>OW964835.1:21893251-22381348 GCA_943142095.1 Ophonus ardosiacus
TTTGTTATTTTTTGTCCTCATAGCAAACTTAATTACAGAAACCAAAAAGTACATAATTTTTAAATTTACATATCTTGCTATAAGCAAAGCATTAGCTCTTTGCTATAAGCAAAGAGCTAATGTAATCATACTTCATGTTTTCGACGCTGAATTCGATTCTCTAAAACTTTTGTTTGAAGCATTTATTTCTAGAATCAAAATAACACCATTTTTTTCAAGAAAAACTGATAACAACTTCAAGTAAAGTATCACATCCGGTTAGTACATTTTAACCAAAACCTATTATGGTATTCCCATTGATTTAGAATTATTATATATCAAATTTGAAAAGTTTTGGATATATTTTAAGTTTTTCATTAAAATCTATTATAGGCTTCAAGTAAAGTACCACTTTCGGGTAGACCATTTTAAGTAAAATCTATTATGTTATTCCCATTTATATAAAAGTATTATATACCAAATTTCAAAAGTTTTGGATTATATTTTAATATAGTTTCTCATTATCTATTATGTTATTCACATTGATATAAAAGTCTTATATACCAAATTTGAAAAGTTTTGGATTATATTTTAATATAGTTTTTCATTAAAATCTATTATAGGCTTCAAGTAAAGTACCACTTCCGAAAGTTATGTAATGACCAAAAAGGGAGGTGCACAACTAGATGTTATAACAGTCCTAAATACAAAATTTTAACTTTCTACGGCTTCCCGTTTTTCAGTTATGCGAGATACATACGTACGTACAGACGTAATGACGAAATTAGTCAAAATGGATTCAGAGATGGTCAAAATGGATATATCCGTTGAAATTCGGAAACCGAAATTTTTCGCGATTACAATACTTCCTTCACTTCGTACAAGGAAGTAAAAACAAAAAAAAAAAACATTAACTGTACCCATAATTCCCTATTTATTAATTACTCACGTCATCTCTGACGCCAACCAAGTGTCCCTAGAAACAAAATATTTATATATAAATATATACATTTTTAAATAAAACTGTACTATTTAATTTTCGGTACCTCTCGCATATCTGCCGCCACATTTTCCAATGCGTGTGCGCACACTTCTAAAAAATGAAAAGTTTGTATAACTTCCATCCATCAATCCAAGGTGCGCACGCTTAATTCGATCATTATTCAAGAGGTACTTATTATTTGTACATCTTGAGGTACGCAAACCATTGTTTAAATTTTGAAATTCTATGAAAGCACGTTTCGTTAGGCTTATTAGAATTTCTGTAAATAAAAAAAAATCAGTTTTCTATATATTGCAAATCAAGTATGTAATTAAAATATTTGTAAATTACCAAGGAAATGAAATACATGAGGGTGTATCCCCATACATCTTGACAAGACTTTATTATACGCCTCTACAAATTATTTGTTCTTCTTGGTAAGCCGCATACACTTATGTGTTCCGGTCTTACCGACTGAATCCAATAAATACAATACATTATGATTGAAAAATTTATGGTTTTATTACTGTTCAACTTATTGATATCAAATTTTAATAATTTAGTATCTAAAATGTTTATTAATACATATTTATACACCAAGTGAGCTAAGATAATGTTTATTCATAGAAAAAAGTTTAGCTCACGTGGTTTATACAATATTTTATTCAATTTTGACGAAATAATAACAATCATTATAATATTTACTTTTGACAAAATAAAAAAGTAATCAGTTAGTTAGGTTGTGCATGACAATCGTCGATGATATACGTCAAGTGATCTATTTAAAAAGCTTTATTGTCTGTTATTTGTGTCGTGAAAAATTATTAAAATGGCTGATTATATCTAATAAATACTGTGATAAGTGTTATTTTAATAATGACAGTTTAAAACGTCAAAATTGAATAAAATAAATTATTACCTTCTGATATAATTGAAAATTGTATTTAATTGTACATTATGTGCCTCACACCAATTTTCTATATCATTTAAGCCTTGTTCAATTTGATGGGCTGGCAGTAAAGGGAGAGCCATTATCATTTTCACCCTCTTTATCATGGCCTCTATATTCGCAATTTGACGGACAAGTCCATGTCTGGAAGCATACTTCCAAACAGCCTACAAGAAATTATATACCTATAGATAGTTCATATTAATTTAGAAGGAACATGTGATAGCATACAGCATTTTAGATTGCCATAATAATTATGCATACATACAGGGTGTTTCAAAAAGGAAAAAAATAATAAGGACATATAGTACTAACCAAATTGACTAAAAAAAGCTTAATCAACATGGGTCCGATCTTCAATAGTTTACGACATATGAGGCAGTGAAATATGAGTTATTGCGGGGTTTACTTCTGCTATCTTGAAAACTAAGAGTTACGACTTTAATTAAATAAGACTTTTTGTTTACCTTTCCGATGTCATCTTAGATGTGCTTTTGTTTAAAAAAAAATGAAATAATTGTACTAAGTTAAATGTTGCGGCGACCTTGGCCAGTATTTAATTTTTATATAACTTCGTAACTATTAGAAATTGAGAAAAATGTTTCATATAAAATTTCATTGTTTTTTTTTTCTTTTTTTATAGTCTATTTACTGACATAGTCAAAATTTTGTTTGATCACTATCATTGTCAGTTTTACTTCGATTTTTCATTTATCTCGAAAAACAATGAAGATCGGTCCTATGTTGATTAAGCTTTGAGGACTTTCCCTTAACTAGCCCGCAAAAATAAATAAAACGAAGAAGCATGAGTAGGAAATATTTTCAAAACATTACTTACACTTGCAAAGTGGAAGTAGCAGCCTACCACTTCTGCCTGGGGATAAATACTTACGAGGGCCTGCCGTAGTGCAACCTCATAATCTGGCATAATAATTGAGGGGTGCAGGGTGGGGGCATATTCCTAAATTTTATGCAGAACTGCCTCGTACAAACCCTGACGACATGTTGTCATAAGGGAAAAAGCAATTGGAATGGTCTGCAATATTACATATATATAATTTTGTGTTGTAACTTGAGACCTATTGGTTTAAAAAAATACCTTATCGTTCACCACCACGTGCATGGTAAATAATTGATAAGAAGGTGGTGCAGAAGGAATACACTTGAACGTGCCGTCCACATGCATTTCTTCTATGCCACCTACTACGGCGTCCAATAAAGGTTGGCTGCAAAATAATAATGCACACCCTTGTTCATTTGTTACGGTGCATCTACTTATTGGGGCTTCAATATCATTAATGATACAGTGGTTTCTGCGACCCCACTCTTCATCTTGCAGGAGATGCCCCAATTCCTGTAATGTTTGGGGTACGGGGGGATTATTTTTCCTTCTAGCTGAATACATGCAGCTATAAGCCGTCGGATAAGGATACTCCGCCGCTGCATTAGGAGAACTATAATTGTTCAAAAATAATAATAAAGGCTTTTTGAAGCTGCCGTATTACTCGTATGAAACACTTACAGGGCGGCCTCCTCATCATAGATTAGGCGAAGGCTTTTAACTTCCTGTACTGCCCTCCAAATTAAATTGTCTTTAAATATTTTTTGGGCATTGTTGGGAAGACCATGCCCATTGTGGTCTCTAATCGGGATGACCAGACCACCAGCAGTTACTTTTATAGTAGCGGGGCAAGCAACATTTTTTTTTATATTTGCAATAATAATACCTGTGAATAAAAATTTATGTAAAGCAACATACGAAAGCTGCCTGAATGCGTATAAAAGTTTTTTATTTTTAGTATTTTGGGATTTGTAGGAATTCCAATAAAAAAAAAGTTTAAATAGATGTCCATCTGTTAAGATTTATATTTACAAATTGATTACAACAATGGCAAGTTTGATTACAATAATGGCAAGTTTGATTACAACAATGACAAGTTTGATTGCAACAATGGTATGTTTGACTACAATCATAACATTGATTACAACAATGAATTTATATAATGATTTTTTTGTTAACTCACAAATCTGCAGAATATATGTATTAATAATATTTTTTATGAAGAAATATAGTGTTATAAATTTTTCATTATTTTGATAATTACTTTTTTCTATCGAAATTGGGAAATGGCACGTATGTAGTCAGAAAGTTCTGAACTAAAACCAGTCCTTATAATTGACAAATCTTTTAAGAATATTATCTCAAAAGCTAGAAGATTTTGAAAAGAAGTTATTAAAAATATTGTTGCTCTCAACGAGTTACCTACATTACTAATTACAATAATGTACTTATTTCTCCTGTATGTAAATATACTTACGAATAATCTTCTGTACTCCTCCGCAATAAAAATTGGTGTCCCAAATATTCCATTATATAGTTATAAACACAAAACAATAACGTAAACGAGAAGTGCAAGTCAATGCATTAAGTTGTCAGCACGGAATTATTGCCCCTGGGTCGCAGGGGGTACACTAGTACACTACTCTTGACATATGTCAAGTAAACGTCAAATATTATGTCATATGAACCCAACGACGAAATATAACTAGACAAAACATAGTTTCATTTGTTTTGATTTCGGCTGGCCAGACAGAGATAGAGATATATTTTATCTAGTTCGAGCATTTCTCACTGGAGGTGCAATATCATTGACATTTTAGAACAGCAAGTTTTTTAGAATGTACATCAAGTCATACATATATTTCGATTATAGGTCAAATCTGCAAGTCTTACAGATCTGTAAATCTGTAAAAAAAAAACTTACAAAAACGTATCCATTTTGCATATGAGGCGCGGGGTTTGACATTTGCTTGTATGACCCACCGCAACAACGTTGCCAGGTATACAGCTTGTGTACCTTGCCTGTGTTGCCAAATGAATTTAAACGTAAAATTAATTTATAATAATATCCAATATGATTTGTTTATTTAATTATTTATAAGCTTTGGTATTAAATAAAAACCAACGTTTCACTCAAAAACAAAACCGCAAATGTCAAATTACACTGATATATTCAAGTGGCCTCTAGTGAGAAATTCACGAACTAGATAAAACATATCTCTGTCTCTTTCTGGCCAGCCGAAATCAAAACATTCAGTGAAGAGGGAAAGGAAATCTTTTGTCTAGTTACATTTCGTCGTTGTATGAACCTGTCAACGTTCATTTGTTTAATTTACAGTGATTACTTAATTTTTAAAATTTCAGTATTCAAATAAAAAATAATTTATTTTTATGATTTTTATTACATGTTCATCTTACATTATTTAAACAAAATAATTTATTATAAAAGAGCATTTTATTCTCATTCTTGATTAATTGGAAAAGCTAGGTCAGTTCTTGTTTATATCGATTACAATTTTATACGATCTTCTTGGACTCTTTATGAACGTTATTCTGCGTGGATTTTATATCTCCCCTGATTTTGTTTTTCGGCAATACTTTGGTCTTCCGCCGAGACGTTGTACGTAACTGTACAGCCTGTATCCCACGATACAACGTATCGGCAATTTATTGCAGTTAACGGCAACAGTTGCTCGTATGTGCGACAAAACAACGGCACTTTCTACGAGCAACTCGTTTGAGCGCATGCGCTAGATCACAGATGCAGCATGCAGCGACCAAAAAAAACTTATGTTTGAAGCATCGTATAATCACGCAGGCGTCATTCTCGTCAAAATCATACTTTTATTTATTAAGTATACACAATGAAGACTGATATTTTAAATAATAAACATGTGGAAGAGGAACTGATCAACCTCATGAAAAGTTACCCAGTTTTATGGGATGTTAAAGATCAAATATCAAAATTTCCCTATATCTGTTAGAAACTTTAAGCAACGTATTTCCCTAGATTTTAAGGGAACATACATTCCGTGGGATAGAATAATCGTCATGTTGATGATACCGGCAACTCAAGTTGCTTGTATTTTTCATCGTGGGATACGGCCTTTTTAATTGGAGTTTTGTTGCATACAGTTCAGCACGATGTCCCCGTAGAAGCGGCGCTCTGCAAATTTCGTGATTGATTATTTTCAAGATTCGACGTTGAAATTCCATTTCATGTTCTTTTATCGTTATTTGGGCGAGGGCCAAAGTGGCTAACACAATCACATGAGACCTGAAGCTGAAGTTCCAGATTTCTTCACAGGAATATTTTTTCATCTCTCCCTAATTTTTGAACATTTAAACATTTTTTTAAAGTGCTATTTCTATTTGATTATTTTGGAATTTCGATATTAAAATTATGAGTTAAATTGTCCCCATGTACTCGGTCACACGAATACTCTAATTCGTTTTTAGAAAATTAATTCTGTCTGAAAGACTTAAAATACCAGTTTTCTTAATAGAAGTTAAAACGACTGAATGAGACTTCGTAATACCGCCAGGATGAATTGTTGGAATTGAATTACATAATAAACGATATTTCTTGTTATTAATAAAAGTTGTGTCAAAATGATCTGCACAAATGAACGAATATGACAAATTTCCATCTGAGTTAATATTGCAAAATTTCTTTCAAATATCACATCGCGAATCTACAGGAAATCTAAAAAAGTGTTTATTTTGTGGTTCTCTTACTTTCATACGTTTATTCTCGCAGTTGGGTTGCCGACATTTATATTTATAACGAAGATTCAAACTGAAAATGTTATTGTTAGAAAAAATAAACTGAAATAAAATTAAATTACTTACTTATCATAAGCCATAATGTATTTTTTAGATCAACAATCTCTTGACAAAATGCTTCAATGACATTATTTTCAATATTTATTACCTACTATTGTTTATTTCTGACAAATAATTTTATAAATTTTTCATTTTTATTTCATAGATTACTTAATTCATTTCAAACGTTAGCAGCGACATGAACCTGTCAGTGACAGCTGGGTCGCAGGGGGTACACTACATCCCCCTGAAGCCTATAGGTCTGTTCGTTTGTATGGTTCTAGCTACACTAATTTTTTGAAAAATATGTTCGTTTGTGTGTTCGAAGTTGTCTGCACTGTGTTCGTTTGTAGTCGTGCATGTTGCACTAACTTGTCTTAACTGTACTACCTCCCGAGCTAGTACACTTAGTGCAGTGCGCAATGTTTACAACGATGTCACATAAGTTGTCGTGTATACTTGTAACTACATATATTTTTTTCATTAATCTGCAAAATCTTATTCTATTCGCGATGCAAGTTTAGACGTCAGCGCCGCTAGTGAACTTGCTTGGAGGGTATTGACATCTGTCAATCTCTTGTTTACTTTGTAATATTTTTGCGTAATTTCTGTTATATTTGTGTTATTGTTATTAATTTAAGTGTTTTGCGATAAGAATATACAATACTTTTGTATATAAGCATCGTTTTCATCTATCTAGTATTGATATTGGAACTTTTATAGTAGGTAATACTTACAAGGTTATGTAATAATTTCATTGTGATATTTTTATAACATTTCAGTTTCATTGAATATTCAATAACATCGTAGTTGTTATTATATTATTATTATAAACCTATGTTTATATAAAAATTTAAAAAATTAAGCGAAATTACACAAAAATATGACAAAGTAAACACGAGATTGACAGATCTCAACACCCTCCAAAGAAGTTCACTATTTAGTCACTAGCGGCGCTGACGTCTAAAGTGGCATCGCGAATATTCTAAAAATGAATCAAAGGACATGTGTTTTAAGAATATCAAAGAAATAAAATGGAAAAATAAGTAATATATCACTGCATACAAAATATTTATTAAAAAAAGTTTTAATTTAACTTAAAACTGTTAAAATCGATATAGATATGTGTAATTCACATTTAGTACAAAAAATAAGCATTAATGGATTTTTCATATTGAAAGAATTGCAATAAATTTTAACTAAATGGAAAAATCATTATAATTATACATATTTATAAATGGCGTTGCTAGTTAATCTGCACTAATTTGTCTAATTAGTGTTCGTTTGAATTTCGAAAACAAGTCTGTACTACGTAGCACTAAACTACACTGTGACGGATTCTCGGTACATTTTGTACAAGTTAGTGTAATACAAACGAACAGACCTTATGGCACACTACTTATCGATGAACATCAGAGAGCATCGATGAGCTCATCGATGAAACAACAGAACGCACCCGTCATCACCGAAAATTAGCGGCGTCGCTATTTTCATCGAAGAGTCATCGATGAAACGAATGTATCTAATTTCACACGTATCTTTTGTGCCTCATGTCACACTTAACGTTAGCGCGGGGTTTTCGTTTGATTTGACTTGTGTCAAATTTGTTATTTTCGCGTATTTTTTATATTTTCATTCTGTGTTTAATTTTCCTTTTATATATAGTAGATATTACAATTTTGTTCATTAGTTTTCTTTGTTGTAACAAAGAAAGCTCATTTAAATATGAGGTAAGTTTATTAATATGTTATTTATAGGGCCGATTTTAATGTCATAAATTTCTAGTTTAAATCGATCATGGAGCGGGTCTGCATAATTTGCTGACCAAAAAAAAAGAAATATATGTAATACTGTTCCATGGTTTGCTACCACCTTTATATTGCATATACAGCATACATACATACACGACTTTCTGCTACCACCAATAAATCATCCCTACAACCCCTGACAGATAGACCTTACTTGTGTAACTGTTACAATTTTACTCTAAATTCACTGTTAAAATTAGTGCTACCAACTTCATATTGTCTACGCTTATTTCGGTAATTGATATGATTTTGCTACCACCCATAAATCATATCTACAACCCCTGATAGATAGACTTTACTTGTGTAATTATTAAATATTTGCTTTAAATTCACTGTTATATTCAGTGCTACCAACTTCATATTGCCTACGCTTATTTCGGTAATTGATATGATTTTGCTACCACCCATAAATCATCTCCACAACCCCTGATAGATAGACTTTACTTGTGTAATTATTAAATATTTGCTTTAAATTCACTGTTATATTTAGTGCTACCAACTTCATATTGTCTACGCTTATTTCGGTAATTGATATGATTTTGCTACCACCCATAAATCATCTCCACAACCCCTGATAGATAGACTTTACTTGTGTAATTATTAAATATTTGCTTTAAATTCACTGTTATATTTAGTGCTACCAACTTCATATTGTCTACGCTTATTTCGGTAATTGATATGATTTTGCTACCACCCATAAATCATCTCCACAACCCCTGATAGATAGACTTTACTTGTGTAATTATTAAATATTTGCTTTAAATTCACTGTTATATTTAGTGCTACCAACTTCATATTGCCTACGCTTATTTCGGTAATTGATATGATTTTGCTACCACCCATAAATCATCTCCACAACCCCTGATAGATAGACTTTACTTGTGTAATTATTAAATATTTGCTTTAAATTCACTGTTATATTTAGTGCTACCAACTTCATATTGTCTACGCTTATTTCGGTAATTGATATGATTTTGCTACCACCAATAAATCATCTCCACAACCCCTGATAGATAGACTTTACTTGTGTAATTATTAAATATTTGCTTTAAATTCACTGTTATATTTAGTGCTACCAACTTCATATTGTCTACGCTTATTTCGGTAATTGATATGATTTTGCTACCACCCATAAATCATCTCCACAACCCCTGATAGATAGACTTTACTTGTGTAATTATTAAATATTTGCTTTAAATTCACTGTTATATTTAGTGCTACCAACTTCATATTGTCTACGCTTATTTCGGTAATTGATATGATTTTGCTACCACCCATAAATCATCTCCACAACCCCTGATAGATAGACTTTACTTGTGTAATTATTAAATATTTGCTTTAAATTCACTGTTATATTTAGTGCTACCAACTTCATATTGCCTACGCTTATTTCGGTAATTGATATGATTTTGCTACCACCCATAAATCATCTCCACAACCCCTGATAGATAGACTTTACTTGTGTAATTATTAAATATTTGCTTTAAATTCACTGTTATATTTAGTGCTACCAACTTCATATTGCCTACGCTTATTTCGGTAATTGATATGATTTTGCTACCACCCATAAATCATCTCCACAACCCCTGATAGATAGACTTTACTTGTGTAATTATTAAATATTTGCTTTAAATTCACTGTTATATTTAGTGCTACCAACTTCATATTGTCTACGCTTATTTCGGTAATTGATATGATTTTGCTACCACCCATAAATCATCTCCACAACCCCTGATAGATAGACTTTACTTGTGTAATTATTAAATATTTGCTTTAAATTCACTGTTATATTTAGTGCTACCAACTTCATATTGCCTACGCTTATTTCGGTAATTGATATGATTTTGCTACCACCCATAAATCATCTCCACAACCCCTGATAGATAGACTTTACTTGTGTAATTATTAAATATTTGCTTTAAATTCACTGTTATATTTAGTGCTACCAACTTCATATTGCCTACGCTTATTTCGGTAATTGATATGATTTTGCTACCACCAATAAATCATCTCCACAACCCCTGATAGATAGACTTTACTTGTGTAATTATTAAATATTTGCTTTAAATTCACTGTTATATTTAGTGCTACCAACTTCATATTGTCTACGCTTATTTCGGTAATTGATATGATTTTGCTACCACCCATAAATCATCTCCACAACCCCTGATAGATAGACTTTACTTGTGTAATTATTAAATATTTGCTTTAAATTCACTGTTATATTTAGTGCTACCAACTTCATATTGTCTACGCTTATTTCGGTAATTGATATGATTTTGCTACCACCCATAAATCATCTCCACAACCCCTGATAGATAGACTTTACTTGTGTAATTATTAAATATTTGCTTTAAATTCACTGTTATATTTAGTGCTACCAACTTCATATTGCCTACGCTTATTTCGGTAATTGATATGATTTTGCTACCACCCATAAATCATCTCCACAACCCCTGATAGATAGACTTTACTTGTGTAATTATTAAATATTTGCTTTAAATTCACTGTTATATTTAGTGCTACCAACTTCATATTGCCTACGCTTATTTCGGTAATTGATATGATTTTGCTACCACCAATAAATCATCTCCACAACCCCTGATAGATAGACTTTACTTGTGTAATTATTAAATATTTGCTTTAAATTCACTGTTATATTTAGTGCTACCAACTTCATATTGTCTACGCTTATTTCGGTAATTGATATGATTTTGCTACCACCCATAAATCATCTCCACAACCCCTGATAGATAGACTTTACTTGTGTAATTATTAAATATTTGCTTTAAATTCACTGTTATATTTAGTGCTACCAACTTCATATTGTCTACGCTTATTTCGGTAATTGATATGATTTTGCTACCACCCATAAATCATCTCCACAACCCCTGATAGATAGACTTTACTTGTGTAATTATTAAATATTTGCTTTAAATTCACTGTTATATTTAGTGCTACCAACTTCATATTGCCTACGCTTATTTCGGTAATTGATATGATTTTGCTACCACCCATAAATCATCTCCACAACCCCTGATAGATAGACTTTACTTGTGTAATTATTAAATATTTGCTTTAAATTCACTGTTATATTTAGTGCTACCAACTTCATATTGTCTACGCTTATTTCGGTAATTGATATGATTTTGCTACCACCAATAAATCATCTCCACAACCCCTGATAGATAGACTTTACTTGTGTAATTATTAAATATTTGCTTTAAATTCACTGTTATATTTAGTGCTACCAACTTCATATTGTCTACGCTTATTTCGGTAATTGATATGATTTTGCTACCACCCATAAATCATCTCCACAACCCCTGATAGATAGACTTTACTTGTGTAATTATTAAATATTTGCTTTAAATTCACTGTTATATTTAGTGCTACCAACTTCATATTGTCTACGCTTATTTCGGTAATTGATATGATTTTGCTACCACCCATAAATCATCTCCACAACCCCTGATAGATAGACTTTACTTGTGTAATTATTAAATATTTGCTTTAAATTCACTGTTATATTTAGTGCTACCAACTTCATATTGCCTACGCTTATTTCGGTAATTGATATGATTTTGCTACCACCCATAAATCATCTCCACAACCCCTGATAGATAGACTTTACTTGTGTAATTATTAAATATTTGCTTTAAATTCACTGTTATATTTAGTGCTACCAACTTCATATTGCCTACGCTTATTTCGGTAATTGATATGATTTTGCTACCACCCATAAATCATCTCCACAACCCCTGATAGATAGACTTTACTTGTGTAATTATTAAATATTTGCTTTAAATTCACTGTTATATTTAGTGCTACCAACTTCATATTGCCTACGCTTATTTCGGTAATTGATATGATTTTGCTACCACCCATAAATCATCTCCACAACCCCTGATAGATAGACTTTACTTGTGTAATTATTAAATATTTGCTTTAAATTCACTGTTATAATTAGTGCTACCAACTTCATATTGCCTACGCTTATTTCGGTAATTGATGTGATTTTGCTACCACCCATAATTTATCCCTACATTCCTTGACAGATAGACCTTACTTAAGTAGCTATTAAAATTTGCCTTAAATTTAGTGTTTTATATAATACTACTTACTTCATATTGCACACGCTTATTTTGGTGATGTAGAATGTGGAGTTGTGGAGTATGAATATCCTTACAACCTTTGATAGATAGATTTTACTAATTGTTGTGTCCGGAGAGTTACATGCATTTCTAATAATAACAACTTTTATTTATTTGGGAAAATGAGTGTATAAAAGCACTGTTAATATGTCGTTGAGAAGATCTATAAACGCACTCTTTGACACAATTACAAAAAATTCACAGCACACAATACACAAACAAAATTATTACCAACATAACTGACAAAAATCACCAAGTTGAAAAAATAGTATAAAAAACATGTTTCATAAGGCCTGTTTACGCACTAGTTCTTTGTGAATCTCGACTTGGACTCGTACGATAATAGATTACCTTATGGTAGTCGTTTTTACCTCTCGCTAGGATAGGTATTGGAAGCACGGTTTCTCAAATACTATAAGACTTAAAAAATATTTAACTGCAGTTTCCTCAATCTGACATTCCTGGGAAGACCTTATTAGATTTCGGTAACAATTGGACAACCGTAATTAATAGTTTCTTTAATAAAATCTTCTAAATATAATTTTTTGGAAATTTTTGTTATTACAACATTATAACATAGTTTGTAACTGACAGATGTCAGTGTCAAAAATCAACAATTTTAGTGACATTCTGAAAGCTTTTTCTAGGAAGTACATTTAATCTTTCTTATTGTTTTATTAACTAAATATTTAGAATTGTAGGTATAATGCATATATCCATCAGAAATACCGCCAATCGAGTTAATATCTGATATTTAGGAACTTCCTCATACAATGAAAAATAGATATAATTAAAATTGTATGTGTGCAGAAGACATGTTAAATACAATAAAAACAATATTTGGGTAAAATTCTGTAGGTAATTCTTTTGTTATAAAACGACGGATCAATAGCGAAGTGCAATACAATATAACATAAAATGGAAATGGTGAGAGGTATTGTGCAGGCCACAACAGATTTTTACAAAGATGTTCTCGTGTGTGGATGTTGGAACCACGGTTTCTCAAATGCTATAAGACTTTAAAAATATTTAACTGCAGTTTCCTCGATCTGACATTCCTGGGAGGAGCTAATTAGATATTGGTAACAATTGGACAACCGGAAGAAATAGTTTCTTTAAAAAAATCTTCTAAATATTATTTTTTGAAAATTTCTGTTATTACCAATATTAAAGAATATAAAAATCTCTATCCGATACATTTAAAATTTTTATTATATCTTCTATGGAGTTCAAGATAGAGACATATAAATATATAAAATAAGTTGTAAATGTATCTCACAGCCCATGGAAAACAAGTGGAAAAATTAAAATGTTTGTAATTGACAGATAAATGTGAGTGTCAGAAAGCCAGAGACATTACTAAAGACTTTTTCTGGGAACTACATTACACATTAGAAGAATAAGAGTGAATAGAATGAATTTAAAAATATAAAAATATATAAAGAAGATATGTTTTTTTGTGTGTATCAGAAATGTTAAATATGTACAATACTAATATAGTCTAATATGGAAATGGCGAGAGGTCTTGTGGTGGCCACAACAAATTTTTAATGTACTAATCTCATTGTTTTACTAACATTTCACCATACAACATACAATCCACAATCATAATCATTTTTTTTTTTTGTTTTGTTAAGTCCTTAGCGACACACTCGTATTTCAGTCTTCTGTGAGTTATATTATATTAGTTCCTCTGAAAGTGTAGTATGTATCAATTATGTATCATTCAAAGAGGCAATAGAAAATAGTTCATTTTCAGATACATTTATTTGTCGCAGGCTATGTAAACAAAGTATTATTAATCAGCAACTTATAGTATTCTTCATATAAGAATGGCATTGCACAATAATAATTCGTTTTTAGGAAGTTCATTTCGTTTTATAATCTGTGCTAACATCCATTAGAAATAAAAAATTTTTCCTGCATCAAGAAACGCACATACACACAAGACCATTATTCTAACCTTTTTCGATATCTTTTTTAAAGGCATTATTGTTAAATCACGTACGTAAATCAATACGAGAAACAAATAATGTGCTAAAATAAACGCCAATGTATTCTAATTATGTACGAACTTCCAAATTATTTACTGAACAGAGGTGCGACATACGTCGCCTTGAACTTATTCTATAACCTGTATGGCGAAAATAAACTACACACCGATTTTTCACACTTGAGCGTTACGTCATACATAGTTTGATGTTCGTATATTAGATATACGTATCGTATGTTTATTTCTGTCTTACTTATGGTTTCCTACATTCTGTCTTCGATACGTATATCTAATATACGAACATCAAACTATGACGTAACGGTCGTGTGAAAAATCGGTGTGTACTTACCATAGACAAAGAAAGATATATACTAGACCGAGCTTCCATCATGGCGGCAATGTCCAGCTTTGTGCCGAATTGAATAATATCGAGACCCTAATTCTAGTGTAAATTCTACAACATAATGAAAAAAAAGTAACTACGCAGTAACTTAAAATACGTATTTTACATCATTTCTTCATTTCAAAATAATAAAGCTCAGTCGCCCAATAAAAAGTACGAACAATATTTAATTTACATTATTTTTACAATAATTATAATAAATATTTTCTTCAGTTCTAGTGAATTTTGTTTATTTATGTTGGCAGCCAGCAATCTGTCATTTCTGTTAGTGAGAGTTTTTCAAGTTCATTTCTTTGGTTAGTATTTGTTTACAAAGCTTGTTTCATATACAAATATATTTTATTATTAAAATTGATTGTTTTCAGCCTTTAGGGTATACATATGTCTATATTTTGTTAGTTTCAGAAAACATATTTTTCCTATTTTTAAATTTCCCGCCTTTCTATTAGCGTCTCGTTATGGCGACCATCGATTCTATTTGGCACAAACTCCTAACATTGTAAACTCGGTCTAGTATATATCTTTCCTTGTCTATGGTACTTACATATGTATGTACTTCAATTACATATGATGTCAACAATCATACACTTTTTATTGCGCAATGCCATTTTTACGTGGAGAATTTTTCAGAGTGATCCACAATGATTGAACGTGCCTCTTCATTCTGAGTTCTTGTTTGCCGCATCGTTGTGATAGTGAAATATGATGAAAATACTTAAATGTATTCAGGATATTTAGTGTAGAATCACGAGTAGAATCAATTTATTTACAAAAATATGCTTCGAAAATTAACTTGTGATTTTTTTCCGTAAACACCATTTTAACGTAACGATTTGAATAAATGACAGTTTAATTTTAAAAGATAAAAAGAACTATACGTAAAAAAATCAAAATAGCTAACGCCGCTGACTTTTCCAAAATGTCAGTAATAAAGGTACCTAACATAATTTGACATTGCCGGTATATTGATGCCAATTTTTCTCCGTAGAAGATAATTTTGATCAAAATCAGATCTTTTCGAGTCGTGTGACTTTCAATCATTTCGGATCATTCTGTATATATTAGTTAAGGTAAGGTAAAACATTTTAAGGATTGGGGGAGTCAAAATAAAACAGAGTACTAAAGTTGGTATTATTGCTATTATTTGTACTTCCAAAAGACTAGTTAGATGTGAAGTTGGCTCGCCATTATACTATTCGCGAAAAAATTCGAAGTAGCTGACCTCTACAGCGCCAATTGCGAACTAGAGAAAGAAGGAAAACTTTGGTTTTATCATTTGTGCATGTATGAAAAAGTTGCTCTAATTTTAATTGTTGTTATTAGAATATATTTTAAGAATTGTTTTTATTAGATCTAGTATTTTATTAAGTTTGTAAATAATAGTGTACATAAGTTAATGGCTTTAGTGTAAAACGTTTTTAAATGAAGGTTAAGAGTGACAATGACAAGTAAATCTAAGCGGTATTGTTCGGTTCCCCAGTGCAATAATTATAAATCATTCATCATAAAGTATTCATTTCTTTCCAAAAGATCCTAAATTATGTAAAAAGTGGGCTATTGCACTTAAAATCGGTAAACCAGTTAGTAAATGTGTGACAGTTTGCTCTGATCATTTTCTGCAGTCAGACTTTCATCCAGGTAAGAATAATAATACATTATTTGTTAAAAAGAAGTAAATAAATATCATTTATTAAAATAAACTATAAAAATATTGACTGCTCATAGTTACTCAAAATTTTAGTCACCCTAACTAATTACCATGGCTACCATAAAAATACATTGGAATGATTAAAAAACAATTGAATTTGTTATTTTAGTCATATCTTAATCACCCCCGATTACGGGCCACTTTTTCAATCTTCAGTTAAAATTTTAACTGGCAGTTAAATAAACAAAATCGAAACGAAATGAAATGTCAAATGACAGATTTGTCATTGCAGTCGATAATCCGATTCAATATTGTTTATTTAACTGCCAGTTAAAATTTTAACCAGAGATTGAAGAACTGGTCCTAAGAGTAAATACTACCAGTCATTGATATTAATATTTATTTCTTAATACAGAATTAATACAAAAATAAATACCTATTTACGTGTAATAATACAGCAACTATGCGTTTGCATTTTCCTCCTAACCCGGCCTTACAAGTACATTTGCCTTGTAAATTTGGCTTTAATAACACTTCAATAAAGTGTGGAGCTCCATTTAAATTGCTCGTTTGAAGGCAAAATCCAAAAACTGTGTTTAAATCAGTGTTCTTCAAACCGCACATGGTTACATGGCCTGCTTTATACACAGCTTCTCCTTCCTTTATTGGTCTTGAAGAACCAATGTAGTAAAAATATCACTTAGATTAATATTCACTTTTTCCATTTTGCTATTTTTGCTGCACAGACACTGGATACTTATCTGTTACAGATGTAAAATAACACTGTCAACTGACGTTACAGGTATACGCGTGCATCTGTTTTCCTTCTTTCGTCTCCATTTTGTCGCCGCTCGACCTGACATCTATAGCTAATTTTTTTCGCCTATTCAATAATTAACTTAGGTAGGATTTTCAAATGTTTCCGAGAAAGAGGCCATTTTGTATAAGAATCGATTGTCAGTAGCCGATTCGATTTAAAACAATTGTTGCATAACTCTATCATCTTATGAAAAACGTAACGTATATGCGAATCAAGAAATAAGTTCATATACCAATAATTAATATACGGAAATTAGCACGAGATAAAGAATACTATTTATACATGACGTGCATACAATATTCCTACAACCGAAATTTTGATGCTATTTCTCATAATACTGAATATGAGTGTAGAGGCATCTTCAAATATTATTAGTGTTAGTTGATAAGCTAATTAGCCGTTGCCAGTGAATATAAAGTATTTTATACTCCGTTACCTAGCAACATATTTACACGCACTAGTGTTTGAAAAGTTACACTTTTTTCCATTGATAAATGACAATGCAGTCTTGTGGCTGTGTACCTGACTGTCTGGTCGCGAATCTGGGAACCCGAGTTCGATCCCGATGGATGCCAAAAATTACTTACTTTGAATGTTAATAGCACAAAATTGACCCCTTTTGTATACTCTCCACGCAAACAATGAGTGCCTGTGAGGTGACACCTGGTAAGCGCCCGCACGGTACAAATATGTCATCACTACCGATGTCTGTGTACTACAAAGCAGAGTGGCACACCCTGCAAAGCGTAATATGCCATGATGACATATTTATATATTTATTTATTTATTTAATTATAAATGACAATTAATTCACCCAGGGGTATAGGGCTAATTCTTTTTTAATATCACGAAATATATGTTTTCTAAGTTTCTCGAACATTTATTATTTTTATCAGGATAATAATTATCCTGATAAAACCATACTTTAATGAGTGAATAGTATACAGTATCTTAGTTACAACAAAATATCTATACAAAAAATCAAGTTTGTAAAAACCGTAAAAACATTTACTGACATATATTTATATTTGTCATTATATATATATATATATATATATATATATATATATATATATATATATATATATATATATATATATATATATATATATATAATATATATACATATTTATACAATTTTTAAGTTTATATACGTTGGATCTGAAGATGCTATTGTAGTAGCGAAACTAGTTATCAGTAAATAAATTTTGTGAAACTAAAAACAAAGTATTTCAATATATAATAATGAATAATAAGTTTCACCATGTAAGAGTTGAAATAATTAAAGAAAGACAGTATGTCCCCGGATTGAGTTTACAAGAGGAAAAAAAATTATTTTTGATTTTACGAAAAAATGCCAAGGGAAGAAAAATTTTTGCTTCAATTAAAACGCATGTTTCAGATATTGAAACTTTTAATTAATGTAAAGTTCTTTTATTATAACGTTTTTTCGTATTTTGTCCTCCTAATAATACAGTTATTACATTGAATCTAACATGATTTTAGTTAGCTTTGAAATATTGACAAATGATTATTAATTCTAATTTTAGATGAAAAAGAGTTAATTGAATAAACTACAAGTATTTTGATTTTCGCCGTTTTTCCCCTGCATAAATTAATCTTTTGATTTACAATATTGAGGCCAATGTTCGATTTCATAAAATCTTGTTTAAATTTAACTCATTGTTAAATTTAACAAGATGGTAAATTTTAACATACGTATGCCAAATTTAAAAATGTTTATTAGAATGCAGAAAATAAACAAAATGTGTGTAAGAATATTTTAAATTAAATATGTTTACAATTTGATATACTTATGTCAAAATTTAACACGTTAAATTTAGCAATCACCAAAATAAATTAATAATTTGCGGTTTATAATATTACGGGTAAATGGACTATTCATTAAGCAAAGTATGGTTTTGTCAAGATAATTATTCTGATAAAAGTAACAAAATTTGAGTATCTTAGAAACCAGTCATTTCGTGATATTAAAAATAAAAGAACTGGCCCTAATCCCCTAAATAAATTAACTGTTGTCATTTATCAATGGAAAAATTCATAACCCGTTCCCTAAATTTACAAAAATAAATCATTATAATAAGCCAGTTTCACATTCTTCGAAAGGTAATTTTAAATTAAAGTTTATGCAATATTTTTCATAGTAATACAATAATAATAATAATAATAATTTGTTAATTAAATAAAAATATTGGCGTTAGAAATAGTCATAAAACCCTACTCCTGTGTCGCCAGAGTATACAGCACGCCAATAGGAAAACATTTATTTAAATAAAAGTAGGCGATGATAGCTTGTCATATATTAAACTGTATGAACTTTGACGTCACATTTTGTTTCAGAGCAATATTTTTCAAAATATTACACAAATTTCAATAAATAATTATTGTTAAGTGTTTTTCGTAATATTTTCAAATTTAAGGCTATTTAATGAATATTATTTTATCAAATAGCTACCGCGCTGCCACAAATCGGCTGCTAGGTTGCCTCTGATCGCATTACTCTGTCGACTGTCCACACATAGCAGTAGCAGAGCGATAGCGCGTAGCCTGTTCTGTACTTATAGCATTTATTGTACGTTGTATTTCTATTGTTTATTACGTATTTGTCCTTAATATACGTATTTAAATAATATTATTATAATTTTACTGAAAATGACTGATTCATCATCATCAACTACAACTTTCAACGAAATATTTGACTTTTCTAAACACTGGTTAAGTGTTAATGATTATTATAACATTTTAAAGAATGCAGACTCCCATAAGTGTTTCAAAGGTCCGCCTGTGTTGCCGAAACCAGGAGAAATATATTTAATAAAAAATGAGAACACAGAAGATTGGAAGTCGGACCAGTATCGTTGGCGTCATAAGGGCACTAAATATTTACCTCCATCTGAGCCAAAATTAACATGTTACTATTATAATACTTACAAAGGACATGGATTTCAAAGACGTGCTTACATGTTATATGAACAAAAAAGAAAATATGCGGATATTACATTAGTGCATTATGTCGGTTCACTAGAAAATGTTGTACATGATTGTCATAAAAACAGAAAATATAACATGGATGTAAAGCACATAATGACAGCAAAATCGCAGCTTAAACACCAAAAAAATCAATTAACTGAACAGCCGCAAGAAGTATATAAAAAACTTAGCTGTGAAGATGTTCATCCAAATCATATTCCGGTGTTACTTCCACGGGATAGAACGCAAGTAAGTAACACAATTATAAAAGAAAGGGAGAGAAAACTTCTTTCCCAAGATGATATAAATGGGCTATACATGCTGAATGAAGAACTCTGAACATACATTGCAAAAATGGAGTTATTACCGGAATTTTATTGTATTCTATTTCACCAAGATTCCGTAAAATTATTCGCTGAAGCATGTCAAAGTCAAGATTGTATTTTATATTACGACACGACATTTAATCTTGGTGACTTTTATCTTTCCGTTCTAACATACAGTCATGTAATTTTTAACCAGGTACCTGTCATTCCATTAATTTATTTAATACATCACCGAAAAACCAAAGAAATTCATGATGGGTTTTTTCAATTTATTAAGAAATCGTGCCCTTGTATAATTGGTAAATGTATAATAACAGACAGAGAAGCGGCAATAATTTTTGGAATTAAAAATCAGCTTTCAAGTAATCCTCACTTTTATTGCTGGAATCATAAACAGCGGGATGTGAAACATTGGCTCATGAAACAAAAAAATTCTGAGATTAATGATATTAACACTTACGTGAGTCATACGTGGGATTTATTGGACAGTGATACAGAAGAAATTTGTTTACAAAAATATGAAAATATGAAAATACATTGGAGCAATAATTTTAAACATTATTTCGACAATAATATTAAAGATTCAGTATATTCTAGTGGTAAATGGAAATTACAGGAAATTGGCATCTATAAAGAAAGAAGTGGAATTACCATAAATCCTGCAGAAAGTTTTAATGCAGTCTTGAAGAGAATGTTAAAACTAAATGAAGTAAAATCACAGGTTCTTGCAATTTCGTTATACCAATTAGATTTATATTATCGGAAAGAAATACTAAGAGGGTTTTGTAATAATGGAAATTATAAATTAAAGAATAAATATAAATATTTACAAAAGAACATGCAGGAGATTGTTTTGAAGTCCCTTTTACAAACTTTAGTATAGCTAAACTACTTGTAATGCAAGCATGTGTAAGACTTATACCTGATGAACAAGTTTTTATAATAACATCAAATAATGGTGAAAAATATATGACTAAACTTTATCCAAAAGAAACTTGTACCTGTAGAGCGAAACGAGGATGTCAACATATTAAAGCAGCTAAACTTTCAATCGGCAATGAAACACAGCAACAAAAAGATGTTAAGTTATCTACAATTATGAAGAGAAACAGAGGACACAGGTACCCATATTTTCTATGTTAATATTATGTAACAGAATATAAAACACACATACACGTATACGCACTTACACACACACGTATGCACACGCACAAACACACACAGGGGTTTTAAAAAAAAATAGTAAAAGATTTTGAGGGTATATAGTACTGACCAAAATAAGAAAAAAAGATTAAGCAACATAGGTCTGATTTTTAAACTGTTTAGGTCATTTAGTATCGAAGAAAAAATGGCAAAGATATAGTGATCAAACAAAATTTTGTTTAAGTCGATAAATGGACTATAAAAAAAAAACAATAAAATTTTATATGAAACATTTTTCTCAATTTCTAATAATTACAAAGTTATTTAAAAATTGAATATTAGTCAACATCGCCATAACATTTAGCTTAGTACAATTATTTGATTTTTTACCTCCCGCTACCCTTGGTATAGGGATCGTGCTAAAAATCACATATCGAGATTTTAGTAAATGACCACGTTTTAAGGTCCCTAGAATCCATTTTTAACATTTTCACGATGATGTCTGTATGTGTGTATGTGTATGAATTTTGTCTTCGCTCTAACTCAAATACCATCATTCGGAAAATTCTGAAACCGTTATTTCTACCCTATTCTAATACGAAAAGAAGCCATTAGATTTTGGTGTAAATCGGATAAACGGAAATGACACTTTACTTGAAGCTCATAATGGTTTTCTCCAAAAAATACCATTAAAGGCCATTGTTTCGAATTTTATGTCATTATGAAAATATAGATTATTAAATTTTATACAGGTACATATAAATACTTTTTCTATATATTTTACTGGTAAGTTTAAAAATCATTTTTCTTTTTTTAATCCCGAAGCCTAAGATAAACACAATTGCTTTGTTACACACTTTATTTTTCAAATGAATGTAACCGACAGGTAAACGTCATTGTCAAAAAACTAATCACTTTAAATTAATAATGGTGACATTAAATAATAAAGAAAATCGTAAATAAAGCAATAGTTATATGCAATAGAACATATAACGTAGGTATGTATTTAAATTAATAAAATTTAAATACCGGGAGGTTTTATGTTAGCCACATCAGATTTTTTTTAAATAAAAGTACATGTCAGATGATCTCTGAATGGTAAACAAAAAGTCTCACTTAATCAAAGTCGTAACTCTTAAGTTTTCAAAGAAGCAGAGATAAACCCGCAAAACTTATTTTTCACTGCCTTATATCTCGGAAACTATTGAAGATCGGACCCATGTTGATTAAACTATTTTTATTTATTTTGGTCAGTACTCTATGCCTCATTTTATCCTTTTTTAACCTTGTGTATATTAAAAAATAACACATTTTCCAGATCTGGGAGAAAAGGAATTAATATTCCCAAAAACATAACTGTTGTGGAAGCTGCAGATGATTCGTTAGTGCAAGGTCAAAAACAATTATCTCAATATTCACTATTAATTCCTACGGTTATACCATCTAAGGGATTGGTGAAAAAGCGATTTCTCACGCCTAATTCCAGTGTCAATAAAAACATATCACTTCTTACTAATAACTTCTTACCTGAAATTACTTCAACTCCTGCAAAATCAGAGTATCTTAATATTAGTTATTCCTGCGACACTGAAGATAATGAAAATAAAGGACCGAAGAGAAAAAAAATAATTTCTATATCATCGTCTTCTAGCGATGACGATTTTTATGATACTTTTTCAGAAAAATTTAAAAATAATAAGCAATTTATTATTTGGGGACGTTGCATATATCCACACGATTTAAAAACTGTAGTACCAATAAATCCTTGTTTAAATACTGACTATTATTTAGTTGATTCTGTAATAGATATATATTTGGCTATTATTTGCTGCGAATATCAAAAGAAAAATTCCACTGTAACTATATTCCCTGTGGAAGGTACTGCAATTAATTATCTACAGTCTGCATCATCCTTTCAATTTGGAGTAGAATATTTTCTTAAATATAGAATACCTGAAATGGATATTGTAATGTTTCCATTATGCAGCATGAATCATTATAGTCTACTTATATTTCACAGAAGAGAGAAAAAAATAATTTATTTAGATAGCTTGCGGCAAAAATATGCACCTGAGGATGAAATATTTTTTATTGCCTCTTTGTACGATGCATACCATAGTTTTAGAGGAACGAATGTAATATTCAGAGAAGAAGATTGGCAAATATGTATCCCTCTGGACGTGCCAAAACAAAAAACAAGTTATGATTGTGGGTTGTATGTATGTATGTTTGCTGAAATTTTAGTAACACAGTCAGATAATGCATTAAATTTTCATATAAATAACGATCTGCTATCATACAGAATATTAATTAGAGACAAAATTTTATTTTATATGGAGCGTTGTATTCCCGCTCCTTCGGTTTCTTCATATAATAAGAAACAGATTAAAAACATAACCCAAAATAGAAAAATTATTAAAAATATTGTATTTGAAGTACCTCATGAAAAAAACGTTATATTTTATTTAACGAATTTAATTTCCACTTATTGGGGAGAAAATTCAATAATTTGTAGTTACGGACTGTTTTGTAAACAACGTGATGATAAGCTAATTTATTGTACAACTTGCGATCATTGGTTCCACAACGATTGTGAAAATATTAAAATTGGTACAAAATTACCGAAATATTATACATGTAAACAATGTTCAAATAAATAAAAAAAATACCTAAATGAATTGTTGTTATTGTAGTTTTAGGGTAGCGCGGCTTGCGTTGATATCTTTACATCTTCCGGGAGGGTTGTTACGTCGTCGGTTCATAACGCTTAAGGTTTGGAGAGTCATAAAGAACTGAGCAACATGACTATGGAAACGTCTAGGATTATAAACCGACAACGTGGCAACCATCACGGACGACGTGAAGATATTGATATTATTATTAAAAATGCATGTAACTCTTCAGCTACAAAGTAGTAAAATCCATCTGTCAGGGGGTATAGGGATGATTTATGGGTGGTAGCAAAATAATATCAATTACCGAAATAAACTTAGGTAATATAAATTGGTATCATACTGAATTTAAAGCAAAATTGTAATAGTTGCACAAGTAAAGTGTATCTATCAGGGGTTGTAGGGTTGATTTATGGGTGGTACAAAATCACATCAATTAGCAAAATAAGCATAGGCAATATGAAATTGGTAGCACTAGTTATAACACTGAATTTAAAGCAAAATTTTAATAGTTACTCAAGTAAAGTGTATTTGTCAGTTGTTGTAGGGTTGATTTATGGGTGGTAGCAAGATCACATCAATTAGTGAAATAAGCGTAGGCAATATGAACTTGGGAGCACTAGTTATAACACTGAATTTAGAGCAAAATTTTAATAGTTACTCAAGTAAAGTGTATTTGTCAGTTGCTGTAGGGTTGATTTATGGGTGGTAGCAAGATCACATCAATTAGCAAAATAAGCGTAGGCAATATGAACTTGGTAGCACTAGTTATAACACTGAATTTAGAGCAAAATTTTAATAGTTACTCAAGTAAAGTGTATCTGTCAGGGGTTGTAGGGTTGAGTATGGGTGGTAGCAAGATCTCATCAATTAGCGAAATAAGCGTAGGCAATATGGAATTGATAGCATTGAATTTAATACAAAATTGTAGTAGTTGCATTGGCTGAAGATCTGTCAGGGGTTGTAGGGATGTTCTATAGGGGGTTAGAAAATCGCATCAAATACCAAAATAAGCAATATGAAGTTGGTAGCATTAATTTGCACACTAAATTTAAAGCATCTATCTAATAATTCCTCTAGTAAAGTCTATCTGTGGGGGGTTGTAGGGAAGATTTATTGGTGGTAGCAGAAACTTATGTATTTATGTACGCTATATGTACAATAAAGATGGTAGCAAGCCATGTAACATTTCTACATCTATTTTTTTTTGGTCAGCAAATTATCTTTTCCCTCATGGAGCCGACAAGCCATGTTGGCGTTGATAAATGTTTACGAAAGAAATCCCTGTTTATATAATACTCGGTCTCCTGACTATCATAACAGGCAATTGAATCGTGATATACTGGAAGAAATGGTGCAAGTTGTAGCACAGTTTCATCCGGAAGTTACAGGTAATTACAATTATTAACATATTCAAACAGTTATTCTGTTCACATTACTAGCATTCAATTTGTAGCGAAACTAAATTAATCTCAACTCTCTGTAATTTGTATTATGATATTATAAAGCTTTTCTTGTAAATAGATATTATTATACTATTGATAAAGTAAATATTAATTTCATTACAGCTGAAGACTGCAGGAAAAAGTACCAATGTGTTCGTAATCAGTTTCTTGCTGAATGCAGGAGAGTGACTGATTCAAAAAAGAGCGGCGCTGGTGCGACCAATGTGTACACTCCGAAATTATGGTGTTACGAAGCTCTACATTTCCTTCGGGATTATGTGAAAGTTCGGTCGGGTACCTTTGTGGGAGGAATAGTAGATGTGGAGGAGGTAGCAAATTCTGAAGAAGATATGGCTATAGAGTATTTGAATGAGGATGAGGCGTTCGAGGTACATAAATTAAAAGTTTATTAAACAAGAAATATTTGGAAATAATTACACAATGCACAATCTATACCGTGAGTATTATTTAACGTGAAACATTGGGTTTGTCATATCCATAGTTACGATTCGACATTTGATTGACAGCAATGTATTTGCGTGTCCCATTTAAAATGAAACAGGGAACGAATTTGACATTTGATAAGACGTCAGTAGAGGTTAATTTTGTTTAAATAATTATACCTGCTTTCCAAATTAAATTTAGTGTACCTTGTGCTCGAGTGATTTTCTAACTTGGCCAAATTTCTTACAATATTTAAATATAATACTCTGTAAAATTCATTCCCTATGTTTTCAATGAGACAGGCAAATATATTACTGTCAATCAAATGTCAAGTCATAACTTATAGGAAAATTCAGCGGTTATCTGTCATATTGACAAGACGTCATTAGAGGTTAATTTTGTTTAAATAATTATACCTTTTTTCTAAAAATTAAATTTAGTTGCAAAAAAAATATTGTGTGCCAGAAATATGTTTAGTGCTCTCGAGTGGTTTTCTGATAGCTAAATTTCTGACTTAACTAACATCTGTCAAATTCGTTCCCTATGTTTCATTTTAAATGGGACACGCAAATACATTGCAGTCAATCAAATGTCAAATCGTAACCATGGACATGAAAACCCAATGCACAGACCATATACACTATTTTAGATTGGAAACGTACATGTTAAGCATCGATACCACATCAATGTCGCCATCTGGTGTATGGAAGCAAAAGTAAATATAAAACTCGGTCGGTATTATCATTACCTACAATTAATATTAGTATATTCGGTTTATTAATTACCCCTAATTTGTAGTTGAAGCATTTTTTTCACAAAATACTATCATTGCGTAGTATTTTATGAAAAATCTACTTCAACTACAAATCAGTCTTACAAAGATTACATAAAATGAGTAAAAAATAATGCATTTTTGAAAACACTGTAATTTCATTTAGGAAAGATACAATACTTAATAGCATTCATCCATGTTTAAAACTTCCAACCACTTGACAAATTATTCCCGATAAGTTCGAGACTGTCGAAATCTATAGTTTGTTATCCCTAAAATACGATTTTGTAATATGTTTCACTGGTATAAAATAATACAATTATATAAAAATATATTTTCACTTTCCGGTAGCAGTACAATTTGGTACACAACACTTTATTCTTCTCTTCTTAAATATTTACAAGTTTTCTCACACAAATAACTACTTATAATACAAAAAATATATTCACAATGACAGTCAGAATTGTTTCAAATGAAAATGACAAATGTCAATATTCCGCAAAAAAAAGAAATGAAAAAAAATTGACACACTAACGATACTGGTGTCGCCATATCTAGTGTATGGAAGCAAAACTAAAAATGCTATCCCGGTATCTCCCATTTGCGTTTCCCGGGCCTGACCCAATGTTTCACGTTAAAAAATACTCACGGTATATATAAAAAAATAAGGTTTTTCTTTGGGGCCTTAGTTATGGACTTCTACCGAACAGATTTTGATGATTCTTATTTTAAATAAAAGCTATTAGCATGTAGATGTGCACAAAAATCTAAAATGTTAAGATTTTCAGTTCCGTCTATTTTTATAAGGCCTTAAAGATTTTGTATTAAGTACCGCTGTCAAGCGATAGATGGCAGCACTGAACAACATGAAGATGAAGAGAGCAAAAGTTAACCTTAAATGACATATAAATATGTCAACATGTCAACTTACAATGAAAATATAAGAAGGTATTTTTGCCCTCAAAAATTCATAAATATAATAATTATTTCATTAATTCAAATATGGTAAGTAATTTAATAATATTGAGCAAAATTAATAGAGATACATATTTTATATTATAACTTAATAATTTTTTTAACGTAAAGTTTAAAAATTCATTGAATTATATTATTAACGTTACTTTTATTGTCGCCTGTAAGTGGCCTCCAAACCTCCCCTTATAGCCACCCTATCACCACCAAAACGCCACGAAGATAATAATAATTAAACAATGATAAATAAACACAAAGAAACGATACTCTCACTACACACGCTATCCGTGAACGCCGGTAACTCTATCAATGCCTGCTCGCCTGGTCTTGCCTGTGCAGCTGTGTCTCGCCTCCCCACTCCTCGCCGGTTCACCTCACCCGCCCACCCGTACGGTCTCCAAAATTCTGCTTACATTCGGCCTTCCTGCAACAATTAACGTTCTCGTTAATTACACTCAACTAATTCAACTCTCTAACAAATCAATCAAATCTTGCCGATCGGCTGCTTCATTGCCACTGCTCTCCTCTCCACCTGAAGGAAAATCTCCTGCTGTACTATAATAACGCCTAAGACTATCAACTGTAACCACCGCTCGGAAGTTCTTGTAACCTCTAACGCCTTTCACCGCCTGGATCTCATACCTATCATTACCTAAGATTCTCACAACTTTATAGGGGCCATTATATCGGTTTACTAACTTCCGGTTTACGCCCTTTTCGCCTGATATTGTGCTTGCATTTTTCCAAAGCACTAAGTCACCTATTTTGTATTCGGTTGCAACCTTTCGCCTTTTATCATAGCGCGCTTTCATCGCCAGGTCCCTTTGACTTTGTGCATGATCTGTCTGTTCATTACCTGTAGTATTTGCCTCTCGTACGCCTGTTGTCAAATCCGCCATAGCGCCACGGCAGTGGGAAAACATCAACTGAGCCGGTGATGTTTGTGTACTTTTACTCACCGTATGGTTTAGGCCCCATGTCACGTCTGGAATTTTATCGTCCCAATTGCACTCCTCCTCTACGCTGGTTTTCAACGCATCCACCAGAGTGCGATTCTGCCGTTCTACCTGACCATTCGCCCGGGGTGCCGCCACTGCATTTAACACGTGTTTTACCCCTCGCCTCGCCAAGAAATCTGCAAAAGCTTTACTTGTGAATGCCAAGCCTCTGTCTGAAATTATTCGCCCTGGGTACCCAAATACACCAAACACGCCTCTTAGTTCACGTATCACCTCTGCTGACCCTAAAGTTTTAGTAGGTTTCGCTATTTATTTATTTATTTATTTATTTATTTATTTACAACCTCCCAACAGGA
Organism: Ophonus ardosiacus; assembly: GCA_943142095.1. Lineage (NCBI taxonomy): Eukaryota > Metazoa > Arthropoda > Insecta > Coleoptera > Carabidae > Ophonus > Ophonus ardosiacus. The sequence continues at coordinate 21,922,734 of OW964835.1, forward strand.
TACAAAGTATCCCAATAACAGGGGGGTTGGATAAACCAATACATCACAGTAACATGAATAGACACACAATAAACTAAAATATCAGTGTAAACAATAACATAACAAATTTCCGAATACAACAACAAAAGTAGCGATTGATTTTAATAAATTACATTAAATTTTTACATAAAATATTTCTAAATTCACAGTAGCTTAAATTGAAAATATCTATACCTTCTTTCATCATACTCTCAACTTCATTATAAATTAGACATAACCGTCTGATTGGATTTCTATTTTCATAATTTTTCCTACATAACTTAGTACAAAATGCTATATAGGACCTAGATGCCAACCGAGGAATATTTATTTGAATACGACTCATTGAATTAACGTCATCTATAGCATTTCGCATCAAACCATGTAAATATAAGCATGAGCGTATCTTACGTCTGGAATCCAATGTATGCATATTTAAATTAGATAAAGTTGCGGAGTAGCTGTAAGTAAATGAATCGAAAAAAGGAGAAAATTTCATCGCGCAATATCGGACAAACTTTCTTTGTACCCATTCAATTTTGATGCAATGAGTATGATACATTGGATTCCAGACAATAAGACAGTACTCAAGCTTGGATCTCACTAAAGAAAAGTATAAGGACTTGAGAGTTTTGATATTAGTGAAGTTTCGTGAATTTCTAATAATGAAACCTAATGTTTTATACGATGTGTTCACTAAATAATCGTAATGAGGGCCGAAATGTAGTCTGGGATCAAAAATAACTCCCAAGTCCTTATGAGTATTTACTCTGTCAAGACATCGGTCACCAATCCAGTATGACGAAGTAGTTGTAGTATGCTTCATTGTGTAAGACATAACTTTACACTTTGAGACATTAAAGAAAAGACGTGAGGAAGAGCACCAAGCCAGAAGATTATCAATATCCTTTTGAAGCTGATGGCAATCAGAAACTGAATTAATGACTTTAAATAATTTTAAATCAACAGCATATAGTAGTGATTCTGAATATTCTAAGCACTCAGTAATATCATTTATAAATAAAACAAAGAGAAGTGGCCCTAAATTTGACCCTTGTGGAACACCAGATCTAGGAATAAAATGATTAGATTTAAAGCCATTACACCGAACAAACTGCTTGCGATTTGTAATATATGAGCGCAACAAATCAAGAAGATTAGGAGAAAAGTCAAACTGATGCTGTAGCTTATATAGCAACACTTCATGATTCACAGTGTCAAATGCTTTCGCAAAATCAGTGTAAACAACGTCTAATTGCGCATTATTATTGAATGCATTGACTGTGTGGTCAGTAAAATTAGTTAAATTAGTTACAGTTGATCTACCTTTAATGAAACCATGTTGCATTGTTATAATCTTATTTGAAACGGAATAATATATATATTTGTATAGTATTTTCTCAAAACATTTAGAAACATTCGAGATAATAGAGATAGGTCTATAGTTGGTTACATTGCTAGGATCACCAGATTTGAAAATTGGACAAATTAATGATTCCTTCAATATATCAGGAAATATCTTATTCATAATGCTAAGATTAAACAATATATATAACGGTTTCACAAACAAATCTGAACATCCTTTTAAGATATAAGCTATCGTGAACTTTGTAAAGCCATCCACTAACACCAAAAGATACGAGTTGCCTCGTTTACTCCTTGCAAAGGGGCCTCGTTTACTCCTTGCAAAGGGACCTACATGATCAATGTGCACCGTGTGGAATGGCTCCGCCACTTTCTCTATGGGATGTAAGAGCCCACCTGCTCTCCCATATTCGCCCTTACCAAAAGCACAGCTTAAACATGCCGTTACATACTTCTTTACAAATCGCGCCATTTTTGGAAACCAGTACTCCCTTTTTAGCAGCTCCAAACACTTCTCGAATCCAGGATGCCCCACGTCGTCATGATGTTTACGGAGAAGTTGGAACCTCGCCATAGCCGGAACATACAATCGTGCACCTGCGAGTGTGTTCCTATAAAGTCGCTCACCTGACAATTTGAAGTTCTGTTTTATATCTCGGTCTACTTCGCCACTTCGCAACTGTTCTATAATTTTCTGCACCTTGTCATCTTGTAGTTGTACAGTCAAGAACCAGTCAGCTTCTCCTAAATGTACCACGCCTACTGAAACAGGATTCCTGCTAAGTGCATCAACATGTTGCATTCTTGCACCAGGACGATATTCTATCTCCATGTCGTACTCTTGCAACACCATCCACCATCTAGCTATTCGCGGCACCAGGTCGCGTTTCATCATTGTGGCTCGCACTGCTGAACAATCTGTAACTACTTTAAAATGTACACCTACCAGATACACTCGAAATCGTTTTACAGCCTCCACGATGGCCAATGTCTCCAATTCATAGCTGTGGTAAAATTGTTCATGCTTATTTGTCGCCCTACTGAAATAACTCACCGGTTTCAATTCGCCATTCACCTGCACCTGTAACAAAATAGCTGCTACGCCCAATTTGCTAGCATCAGTATGTAACTCAATCGGAGCTGTGCTGTTATAAATTACTAAAATAGGTTTAGTTACCAACTTGCTTTTCAAACCATCAAATGCCAGAGGCCTCGCCAGTTGTGCAAAGTTCTGTACAAACTTTCTGAAATAACTCGCCAAACCCATGAACTGCCTTACGCCATGTACATCACCTGGAGCTGGAAAATCTAATACCGCTTTCAGCTTTCGTTCACCTGGTTGAATTCCGCCTGCACAGATCTCATGTCCCAAATAATCCAATTTTGTCTGCATGAATTTACATTTGGATAAATTTAATTTTAAACCTGCTTGTTGCACCAATTGTAACACCTTTGTTAATAAGTCAAGCCCTTCCTCCTCGGTGGCTGATGGTATAAGAATGTCGTCCATGTACGCCAAAATGCTGCTATGCTGTAAACCGCCTAACATCTTATGTACTACTCGTTGAAATACTGCCGGAGCATTCGCCAAACCAAATGGAACTCGTACATACTCATACTGCCCGTCAGGAGTTATAAACGCCGTTTTACTAATTGAATCTTGGTATATGGGCACCTGGTGATATCCTTGCGCCATGTCAAGTGTAGTAAAATAGCTCTTACCTGCCAGTTTGTCTAGTTGATCGGTTATTAGCGGCAGAGGATACCTGTCTTTCACCGTTATGCGATTGAGTGCTCTGTAGTCGACGCATAACCTTTTATCGCCGTTCTTCTTGGGCACCAAAATTACTGGACTTGCATAATCAGAATTTGACTCCCTGATGACGCCACTCTCTAACAATTGCTGCACCTTATCTCTAACAATTGAACGTTCCGCCTGTGATAATCTATATGGCCTATAGTAAATTGGTTTATCAGTTGTCACCTTAATTTCCATTTCGCCCAAATGAGTTAGACCTAAATCACCATCATGTAACGCAAAACATACAGACTTATCTTTAAGCAGATCCACCAATGCCGTTTTACTTGCCGCCGATATTTCACCTGTTTCGATCTGTGCTACATCTAATTGTGAAATTATACCTATGTTAATTTTACTCACCTCTGCCATTTCGCCCTCCATGATGTTTCTCTCCCTTGCCAAGACACGTCCCGCCTTCAACGTGAGTCGCCTAGTTGAAGCTGTCATAAGTGACATAAATGCGTCGCCCGCGCATGGGAGTAGATCGCCGCACGTGGAGACGTTCACCGCCGCACCCGCCTCGTAGATCACCCTCGGCTTAAATGTCATAAGCGTGTCTGGATCGCCGCCTTCGACTGTCACTTTCACCGGAATGACTCCAGGTTGTGTGATGCATACTGCGTCTGTCAGTCTGATCACTATTTTGTCCGCCCGTGACTCCACCAATGTGATACGCCTAATGTACTCGGATGGATCCTCCTGCTGCAGGTGCGCCTTCCCGTCCTGCACAGTTATTGTGATGCCCTCTTTCGCCAAAATTGGTTGCCCTATAACCAAATCGGCACCGAAAATATCACAGTCAGTCACCAATGCATTAACAACTAAATCTACGCCATCTATTTTAATTGTTAGTGTTACCTCACCCAGTGCAAGCGCCGATCCGCCACCAAAACCTTTGAGGGTCACAAAACTGTCCTTGCGATGCAGTCTCAATCGATCCATACATTCTAGACTTATTAAATTTTGTTGACACCCTGTATCTAGGTAAGAACGTACCTCCTCGCCAGCAGGTGTAATCACCACGCGCTTATATGCCTTATCTAAATCAGAAATAAGTCTTACCCTGCGTCTTTCGCCATCTCGCTTGCCGTCGTTTCGCCTAGTGCCCGACTTCCCAGCTGTTGGCACTGAACTCCTTCCAGCGCTCAGCGAACACTCTGCAGCACGATGTCCCACACGCCTGCAGATGAAACACCTCTCCACTTTAGGCTTAGGGCAATCACGGCTCAAATCGTCGGTGAATTTTTGGCAATTGTAGCACCTGCTCAATCGTGGCCTCTTCGCCGAACTTTCTTGGTATGCAGCTGGCTTTGACAGCCTGTTCTTGACGCCCGAATATGACTGCCGTTCGAGCAACTGCCGCCTGTCGTCCCGTGGTGTCCTAGAAACAGTAACATCTAAACCGGAAAGATACTTACAGTAAAGGTCCTCCGGTTCAGTGCAGCGTGCCGCCTGTGCACCAGGTCTCAACTCCTTGGGCAACCCGTCGATGATCATCGCCACCGCCTTGTCTCCGCCTAACTCACACCTGCCGCATAATGCCACCTTTGCATGAAAATAATGCGTCATCGTTTCATCCGGCTGCTTTTCCCGCGCTAACAACTCCCTCATCAGCTCCGGGTAATTAGACAAACGTGGGAAAGCTCGCGTGAGTGCCACCTTCCACTCTTCCCACTTAAGATTATAATTTTCAAGCCGGTTAAACCAAGCTCGCGCTGCGCCTTTCAGCTTGAGCTGCATAAAATGCGTTTTCTCATAATCGCTCCACCCATGGATCTCGCCGAGTTGATCAATCTTTGTCAGCCACCTGTCAATGTTGTTTGTATCGTCATCCGGATCAAACGCATCCAAAATATCGCCCCCCGCGCGCGGCTCTACGCGTGAACAACATTCGCTGTCTGACCGTGACGCCTTTCTCGAGTCAGTAGCTGCCGCTGCTCGAACCTGCCTGAACCGCCTGGAACCGCCCGTTGTTGCAATGCCTCTTCGATCGTCTTCAATAATCCGCCTTTAATTAGATTCTCGATCAACGCCTTTGTTCTTGTTTCCTCGGACTCCTCTTCCGAGCTATTTGATCCGTCACTACTATGAAGTCGCCGCCTTGACTCCATATTCGCCGCCACTGGTTAGGAATTTACAGCGCCAACACAACACCTGCACTTGCGTAATCACTCCAACTACGACGCAATCACAACAAACAGAAAGCACGTGGTTATATCTCACTTCTGATCTGTTAACGTTACTTTTATTGTCGCCTGTAAGTGGACTCCAAACCTCCCCTTATAGCCACCTATCACCACCAAAACGCCACGAAGATAATAATAATTAAACAATGATAAATAAACACAAAGAAACGATACTCTCACTACACACGCTATCCGTGAACCCGGTAACTCTATCAATGCCTGCTGCCCTGCTCGCCTGGTCTTGCCTGTGCAGCTGTGTCTCGCCTCCCCACTCCTCGCCGGTTCACCTCATCCGCCCACCCGTACGGTCTCCAAAATTCTGCTTACAATATACTCCTTATCTAAAATACAGCATTATTACCTATTTAGAAATGGGCAAAAGAGAGGTGTACATTTCCTTTTTTTAAATTACGAAATCATTATACAAAAGAGTATATTATAATCAACCAGTTGAATGTCAGTATTTTCCCGTTCTTAAACGCTACCCGTTAATGTTTTCACATTTTTGAAACATGATTTCACATTAACAAAATATGAATTCACATTAACGAAAACTGATTTCACACAAATGAAAAGTGAATTCCCAGTAACTGAATATAATTTCACATTAATGAAAACTAATTTCACGTAAAAGAAAACAGAATTCACACCAATGAAAACTAATTTCAACTAAACGAAAACATATTTCAAACCGTCGGGTTACTTATTGTCGCTTCTAGCGTAGCTAACATTGTTGTAATCAACTTTTATCATTGTTGTAATCAAGTTTCATCATTGTTTAATCAAGCTCTCTCATTGTTATAATTAAATTCTATTGTTATAATTAAATTCTTTCTTTGCTGTGTTGTAATCAAATTTAATCTTTAGTTAAGTTTCTTAAGAGACAATACATTTGCTTTATTTTTTGCTTCTTCAAAGGTGGCTACTGCCCCTTCTTGCCGTTTCTTGACGGTGCCCATTTCAGATTCCTATGTAAAATCTGTTTCTATTTAGTTGAAACTGGCTTTTAAAATTGTGAATTCTGTTTTCATTATTGCAAAATCGGTATTCAGGAGTGATAAATTAATTTTCGTTACTATGAATTCACGTTTTCTTTGTGTCAAATCAAGTTTCGTTAATGTGAAGTCATACTGTAGAAGTGTAGATATGCATATGCAATGATTATGCATATGCAATGATTATGCATATGCAATGATTATGCATATTGTTTTAAACCGAATAAAGATGTTAATTTGAAAAATAGAAACATAGAAATGTAGAATTTACTACTACCATCAAATCTTCAAATCATTACTGGCAATTAAATGAAAACCTACTGTTGTTCCTATAGAATTATTATTATTATTATTTTTTTTCTAATTTATAATTTAATAACGTTGCCCCATATTGTTTGTTGCAAATGTTTGCAACGGGTACAGCTAGTCTATATATATATATATAAAAAATAAGGTTTTTCTTTGGGGCCTTGGTTACCGAACCGATTTTGATGATTCTTTTTTTAAATGAAAGCTATTAGCATGTAGATGTGCACAAAAATCTAAAATTTTAAGATTTTCAATTCTGTCTATTTTTATAAGGCCTTAAAGATTTTTTATTAAGTACCGCTGTCAAGCGATAGATGGCAGCACGGAATAACATGCAGATGAAGAGAATGATGTAAGTAAAATACATACAATTTGTGAAAATTGCTACATGAATAATATTTTGGTTTATTAATGCAAAGTTAAATAATTTAACAGGTAAATATTTTGAAACATGCAAAGCTTTTATCATTCAACAGTCAAAAGTTAACCTTAAATGACATATAAATATGTCAACATGTCAAATATAAGAAGGAATTTTTGCCCAAAAATTAATAAATATAATAGTTAATTCATTAATTCAAAGGTAGTAAGTAATTTAATAATATTGAGCAAAATTATAATAATTTTTTTAAACTAAAGTTTAAAACTTTATTGAATTATATATCCCTTACCTAAAATACAGCATTATTACCTATTTAAAAATGGACAAGAGACAGGTGTAAATTTATAGGTTTTCAAAAAACGAAATCATTATTTACAAAAGTTTATGTTATAATGAATAAGTTGGATGTTCCTATTTTCCCGTTCCCGCTCTTAAACGCTACCCTCAATGCTGCCTTTTACAGTATGTTCTCACATTTTTGAAAAATGATTTCACATTCACAAAATATGAATTCACATTAAAGAAAACTGGTTCCACACAAATGAAAAGTGAATTCACAATTCACATTAACGAAATATGATTTCACATTAACGAAAACAGATTTCACGTAAAGGAAAACTGAATTCACACTAATGAAAACTAATTTCAACTAAACGAAAACAGATTTCAAACCCTCTGGTTACTTATTCTCACTTCTAGCGTAGCTAACATTGTTGTAATCAACTTTTATCATTGTTGTAATCACGTTTCATCATTGTTATTATCAAATTCTCTCATTGTTGTAATAATCACATTCTTTGATTGTTGTAATCTAATCTTTAGTAAAGTTTCTTAAAAATGCTATTCGTTATTTATTTAATATTTTATAAGTTCAGAAAGATATTTTAATTTATTTTGGAGGCAATAGATTTGCCTCCTCTAGAGGTGGCAACTGCTCCTTTTTGCTCTTTCTTGGCGGTGCCCATTTAAGTTTCCCATGTAAAATCTGTTTTCATTAAGTTGAAACTGGTTTTTACAAGTGTGAATTCTGTTTGCAAAATTTGTATTCAGGAGTGATAAATTAGTTTTCGTTACTGTGAATTCAGGTTTCTTTTGTGTGAAATCAAGTTTCGTTAATGTGAAATCATATTTTGTTAACCTGAAATAGAATTTCAAGTGTGAAATCATACTGTAAAAGATATAGGCATGCATGGTTATGCATACTTTTTTAAACCGAATAAAGATGTTAATTTGCAAATAGAAACACGTTAATCCGTCATAGATTACAATAATGTATAATATTTTTCTGTACAATAAAACATTCATTATTACTACAATAATTGAACTTGAAATCATAAATGAAACATTGATTACGACAATAACAATATTTGTTCTTGAGAATAAATTATATAGATTATAAAATGGAATGAAATGAAGTAAGAATGATTGTATTTGCAACATTGATTCATAATTATAATTTATAATAATAAAATATAACATTGAAAGACGTTGAATATGCGGGTAATCTCTATTAGATGTTTTACCTTTCTCTTCTTTTAAATTTATAACAGTGGAAAAAAAAATTCAGATGAAATGTCGAATTTACCACTAGCATCAAATCTTCAAATGAGAAACGGGTTCATTAAATGAATACCTACTGTGGTCCCTATAGAATTATTATTATTATTATTTTCTATATCAATTGCATATTTTTAATAGGTATGTTTAGCTGTTAGAAAATTTAATATGGCTGGAGTTTGTTATAAAATTTGTACAATAATATCCAAAGTTCTTCATCAAATAATTACCGAGCAATAAAATCCATCCTGTGCCTGTGTTACAAGATCTGTATTTTTATCTGTCAACACAGTTTCAGTTCCCAATTTACAGTTAACTATAAGTTTATAAACTGATATTAACAAACCGACCCTAAATAATTTACTTATTATTACCAGTGTTGTATCAAATAATCTCCCTATTCCTATGTACCCAACGAAGCACCGGTGATTAAAAAAGTGTTGAAGAGTACCAAACACTGAATATAAATACAGGAAATATATAATTGAATAACTTTACCCCATAATTTTGTTGCAAATATTTGCAACGGGTACAGCTAGTATCTTATAATTAAATTCTATTTACATAATCATTTTGCCAATGTACAGCGCCAACACCATTGAAATAATTTACAAAATTGTTTCTTGTCTGCATAGCCACTCTTGTTGTTCTACTACCAAAATTTCCAGCGCGTGCCATGTTCCTGAAGATTGTTGGCTCTTCATTTTCTTCGTCTATGTAGGTTGCTTCTGAATGTTTTAAGAGAAAATTGTGAAGAATACAACAAACCACTGTAATTCGTTCCACTTTTTCCACTTTTAAATTTATTGGCGATAAAAGAATTCTAAATCTATTTGCTAAAATGCCGAATGCATTTTCGACAACTCTTCTTGCCCTGCTCAGTCTATAATTGTAAATTTTTTGTACTTGACTTAAGCCATGGTATCGAAACGGTTTCATTATTCTACAGGTCAGAGGGAATGCATCGTCCGCAACGAATACAAATGGCGTAGGTATATCAGTTCCAGGGAGCAAAACTGACTCGGGAATATTATATACATTTCTCGAAATAGCAGTGGAGAGATGACTATTGCGGTAAACGCCTCCATCGCTTACTCGGCCATTTGTCCCCGCATCGATACACAGAAATTTATAATTAGCATCTACTGCTGCTAGAAGAACTATACTGTCAGTTCCTTTATAATTTCTATAGTACGATCCTTCATTTCTCGGTGGTCTGAAATTAATATGCTCTCCATCCAGAGCCCCGCAGCAATTAGGAAAATTCCATTTATTTTTAAAATCATTCATAATTACAAACCACTCTTCTTCTGTTCGTGGAATCTGAAACAATATACATATATTTTTTTTAGGACTCTGAAGAATATTCTATTTTATCAGCTCATTCCCCGTCAGCTGCTGCATCAAACATTGAGAGATGTACCTCAGCTCCTCTCTCTGAGTCAGCAGGACTTGAGAAACGATCCTCATCTCTTTTTCCTGCTACAGCTGGATCTGAAAGAAGTTCCACAGTTCCTTCAGCTATAGCTGGAAGTAGCAAGGAACGATCATTCACAACTTCCCAAAAGAAAAGGAAAATTTACGCCACAAGTCACAGAATCAAGGAAAAAACTCCACCAAGAGAGTCAACTCCCACAGGGCGCGGAAGACCAGAAAATAATAGTGCATCCATAGCATCAGCCCTGCATAAGATTGCCGAAAAACCGTCAACAAAAGATGACTACGACATTTTTGGCAATTTTGTGGCATCGAGACTAAGAAGATTGGGGAAAGAATATAGCGAAGAGGTGGAACATGAACTCATGAATTTAATAATTGCTGCAGAAAAACAAAAGAAATATGATTCTTAAATTACAAATACGTCTTTTATTTCCTTTAAATATATCATATATATAGGGTCACATAGCCGTGTGCGTATAGTGTCCGGTTGCCAATCTGGTGACCCGGGTTCGATCCCGACCAGGGCAGACTTAATCGCACAAAAGTGATCCCTGTGGTGCACTCTCCACACCAGCTATGAGTGCCCGCGAGGTGACGCCTGGTAAGCGCCCACACGGTAAAATATATCGTCATCATTACCGAAGTCTACATGTGTTGTAGATAATGGCACACCCAATAATGGGTAACATGCCGTGATGATATATTTATTTCTTTTATTTCCTTTACCTTTACGTATTCGTCCTGCATGCACTCAAATATTGCATTAATTGATTCTGTCACTATTACTCCAATTGTCGTTCTTCCTACTCCGAAGCTATATGACAAACTTTGAAATGATTCGCCTGTCGCCAGAAATCTCAATGTTATTGATAGTCTGTAAAACAACATATTCATATTTCTTTATCATATTATTATGATCCTATGATTTAATATTACCTGTCTTGTGGCTTCACACTTTCCCTAAATTTTGTATCTTGATGTCTAATTCTATGTTCTATTTTAGACAAAAGCAACACAAAACAATCTTCATTCATGCGCAAGAAGTTTTTAAAAGCTGTCTTGTCTTCCAAACGCAATTCTTCATGCAACAAATGAAGGATACTGTGTCCACTTTCTCTCCTTTTTAACCATTTTTGTCGCCAAACTTTTCTACGCTTTCTTCTATTTTCTTCTTCCACAAGAACGTAACACCCAGCAAGAATTGTTGCAGCTCTTTCGTCTTCACTTTCACTCATTACAAAATACTTCCTTCAAAACCGTGTTTTGAAATTGAAAACAACCGCCAAATAATAATAAACTAGGGGAAATACCAATTTAAAAACCGACAGTGTAGGAACATTTCACTGGTAATATTACCAACTTAACTTTTTTTCGTCACGGAAAAAAATTATGTATTTGTCATCGATGAAATTGAAAACCATCAATGACGGGTGCGTACTGTTGCTCATCGATAAGTGTGCCATAGGCTTTACAGCGTATAGGATTTTTTGTGATCAAAGAACTTATGGAGCAGGGGAGGTAGAGGGTAAGAGAGAGTATAGCTTTGGAAGCACCGACAGATAGCAGCACATTAGCAAATAGTTCCTGCAATATCTCCAGAGATGGCGGAAAAAGTGCATGTGTTAACATATTTGTTTTTTGGTAGGTGATTTGACATTTAACGACGGTGTTAAAGTCGAAGCTTCTTAATAGAGTGTTTGGTGTGTTGGTTTTTGCTTTTGTGCACCTTTCAATCACTTTTATAAGGTATGTAACTTAATTTTTATTTTATTAATCAACCCCAAACGATTTTCATGAAAATGAAAATAATGCAAATTTCTAATTTCAGAAAATGAGAACAATGTATTGTGTTGTTCCTGGCTGTAAGAGCAACAGCAAGGATAATAAAGAGCTTGTTTTTTTTTTCTTTGCCAAGAGACATGATTGTTTTGGAGCAATGGACTTCGGCTATGGGTATTCCAGAATTTATGGACAAACCACTTTCTACTCGGTTCCATATAAAAGCGTGTGGATTACATTTTGAAGAAACATGTTTTCGGACTCCGGATCTCAAAAAATTAAACCATGGAGTTATTCCTACAATAAAGCAGCATTCTTTTGGTAAGCAACTTATAACTTATGTATAATGTTTCTTATGCGCACGCTACTTTATTATTCAAAAATTTGTGTTCAATAAAATTATAAATAAAACATTTAAATGCTTCCGTGAGTAGCCAGAAAAATGCAACTGTCGCGCCGCAATTTTGGCGCGAAAATAGTTCTTTCGCTCTTGCTACAGAAAAAATATTCTTTTCTATAAAAATTCTGCATTTTAGAAAGATATATATATATATATATATATATATATATATATATATATATATATATATATATATATATATATATATATATACCGTGTGTCCCAAGCAAACCTTGACATAGGCATTTAACATGGGAAAACAGTTTTTTGTACATAAAAAGTGTCCGGCAGAAAATTAAACCATTATATTGAACATGATAATAGTAGATTACCTCTTGTACGTTAATTATTATTCATTACTTTATAATCATTGCATAAATTAAAGAAAATTATAAATATTTGTAAAGAAATATGTGTTTCAATATTTTATACTGTGATATCAAATCGATTTTAAATTCTTATCATGGCCGAGTGGATAGCGTACTTGCTAACGGAACGAGAGAACGCTTGTAGGTTGGGGTTCAAATCCCCATCAAGCCAGATTTTTTATTATTTTTTTTATTTATGAATTAATTACGAATTATAATAATAATTATAAAATTATTATGAGATTATAATATGAAAGAATTTAAATTACAAATAAGTTTCTATGCATTATTTCTTATATCAATGTTTCGATTATTGTAATCAATTTTATCATTATTACAATCACGTACAAAAATTGAAATAATTTTCATCGGATTGATTATGTAGAATGTAGATGCCATTAAAATTAAAATATTCTATTAATATGCGAAAAGTTCTGTGCTATTAATTCTAGTATTTTCTTCAAATTTTGGCATTACAATGATTTAAAATACTTATCGGCTCATTTCATGTGGCAAAATCTCAGGCAAAATAGAATAACAAGTTTTTTATTATATTGTTAACGAATTAATAGTGTAATAAATCACTATGAACTAATTTATAGTTATATATTTTCTCTACTATTGTTTAAATACAAGTAAAATACTGTGCAATCAAAAACTCATAATTATCTAAAGTTAAAATTGTTTTCTTTAATTTCTAAATTTGTTTCATTTAAAGGTAAAAGCGTGGATATCGTAAAAGAATAAACCAAATCAAATCCAGCTAGAACTTAGTAATAAAGAAAATGGCGCGAAAATGTACTGGAGTGAATCGAGAAAATTTGAAGAAAATACTGGAACTAAATAGCACAAAACTTTTCGCAGATTAATAGAATATTTTAATTAATGACATCCACATAATCAATCCGATGAAAATTATTTCATTTTTATACTTGAATATAACAATGACAAAATTGATTACAATAATCAAAACACTGATGTAATCAAAAATGCGCTATATTTACTTTTGATCTTAAAAAAAGACATGATTAGCATAAAACGAATATGTGTATGTAGTGTGTGTTTACTATGCTATATTTATAAAAAAAAAATTATATAGCTTAAATTCTTGCTGAGTCATGGTCACTACTTCCATTGGAACTAGTATTATCTATGGCATGATAAAAACTTATTTGTAATTTAAATACTTTCATATCATGATCTCATAATATTTTTAATATAATTCGCAATTATTCCATAAATAAAAAAAAAATTATAAAAAATTCGGCTTGACGGGGATTTGAACTCCAACCTACGATCGTTTCTTCGTTCCGTAGGCAAGCACGCTATCCACTCGGCCATGACGAGAATTTGAAGTGAATTTGTTATCACAGTATAAAATAGTGAAACAAATATTTCTTTACAAATATTTATAATTTTCTTTAATTTATGCAATGATTATAAAATAATGAATAATAAATAACGTTCAAGAGGTAATCTATTATTATCATGTTCAATATAATGGTTTAATTTTCTGCCGGACACTTTTTATTTCCAAAAAACTGTTTTCCCATGTTAAACACCTATGTCAAGGTTTGCTTGGGACACACGGTATATATATATATATATATATATATATATATATATATATATATATATATATATATATATATATATATAAAGAATGAAATGAGGATAACTGGAGCTCTACCACTGTGCTACGAGTCAATTCACTGCCGCTCCGTGGGTAAAAGGCGCCTTTGTGCAAATTTATATATCAGCGCTTCCTAAAATACTTTTGAATCTTCGAAAAATGCTAAATTTAAAATATTGATGAAAGTTGCTTTGTTAGATTCATTCTCGTAATCAATATGGTTATGTTATAATCAAAATCGTTTGTTGTAATTGTTATAGGTATTCGAAATGGAAGATAAACTCTAATATCTTCTAAATACTAGATTTTATTGTAGCAAATAATACAGCGTGTGTACAAGCGCCTGGTCGGTAATGCAGTGCTTCAGTGACCCATTTCTGGCGCTATAATTAAACTAACTAGTTTTATATACAATATAACATCATCTTTTTGAGCTGAATCCGATCGGCCTGGCGAGGTTTGTGAACTTGATATGACTGTTGTGTTATTTTTCGGCTTTCTCTGTAGCTGGTCTTCATCCCTCTTTTCTTCTGAAAGTTCTATTGGCACAGTCATATTTTTATCCCTCTTGTTTTCTGTAGCTGTTGTTATTGTTTTTCCTTGTAAATTTGTCCCGTTTCCTGTGTTTACATTGGTACCTGTATGACCATAAAAAGGTTGAATATTTACTAAGTTTCTTCTGTACTTAGCACCTTCAATATTTACTATATAATCTCGTTCATTATATTTATGCTCTATAAATCCTTTTTCCCAGAAATTTTGATTTGGTTGTAACTGGAAAACAACTGGTTGTATGGTAGGTTTAACTGTTTTATCAATCTCTAGTGTGACTTCACCAGGGAGTAATCCGTGTCCTTCAAATATAGTCGAATGTCGCTTAAGTATGTCCTCCGCCTCTTTTCTTCCTGCTTGTAGAACTGAATCATCACCTGTTTCTTCTGCTTTTTCAACTTTGAAACAATATTTCACAAGCCCCAAAGCTATACATGCTTTTTCGGAAAGTCCGAGATCCACATCTACCACTTGAAATACAAGGCAGTATTTTTTATCCTTATATTTACAAGGAATGTCTATCTCACCTAGTATTTAAATACGTTGTCCTCCAAAGCTTCTTAGTTGACCTTGAGAAGACCTCAGTTTCGGGCTTGTATTTCCAGCAAAGTTACGGAGATTACTTATGCCGATGACGTTAGCATCTGAGCAGGTGTCTAAATCGCATGGTACAAATTTCCACTTACCACCTATTTTTTGTTCTAATTCAATACAACCCTTTCTTCTCTCTTTATCTTTATTATTTATCTTATAAATCTGAAGTAAATTATTATCACTCTCTTCTTCAGAATCTGATGATGACTTTTCTTCAATTGCTTTGACAACTTTGCTTCTCCTCTGATTTTCTTCAAATTTCTGCTTGATTTTTTTTTTCTTTTTACATACTTTGGCGAAATGGTTTCGGCCTTGACAGATTGAACAGGTTTGACCCCATGCTGGACAAAGTTTTTTTTTAAATTTGTGTTTGCCATTACAAAATCGACATCTTTTAATCTTGTCAAAATTTTGATTTTCAATTTTGTGCACAGTTTTTTCTTCAGTGTTGATAGTTTTAAATCTTTTCTCGGTTAACTCATTTATTTTGCATTCTTGTCTCAATTTATCAAGTGTTAAAGATGCAGGATCGTCACGTAAAAATTTCTTTTTTAAAACTTTATCTTTTATTCCAAACGCTAACCTGTCTCGCAGCATATCATCAGCTGTTACATTCTCGTTGTATTTACAGACTTCAAGAATCTTCTTTAATCTTATATAATACTCATCAAAACTCTCCTCTTCAAGCTGATTACATGTATGAAAAGTATATCTGTCATACAGTAAATTTCTGTCCGATACGAGGCTTTTCTTAATAATTTCCATAACATTTGTTACAGAAGTTTTGTCTTCTTCAGTTAAATGGAAATTTGAGTATTTTTTCCTAGCCTTATCCCCAATTATGGATAACAAAATGTTGATTTTCTGTATTTCTTGCGCATTATCCCATTTATCAATACCTGTTGCGGCGCAGTAAGTATTCCAATTTTGTTTAAAATATTCGAAATTTTCATTAATATCCCCTATATCAACTTCTAACGGTTGTGGCCAGGGAATACTTTGTATAATTTGCGAGTTACTAGAACTTTGTGCTGTACTCTCATCCAAATTTGAGCTTTGCTGTTTTATCTGTTTATTTAACTCCTGCAAATTTTTACCAATAGCATCAAAGATTGTAGCATTATTAGCAGCTGCTTTTAGATAATCTTGTTGCATTTGTGCAAGTTGCTTATTTTGTATCTCCAAAAGTTTTGCTAGCGTGTCTTCCATTGTTTATAACCTACAATGACTTTAATGTTGAAAAGTTCTTGTTTCAGATTACTTTTTCTTATCTCCGTTTTCTTAGACGCAGAGTACCACTTCTGACACCATGTTATAGGTATTCGAAATGGAAGATAAACTCTAATATCTTCTAAATACTAGATTTTATTGTAGCAAATAATACAGCGTGTGTACAAGCGCCTGGTCGGTAATGCAGTGCTTCAGCAGGCGGCTGTCACATATACCGGCAGCAAATTTACACGAAATTAGTTCCATACGGTCCCGGTAGTGTTGCCGTTGGCGCTAGTGTAGTTCATGATTTTTTCCCTCTACTATCCCCCACTCTTCACGTGATCATAACTGACAGAAGTTTAAATTTCCCAGAAGCAAGAGAAAATTATTTCCATTTTCTTCTTCGTTTTGACAACAGAGTTGAAATTGGGTTTTGTTGTGAAGTGTAATTGTACGTGTGAAAAAGTTGTTATAATTCATCATGTCCACTGTAAGCATTAACATTTTAGTATTAATAAATAATTTCATTTAAAATAGTTTATAACAACGTAAATTTAAATGAAAATTTTAGCTAAAGATTAAAATTGTAAGAGTATAGGATAACAAGAACTCAAATTTATTAATAATTTTTTATTATTTATCACAATTGGATAAAACGCCTTTTGTTCTTAACAATTGCTTACATTGTTGTGGCATATTTCCAATCTCTGACAAACTTATGCGTCAATTCTTTTCGAACTTCATTTGTTTTTCTTCAATTGCTACTGAAGCCATTTATTATTTTGTTTAACATTAAAACAATAAAATATTTCATGTAGCATAAGAACCACAAATTATCCATAATATTAACAAATATTATCTAAATAAAATTAAAGCGACTAGGTCGGGTAATATGATTCGTACTATCTATGTTATGTAACCATAATTTTTTGTTTGTAGCTTAAGAAATTGTGTATCCTGAAGGAATGTTTAACCAATATAATTCCACCAAAGGAAAGGGGACAAATGTTCTGTATTCCTCGTTGTGAAGATTTGAGATGCCAGTGGTTACAGAACATGGGCAGAGAAGATTTAGAAGTGTTGTCATATAGACAGCTACTGGATCGGGGCTACAGAGTTTGCCAACTCCATTTTGACAATATCCAATTTCAAAATGAACTAAAATTAAAGTTGAATTTTCCAACATCCTCTTTCCTTCCCACAGTCCTCTATCGTAAATACTACTGCATTCGAAATCGGTATTCAAACTGCTGCATATGTATTTAATAAAAAAATTGTTAAATTATGAATGCAAGAAGTTCTTTTGTGCTGAAAGTATAAGTCACATTCATGATTTAACAAAAGATAAAGATTATAGGGATAATTTATTGAAATATTCAAACGAGAATTTCACGGCTATGGTCGAAGAATGTAGGGAGTAGATTTTTTCCTGTATTCCTGACATTATTCCTAATCCAAATATCCTAACCCAAGAGCTTCCTCTCCTTTCAATGTCCGAAACTTTTTGTGAGACGCATAGCCCGACATACGAAGAAAGATGTCAAAATTATTAAACTTAATAGTTATTCATTTTTTTGCCAAAATGATTAACAATAAAATTTTAAAAAATAAAACAGTGTCAAAAATAAAATTGTAGAAGGCTATTTTATTAAATTTTGTATAGAGTTTTTATTTTAGATTATTATATATTTAGATATGGTTTTCCATTGTAAATATTTTTATTTCTATTATTTTTTTGTATAATTATTTATTTTTTATAACTTAATAAATATTTTTAATAAAAATACCGTTTCTGCTGTTTTTTTTCAATTTAAATTCAAAATAAATATCTCGGCCATACCGACATTTCTGTTTATTAAGTACATACGGCACCGCTATGTGTCGTAATGGTAGAATTTAGTAAATTTTGGTAACACTGTTCTGGCAAGTCTTTCTACGTTAGTAGATTGGTAGTCTTTGTGCTTCAGTTACCCAGTTCTGGCGCTATAATTAAACTAACTAGTTTTATATACAATATAACAGTAACCAACAATTTTACAGTTATAGCTTGCAGCATAACAATGCCAGAAAATTATCCGTTTAGAGGGACATTTATTTTACTTTTTTCTACTAAATTCATTGCTGGATTGAATCTTGTAATTAATATTCTTGAGCTATATTTATTTATTTATTTATTTATTTGATACAATGCCCTACAGGCGAATGCCCAATTACAGAGTAAGGAAAAACTATGATAAGTACAAGATACATTCAAGAGAAATAAATTATACAGTTTTTTATGTCTTTAATATTGTTGTGAAATAAATCAATGTAAGGCTCAAAAATATTGTAACTAGTAAACATAAAATGAAGAGGTGATTTAACCAAAGAGTTGGACCTGGGAGCTGGATAATAAAATGACATGTTGTTATTTCTAGATGATAATCTTGGAACTTGAAGCGGAACTTTACTTAAAATGGCTGGACAGTCAATGAGGCAATTGATAATTTTAAATAACAAAATTACAGCATTAGTACTACGTCTCTGGTGTAGTAGTTGTAAATCGAAGGAATCGACAAGTACTTCTTGTGGAATATTTCTAATTGGATATGACCCTTCAGTTATATATGTAGCAGATTTTAAAAATAATCTTTGAATTTTTTCAATGGATTGCTTTTGTTGGTCATAAATGGAATTCCATATTACTGAGCAGTATTCTAGATGTGGTCTTACTAAAGATATAAATAACAACCTCAATGTATATTTATTGAATTGTTGTGTATTTCTAAGTATAAATCCTGAGCACCTGTAAGCAGTTTTAACAACTGCGTCCGTATGCGATGTAAATGTCAGTTTAGGATCGAATATAACACCCAAGTCTTTGAAAATGGGCGGCCTGTTCAAAATAGTAGATCCAATTGAATAATTAAAGATAATAGGCTCCGATTTTTTTGTGAATGACATGATATTACATTTTTCAATATTTAACAAAAGATTATTATCGACACACCATTTGTGGATCATATTTAAATTATTCTGTAATTTTACGCAGTCAGCAACTGTAGAAATTCGAAGGAACAATTTTAAATCATCTGCGTACAACAAATGTTCAACATCAATATAACCAAAATATTATCATTTCAATATAACAATGCTAGAAAAATATTGGTTTGTTAGGATAATTATTTTACTTATAACTTATAATTAGAGCTCTAATGCAAACAAATTGACAAAATAGTAATTATCTTGAATTGGTGCCCCTCATGATCAGGCGCCTTTGTGCGGGGCAAACCTGCCCATCCGCACGGAGTGGCCCTTCGAGTCATCGACGGTGTAAGTTGATTTCTCGTGCGCAATTTGTCAGCAACTGTAAGGTTGATATGGTATGGCACAAATTTGTCGCCTAATAATCGTTTTTACACACTAACAGTTAACACCATTATATATTGTCTGTTACAGGAGGAATGTATAAATGTTTGACTCGTGTAGAAATAGCAACGACAGAACAGTCAGTCTTGCTCAGTACGTCTTCTGGGAATGGACCTATTAAATTAAAAGAGAGAGATATTAATAAAAGTGAGATGTGCATAGTGCGCAGTTGAATTTTAGCGCAGGTGGGTGACAAAGTGTAAAACATTTGAATTTAAAAAATGGCAGCAAATACATGTACAATAAATTTAATAAAACTGACTCAATTTAGGTATAGTACTTGCGATGAATACTTCAAAAAGAGAGGAAGAACAAATGGAAATCAGAAAAGAAGATATAAGCTAAAGAAGGTTATATACACGATATCAAAATATTAGAAGAAAGCGATACAGTTGTGTGCGTTAAAGACAACTGTTATCGTAGTCAAAAGAAATGTGCAAAACGACATAAGATATTTATAAAGTTTTTTTCAATAATTCTGTATCAATTTTCAATTCGTTACCCCAATGCTTTGTCTTATTCAGATCCTTAGGGAATATGTGGTACGCCACCAATTGTGATGATGTATTTATTACATACTGTACAATATTTACGAAATTATTTTCTTGTTCTTATATGTTCCTGCATATCTGTACTTCAAACTTGAGAACTTATTATGCTTTGCTTTTTATGATAAAAATTGTTTTGTCCCGTATACCAGAACAATCGAAAAGTGACAGTAAATGGCATAGTTGTCAAATGATTTTTTTTAAAGAACTGATATTATAATCTCTAGTTAAACATACATTTTACATAACATATATATTTTTTTTATTAGATATATTTTTGTTTGTAACACATATATTTTTTGTCATTTTCTTCATCATTTTTAACAAGTATAAATTTATTTGATTTATCTTTCGTTATTTGGCAACATGGTGTCACCTACCGAGCGATTCAGAAAAAAATCGCTAGATGGCACATCTAAAATGACGTCACAGAGTCATAAAAATTTAATAGGTCCATTTCAATGTGCCACCTAGGCCTGAAGAAACTTTAACTTCCAAAACCTTTACTGATAAAGATATTAATTTTGCCGAACAAGTAGAGCCATTACAAGCACCACAATACGGTTGCCTCACTTGTGCAAAACTATGGGAGCGGGTGATCCGGGGAGGGGAGCGATGTGACGTATCTCAGAATGCCCGGAATGCCCATTGCGCATCGCTCATATCGTCTTATTTTCCATCAGTTGAACTAGTTATATTTGCCAGGGTAATTGTAATAAAAGTATTATTTTTTGTGTATTTCTTTTCTTATATTTTTATTTTTGATTACTTTAATTTAATAGTGTTGTTAATATAACAGTGACTGTTTATCATAACTACTAGGAAAACTAAAGGTATTTTAACTATAACAAACAAGAAAAAATAGTTCTAAATTAATAACTTTATTATCATAATAGTTACACCCTTCAGAATGCCGGGTGGAATTAGATGTAGTGTGGGCATTTGCAAAAACCACCAGGGCAAGAAAGTGGATGGAAAGAAAATATCATTTTATTCCTTTCCAAAAAAAATGGATCTGCAGAAAGAATGGATGCAGAAATGTGGCAGAAGTGACAAAATAAATCCGAAAACTGCGCGTATTTGTAGCGAACATTTTAAAAGCAGTGATTTTAAAGGAAATTTGCAGGCGGAAATTTTAAATGCACCTTATCGGAAAATTTTAAATGAAGATGGTAAATATTGCTTTTTATTTTTTATCTAATATTTTATACCATATATCCATGCTTATTTATATAACTTTATTTTAGCTGTACCATCTTTGAATTTAAAATTAAATAAAATAATGGTCCCAGAAAATGAACGCGATGCAAGAATGAAAAAGAGGGAAAGACGCCGAATTATTCATAATATTATGAACATAAATGAATCTACATCGCAAAATATAGAAGAAATTCCACCTACATTCCAGATTATAGAAGAAATTCCATGTACAAGTGACTTAATTCCTGAAAGACCTGATTATGAAACTCTTTGGAAAAAATGCAATCTTTTAAAACAAGAAAATGATGAACTAAAATTAAAAGAAAAACAGGCAATTTCTGAACAACAAAAATATCAAGAAAAAATATCTGCATTAGAAATAATAATTTCAGAATTAAAACAAAATCAAAAACAGTCAGATATTGAAATGTATGACAGAATAAAAGAAATGTTTAAAAGACAATTCACAGAAAACCAATTAGATCTTATTTTGAAGAAAAAGAAACAAGTTAGATGGACAACTGATGAACTTGGTCGTGCATTTTCGTTACGATATTTTAGTAAAAGAGGATACATGTATTTAAGAGATTTATTGAAATATCCTTTGCCAGCAATAACAACGCTACAACGGTGGGCTGGAAAAATAAACTTAAGAAAAGGGCTTTTAGAGGAAGTAATAAAATTTATGTCTCTTTTTGGAGAATCTTTGAATGCATTTGAGAAAATATCAGTTATTTCATTTGATGAGATGAAAGTACAGTCTTTATATGAATACGACCAGAAGGAAGATGAAGTTGTTGGACCGCATTCATATATTCATGTTATGATGGTGAGAGGATTATTTCACAATTGGAAACAACCAGTTTACATTGATTTTGATATAAAAATGACTGCAAACATTTTAAATGTGGTAATAATGCATTTGCATAATATTGGATACAATGTTGTTGCTTGTGTGTCTGACTGTGGATCTACAAACGTTGGTTTGTGGAAAGATTTAGGAATAACCATTGACAATGTGTATTTTCTGCATCCAGTAACAAAAGAAAAAATATATATGTTTGCAGATGTCCCACATTTATTAAAACTCATTAGAAACTGGCTTTTAGATACAGGTTTTTGTTTATCCGACAATACGATTATTAACAAAATACCACTGCAAGCATTAATTAATGAAACAAACACGGAAATCAGTTCTTGTCACCGACTTACTACAAAACATATAAATTGTGAAAAAAGTGCACGACAAAATGTGCTATTAGCTGCCCAATTATTAAGCCATACAACAGCAACAGCTTTACAACATTATCAACCTGGCCCTGACAAGAAATTGGCAAATGATGTTGGTAAATTTATAGAAATAATTAATTTATGGTTTGATATAATGAACTCATTTTCAATCAAAGCACACGTCTTGAGTAAAAAACCATATGGATTGAATATTGAGGAACAAAAAAACTTATTAATTAAAATCTTACATCTTTTTCAAACAATGCGATGCGTTGGAAAAAACAGTTTACAAATTTTTCAAAAAGGTGTTTGTATTTCTACACAGTCCCTACATACAAATGTTATTTGAGGATTTAAAAGAAAAATATCAAATAAAATATATTTTAACACATCGACTGAATCAAGATGTTTTAGAAAACTTATTTTCACAGGTAATTTATTTCGGTTATTATTTGGAATACCTTTTACTAAAATATTTTTCCAGATCAGAACTCGAGGAGGCTTGCATGATCATCCATCACCTCTTCAAACACTTTACAGAATCAGAATGATTTTATTAAGAAAAAATTTGGGAGTAGGAAAAGCTGCAAATACCATCGAATGGGGGATTACGGCTCAATCGAATTAAAGGAAAATAGTAAAAAATTACGAATGTATATGCTGAATAACGAATATTAATAAAAAAAATGAAATGGTATAATTGAGATATTTCAGAAATAAAGGGTTTTTTGTTATAGCGCTTCGACACTAATATGAAAATATTTTGATTGGCGGCCGAGAAACCGCCTATACATGCATTACAAATAGCGTGTTAGGAGGTGGGATTACTACCAATGGAAGTTAAGAAATTCAAGTTCGAAAGGAGGGGCTAACATTCCTGTACTACAGTTTTCAAACAGTTTTTATTTTAACACAAATTTCTTGCATTAAATTTAATAATTTAAATACACCTGTAATTATAAAGTATGTAGACTTGTACAGTGTTATAATATTCATTTATTTTTATGTAAATATAACTTAAAATAGCATATATTTCAAGAACATTTAGGTCCATGATGAAAACAGTTTGATATAAAAACATATATATGTGACGTCACGTCAATCTTTTCAAAATTCGGGAGACCATAACTCGCTTATTAATAGGAATTTTTTCACCGGATTTTCATCAATAGTCTTAGTTTTCCTAATATTTTCAGATGAAATTATAAAAAAAAAAATGGTGTAATCCCCCATTAGAAAAATCTGAATTTATATTTGCTAATGTCTTTAAACAAATGGATTTAGAAATCAAAGTTGATAGTGGTGATGCCCTTTCAGATAATATATTAATTCATGAAGAGTCTGACTCTAGCAGCATATCTTCATCTCCAAAAGAAAAAAAAACTTTTATTAAAAAACAGAGTGAACAAGATGGAGCAGAATACTTAGCAGGTTTTCTAGCAAAAAAATTTAAAAATGAGTCCATATATGGGTAGTGAAACAAAACAAAAACCAATCCATAATTACTCTATACCATCATGGGTTCAACACCTTTCTTTTGGAGGTTTAATTGAACCATCAGAAAAATGGAAAAACGAATTTTCATACTTGGAAAAAAGATTTGAAAAGTTTCATAAAAAAGAAATTGTAAAGGGAAAATCTGTTTCACGCAGAACATTTAATTTTATTAATAGGCGGAATAGTTTCAACATTCCAAAAGATATAATTGAAAAATTTTCTAAACAGAGAATTTTTATTAGAATAAAATATTTAAATAACTTTAAATTAGCAAAAACTTTAAGTAAAGGTGTTAATAAAAAAATCAGAAAAATAATATCTTAAAAATAATGTATATATGTAAATTCAGCATTATTTTATTATAGGAATAAAGTTTTAATTATTTTTGTAATAAAACGTACATAAAATATTTAAATAGTAATTAATATTCCATAACATAGTAATATTTATTAATATTCCATGACTTGAAACTGTTTTTCGTGTTTGAATTCATATCTCTAAAAACTTTACTAGTATTTTCTCATACTGATGTTTGGTGGGCATTCTGAGTGACGTCATGCGCTGCTTTAATTTGATTGGTTGCTTCAAGTAGGGCAACCGTATTGTCTACGAACCGTGGACCTAGCGTACTGCTTTAACTGTCAAAAATAGGAAATATGTAGCTAGTAAATTCAAATTAAATAATACAATATGAGTATGAAATTATGTTATATTTCGTAAATGAAAGCAGAGAAATTCACAAACATATTCAATCTGGTAAACTTTTACATACTATATAATATAAAATTTTATTATGAGGTGAGAATACGTTTTATTTTTAGATGTTAATTTCGCCGCGTCATATTTTGAAAAATTAAAAAATAATAGTTTAGAAAATCCAGAATCTGGTAATATTTAATAATAAATATGAACTAGGCAGTACTGGCATTATGGACTGGTCGAATAGACACTTACAAAATTGACGTCACTGCAAGAGAGATATAGAACGTCATGCATACAAACAAACCTGCCCTCGTTGTCTTGCGTCCCGTTCCCTGTTCCTATCTGTCATTGTATTCGCATCTGTTATTCAGTGTTAAACCTAATTCTTTATTGTGATGTGTACGTTGTGTTTAATAAAAATGAGTTTAAAACCAGAAGATGTGTCTGGGGCAACTTTTTTGTTTGATAATATTGAAGATCATTCGATTATTCAACTAAAACGATGGCTAGAGTGTAAAGTCTACGGCTGATGACAGGTCTTTGTTTGTACGGAGTAACCATAGCAACCTTGATTTCTATGCTTCGCCGTTAGAGGCGGTCGTGCAATTTGCAATTTTGTAAGTGTCTATTACCACGACCGCTGCTATCTAGCAGCTAGATAGCTGCTAGGTGCGGTTGAACGCGACCATTTTGTCAATAAACAATAAATAAGTGTAGATAAAACGTAAGTATTTGAAATGTAGATAAATATTGTTTATAATTTGTGTTTTACATTAATATTAATAATATTTTATATAAATAAACTACAACAGTATTGTAATATTGTAGGAAGATGGAATCTAAAAAAAAAAAAATAGATCAGAAAATTGGTTATAAGATGAGAAGACGTTACTACTGCAATGTGTGAATGAGAGAAAAAGTATGATGGATAGCAAAAGCAACGATATTCGGGGACTGAAAGAAAAGAAAACGGCATGGTTGGAAATTCAGGATGTGTTAAGAGCAAATGGGTATGTGAGAGATGTGTGTAGAATAAAACAGCAATGGAGGCGAATGAAATGTACGGCAAAGAGGAATGTTAGTGTGTATGAGAGGGAGAGAAAGAAAACAGGAGGAGGGTCACCACCACAATTGCCCGTAGAGATAGATTATCTTATAAAAGATATATGTCCAGAAGATTTTATAGTAGACGTATCAAAATATGATTCCGATGGTTGTGCGAGACAAAAGGTATTTACTAACATTTTTCACGCAAATTTTGTTTGATTAATAAATTATTTTTATAGGAAGCAGTAAAATTATCCGCCAGTATTACTACTATCACGGATGAACCCTCTTTGGATACTCCAGAAATGATTTTAGATTCTAAAACTAAATATATATATATGTATATGCAATTACATATTTTTTATTATATTTCGCAGATATATCATAGGAATGTAATGTTTTTAGCTAAAGTGTACTTTTTTTAATATATGATTAATTATAATAAATGATTAAATACACCTTTTTATGTATGTAGTCTGTTCCTGAATGTTGCACAAACATCAGATCCAATTGTGCAAACTTCCATATCCCCAGTCCTACCCTCTAAATCTAATACTTCTAAAATTAGTAAAAAGAGAAAAATATCGTGCTATGATGAAGAGTTGTTAGCCATTGAAAAAAAAAAAATTTGCTCTAGACCAGAATCAGAAAATTGAAGTCCACAAAGAAGTAATGCATCAGTTATCAATAGAAAGAAAAAGAAAACAGGAAGAACTTGAAGCAGCAATTTTTAAAAGAAAGCGGGAGGAATTAGAATATATTTTAGCAAAAGAAAAATTACACAAAAATAATTGTTAAAATTAAATTTTATTTTTATTAGTACATAAGTTCAACAAATGTTTGTAAATAGACAAAGAAAACAAATACAAATTTTATTTAAATAGTGAAATAATTCGTTTATCTTGTTGTTAGTGAATGAATTTGAACACATATATCGCTTTCTAAAGATACCGGTAAGTTTATAATAAATGTTGTGAAAGATAAATTGGAACCGTTACAAGCCTGACGAAATACTTTAATTTTCTTATTGGAAATGGCGCATGATGAATTGCTGTTGAAATGTATTGCCACGAGTAGCATTTATAGTCTGAGCTGGGGGATTCTGCTGCTCTGGCGTCACATCTTCGTCCCCTTGGTCATCTTCAGAGCTCTCCAAATCAGAATTGCAAAAATAAATAAATAAATATATATATATATATATATATATATATATATATATATATATATATATATATATATAAAAATAAATAAATAATACCTCCTTCGCTTTGCTGCGCATTCATTCTGATGTTATGCAAAACTGCCATTGCAGATATTGCAGCTTTTGCAGTATCTAGCGAAAGAAGAATACCGTTTTGAAGAGCTCTGAAGGTTGCCTTCTACTGACCGAAGCATCTTTCAATAGTGGATCTTATCCGTATATAAGATGAATTGTAACATTCTTCTGGACGAGAAGTTGGATTGTGGAGCGGTGTTAGTAAATAGTGGGTGCAAGGGTATCAACTATCTCCCAAAATTATGCCTCGTAGTTGTCCAGTCTGAATTATTATCACTGAGTTACAAAAAGGAAAAGAAAATAGTACTTTAAAATTAGTTACCTCAACTTTCTGCTTCATGGTACAGTCATCCCATATACGCGCATCGTGAGCGCTACCACGCCAACGCGCGACAAGATCCACTATTCTATACTTGGCATCGCAAACAACCTAGACATTCAAAGAGTACCAACCCTTCCTATTGCAAAATAGCAGAGGTCTTTCTTTATCGGGTCCTCCTTAATATTGTCCAGGGCTTCGTGCTTAACAAATTCGGGTAAATGTGACGCCAGAGCAACAGAAACCATTTTTACAATTTTGCTAACAGTACGTTGAGCAACACCATGTAGATCACCTGTAACCAATATAATGTGTTATTGTAAAAATACTACCTTTGTATCTACAGGATATATGTGTATAATATAAACAAAATAATATAATAAAACTGAAAAATAAAACGCTAAATCAAGGTTATCTATCAAATCATTTGACAGTTACTTATGCATCATGCATGCACTGTAACTAGTGCGCTTGCGCTGGCTTTTCGCTTGCACCGTAGCTCCAGTATGTAATAGATATTTACACACCAAGTGAGCTAAGGTAATGTTTATTCATGAGAAGAAAGTTTAGCTCACGAGCCCGTATAGGCGAGTGAGTTAATTTCTTCGAGTTAATAAACATTCTTAGCTCACGTGGTTTGTACAATATTTTATTCAATTTTGACGAAATAATAATAAAAACCATTATAATATTTAATTTTGACAAAACAAAAAACTAATCAGTTAGTAGACTGTGCATGACAATCGTTGATGATGGATGTCAAGTCATCTATTTAAAATGCTTTATTGTCTGTCATTTGTGCCGTGAAAAGTAATGAAAATGGCTGATAATGTCTGATAAATATTATGGTAAGTGTTAATTTCGTGTCTGATATTATTTTAAATGCATTATTTGTTGCAGTGTGAATTAAAAAAATGTGAGAGTGATTTAATAGTTATTTACGATATAAGTGGGGTATAGACATTATTAACGTACGTATTGTGAATTACCCTTCGAGCTCGTAGGGCGAGTTAGGGTAATCACATAGTGCGTTAATAATGTAGTACCCCACGAATATCGTACAAAGTTTTATATATCACCGTTAAAATTATTTCAAAATAGCATCATTTTGATAAAAAAATAAATTAATCAAGATGACGATAGGATCTATTTTGTTTGAAAATCACAGAAAAGCGTTAGTAGTCTATGATCGTGTCTCAGTTACCGAATAACAACAAACTGTTATTCTAAATAATTTTTTCTGATGTCAAACCGTTTTGTTGTGATTTTCTTCGAAAATGAGTTTGCCAGGCTGTTCTTCTGAAGAAAAAACGTCCGATGTGCCCGTAAGTATTGAGGAAGAAGCAAATAATGTAATATCCGGACTTGTCCCATCAAAATCTGGAGCCAAATATGAATTGGCATTTAAAAAATATGAGCAGTGGTGCATTTTGAAAAACATAGAGAACATTACCAGCGAAAAGACATTACTAGTATATTTTAAAGAACTAAGTAACAGCCAGAAGCCCTCATCCCTTTGGTGTTACTACTCGATGCTGAAGACGGAAATATCGATCAAGAAGCGCATTGATATAAAAAAATATGTCAATCTCACAGCTTTGCTGAAAAATATAGCAAAAGGTTATAAACCTAAAAAGTCTAAAGTTCTAAACAGAGAAGATACTGTTAGATTCCTGCAGACAGCAGGGAACGAGAAATATTTATGCATGAAGGTTAGTCATATACAAGGTAATCATGTATTTTATTGGTTGTAACGTATAATAATTTTCAGGTTGTTTTGATTTTTGGTTTGGCGGGTGGATGCAGAAGAGAGGAGCTTACATTTCTGAGGATAAGCAACGTCATAGATGAAGGATCATGTTTTAGAGTCGTAATTCCGGATACCAAAACTAATACAAGTAGAGAATTTTTTATAACGGTTGGAAATATTGATGGTATTAATCTAGTTCAGACTGTCAGAAATTACGTGAAACTTCGTCCTAAAATTTGCTCCAATGATCGTTTTTTTCTGGCATACAGAAATGGTCGATGCACGAATCAACCTATTGGGATAAATACAATAGGAAGCATGCCGAAAATAATTGCAGAGTTTTTGGGGTTGCCTGATGCAAAGGAATTTACTGGTCATTGTTTCCGGCGCACCTCCACTACAATGTTGGCAAATGCAGGAGCAGATCTCCGCGACATAAAAAGGCACGGTGGATGGCGTTCTGATTCCGTTGCGGAAGGCTATATACAGACTTCCGCTGAGAATAAGAAGAAAATCGCTGTCCAAATTTTGGGGAAGAATGGAGCAGTTTCATCCGAAAAATCTGATGCCACCGTCTCGGTTACTAATTCTAGTTGTACAAGCACACAAGTAAAAACGGCCAGTGTTAACGAAGGTGTTAATTTATATAACTGTTCAAATTGTGTTATTAATATTTATAAACAATAAATAATTATCTTTTCTTGGATTTGTGAGTTGTCAATTTCATTACCGCACTAGTGTGGTAATAATTTCATTAAAGCACTCATTGGGCTAACAAGTCCATTACATAACTAAAATGAGTGGGATATGGTATAACTTATCCCACGGTGATATATAAAAAAATTTAATTTACTTGTGAAAAAAGTGTTACCTATAATTGTTGCTATGGAGTTAATAATGACAGTTTAAAACGTCAAAATTGAATAAAATATATTTCAATTTTACTTACCATTATCTTCTTGGTATATTCCTTTTGAGAAGTACCGCAAAGCAATTAATACTTGCATTTCACTGGAAATTGTATTTTGTCGGTCTTGTAAAGGTTCCAATTCATCGTTCACAATATTTATAATAAACTTCGCTGTATCTTTAGTAAAACGATATCTGCGTTTAAATTCACTTGCAGACAACAAAATAAAAGGATTCTTTCGTTCTTTAAATAAAATGATTTGTCTTTGGTGTCTATTTACATCGCGAACTGCACGAACCGTAATTCTTCTATATGCATCCGCCATTTTGCGTTAAAACACTCCTAGTCCAGTCATTTGGTAGAAAAATAACCCTTCCGGTCGACAGTCAACTGTCGCTGCTGTTGCGCTATGCGGCCACTAGAGGCGCTAGTAGACGAGATATAGAAATTACTCACGTCTTCGGATACGCTTTCTTCAATTAAGGGTTTATTCCACAAAAGGTCGGGCATTTTTGAATTTTGGATATATTATATATTTAGAGGTCCTAATAAAAAATGCAAGTTTTCCCCCTCGGGGGCCTTCGGGAAGCACCGCCAACTTGGGAAAAAATGAGCAAAAAAAAAAACCGGTTTTTTCTAAATATCTCTTCACCTATTTGCATTAGGGCAAAATAGCTATTTTTCAATTGATTGACACTAAAATTTTCTACAACTTTCATCTAATACATTTTTTTCTATAACCAATAGTTAGAGAGCTACAGAGCTTCAAACAGAACTAATTTTTGAAAATTGCCCTAATGCTTCAATTAGATCATATTATATTATATTTTTTTAAATATTTTTTTCAAATTACTTATTATTATTCATTAATTATTAGTATTTAACTACTCTACATACATATTAGTCATTATTTATTGCTTTATTTTCATTCTAAAGACGTTTTATAGTCCAGAAAATTTATGATTTTACCTCAAAGTAATTACAAGAACCCTATCCAGAAAATACGCTGACTAACATATTAAAAATTTCCGGGAATCGGAGCACGGGAACCTCCCGCCAATAGGGAAAAATGGCGGCATATTTATGTTTTTGGGCATTTGCTCAAAACAATTAGGAAAGATATTGAAATTACTTAAAAAAAAAAAACAATATTACATATTTAATACATAGTCTAATAGATTTCACTATTTATAACAGTTTACATTCGTAGTGGCATCGAAATAAGTAAATTATTGACGCCTTTTTTATAATAATTGTCAATGTTTTCCTGCAATTTTTTTTTTCATAGACCACTCTGATCTTATTAAAGATACGATAACGCGGTTTGAAAATT
This sequence comes from Ophonus ardosiacus, assembly GCA_943142095.1. Lineage (NCBI taxonomy): Eukaryota > Metazoa > Arthropoda > Insecta > Coleoptera > Carabidae > Ophonus > Ophonus ardosiacus. The sequence goes on from OW964835.1 coordinate 21,954,545, forward strand.
TAAATTGTTTTGCCCTAATGCAAATAGGTGAAAAAATATTTAGAAAAAATCGTTTTTTTGCGCCTTTTTTCTCAAGTTGGCGGTGCTTCCCGAAGGCCCCTTGAGGGGGAAAACTTGCATTTTTTATTAGGACTCCTAAATATATAATATATCCAAAAATCAAAAATACCCGACCTTTTGCAAGGTAAATCTAGACTGGACTATCCGTAAAACATCCAAGAGCTGTTGTAAAACATGATTCTAAACAATTGCTTAAAACATGATTAAAACAGCCAAAAACGGGGCTCGAGCTAGGAATATTTAGTATACCCAAATACAGCGCTCTTAGTATACCAAAAAACAGAGCTTGTGCTACCAGCCATTGTGTTTACAAGACTGGCTGTTTCCAGCCTTACACGAACATTCCATGGTATTAATATTTGCTATATTATTTCTTTTTATTTCAGATCTTCTGTTTAAATTCCTAATAATATTATCATCAATATCAGCAGGATCATTAATAACTGGTTCGTAGTTTTCCCAAACATCTGAATTAACATAGCAAAAATTATGAAGTATGCAACATGCGGCTATTATTTGTACAGCTTTTTCGACACTGTTCACATTAATGTACTTTAATATTCTCCAGCGAGATTTTAAAAGTCCAAATGTGTATTCTACCACTATTCTCGTTTTACTATGCTTAGTATTATGAAGGCGTTCAGTTGCATTTAGTCGTCCATTATCTCTGAAATTAAAGTCTACAATTATTGTCATAAAAGGATTTTTTTCTGTGTAGGTACCTATAAGGAGTCATCACCCAGTTTAATAATGGATATGCTGAATCTCCTATAATATGGTTTCTTTCGTCCAAGAAATATTTTGAATAATTTCCATTTTCATCCACTTCATAAAAATACCTGAATATCTGAATACCTGTAATATGTATATACATATATCCTTCCACTCTTTCGAATATAAATAAATCTTACTCTAGCATCGTGAGCTGAACCGGGAAATCCGATTGATATATTAGTAAATATTTTATTTGGAGAAACTATAGCTTGCAGTTTTTTTTATGGAATGCTGCATCTTGCGATCAATATAGTCTTCTTGGTAAGCTGCAGGTGCTTTAAATGGTACGTTACATACATCAATGGCACCTATTACTCCTACAAAATTATTCATAAAAAGAAGAAAATAATGAAATTCATTTATTCTACCTGGATACCCGCCTCTTTCTGTAAAATTATTTTCAATTTGAGCAACTTCTGTTTCATCTGGCCAAACTATATAATTGTTTCGAAGTTCAAGAATCTTTAAAAGTATTCTCCTACTACATTCATATGCAGTTGAAACTGCTACATTAAATTTATCACTTATGGAAATTAATGTCTCGCCCTTTCCGAGCCACCATAAAGTTATCATAAGTTGTTGTTCGCCATTAATATGTTCAAAATCACCTGAATAGGCATGATGAAGTTCTTCGCAGTCAATTTTAGTAAATAATGTTGAAAATGTTGCTCGAGTCATGCGAAACAACGAAAAAAAATCATATTCCAAATATCTATAAATCCAATCCTCAGAATAACCATCAATTCGAACATGATCATTTCGAAGAGTTAATTGGATCAAAATGAATGTTACTAAATCATCGTCAGCAGCGTGTGCAAGTAATAAATTATCCAAAATTAATATATTCAGAAGATGAGCTTCTAAATCATTGTATATTAATTCAAATACTAATAATTCAGGATCCTCCATTATTATCTGTGAAAATAAAACGTTTGCACGTATAAATAAATATAAAAATATAGACCGGTAATATTTACTCAAAATTTTAGTCGCCCTGACTCTAATTACCATGACTACTATTTAGAAATACATTGGAATGATTAAAAAACAACTGAATTTGTTACTTTAGTCAACGGCTAATCACCCCTGTTTAAGAGTAAATACTACCGATCAATGATTTTTACCTGTAAGAAAACAACAGTGCAGCCAAGGAATCAGTTTACTAATCGCAGTGTTTTGCTTTCATGTATAGTAACCACAAATTCACACACTTATTCACTCACGTCCATTTTACATTTGACAGATTGACGTCATTAGTTCAAAACATTAGCTGTTTTTTGGCGATACACTGGCTCAAAAACGGTTTGAACCGAAACGTCATCAATTTTGAACCAGTTGCATAAATGACGTGATAGGTTCGTTCTACGCTAAAATGAAATGTTTTGAAATACGGACATCCCGGGCATGTGTCATGTTAAGTTTCTAACCTTAAAAATTAAAATGAACTGCAGTAATAGTAATAACAGAGTAAGTATGTTTTATATTTATTTTATTTGTATTTAACGGCAAATGATTTTCCATTTTATAGATTAAAATATACATTTTAAACATTATTAATGAATTTTATGATCAAAATATGCAACAAATACTTCTTCTCGAAAACATAAATAATGAATACATTGAAGAGGACAATATAACGTTGCTACTGTTATTGTTAAATCAAAACATCACTCATACAAGAATTGAAGGATATTGTGAAGAATGGATAAATAATTATTTAGAATATGATTTTTTTTCTTTATTTCGTATGAGTAGAATAACGTTTTATAATTTGTTGAGTAAAATAGATTGTGAGGATTTACATAAAAATTACACCGGTGGCGAGGAACAAATTGTTGCAGAAAAACAGCTGATGGTCACTCTTTGGTGGTTGGGAAAAGGGGAAGTCAGACAGATTTAATATATCTTTATCAAGTGTATTTAATTGCACTACTTACATTTTAAATAGAATTTTAACTTTACTAAACAGCTACATTTTATGGCCCGATAGAACAGAAGTGGAGGCAGTAGAAAATAGTTTCAGAGCTCGATCTCAGTATCCAGGTAAATTTGATTTATTTTTTTACTGATATCTTTCGATTAATATTAATTAGAGACTATTTTTGTAGGTGTTATTGGAGCAATAGATGTGTGCAATATCCCTTTTAAAGCTCCAGTAGAAATGCAAGAAATCTATATAGATAGAAAATTGCAGCACTCAATCAAGTTACAGGCAATTACTACTGCAGACAAGATATTTACAAATATATTTGTAGGTTTTCCTGGCTCAGCCCACGATACGCGGGTATGTTCAGAAGTAAACATTTAATTTAGTAGTAATGTTTTTTTCCTATATTTTAGGTTCTCAGAAATTCTGATATTTATTTGGAAGTCGAACAAAATGATAATTATAGGAAATATTTTTACAATGACAGATATCATATCGTTGGGGATTCTGCATATCCGTTATCTAATTGGTTAATGACACCGTACAGGTACAAAATTGCCAGCAACAGATTACAGTATTAACATTTATTCCTATATTTCAGAGACAATGGAAACCATAATGAAAGACAACGTCGTCACAATACATATCATAGTGTGACAAGAGTCGTAGTAGAGCATACTTTCGGTATTCTAAAATCTCGGTGGCGAATTTTGAAATTTATAAATGTAAATTCTGTAGAAAGAGCTGTTAAAATAATTGCGGCTTGTTGTATTCTTCATAATTTTTGTTATGTAAACACCGACTTCTGGGAGGAATATGTAAGCGAAGAAATTGACATAGATCATGCTAATGATTACGTAAGAAATATTAATATTAATGCAGCAAATAAACGGGATAAAATTACGAACACATTTTGAAATATAAGAAAATAAATTTTATTAGCATTTATTATATGTATGTAGCTACACATATCTTATAAAAATACATTAACTAGAATTTCCTATAACATACAAATCCCGTAACAAAAAATAAAAATAAATGAAATTATATTAAAATTGTACTTGTAAAGGTGTAATAAAAGATTTGAAATAATGATACACTATTTTAATCTTCATCACTACTTGATGATCTGAGTCGTTATTTATTTTTATTTTTTTGGGAAACATTTGAAATTAAAGCCATTATTTGTTCATGTCTTTGTTCATTTTGAATTTTCAGCAAATCAATAATTTGTTGAAATTCTGCTCTTCTATTTTCTTGATTTTTATTGTTTATTTTTTCTATTGTTTCTAATACAGTGTCCTTTTTTGGTCTTGAAGTTTTTTTAATGTTACTGAACCGATGCTGAGTATTTTTAGATATTGGTGTGTTTGGATTATTCATTGCATTACTCGCAGTTGGTTCATTATAAATTTCTGAAGAACTACTGCAATTTGAGTTGGATTTTGATGCAGTTTCTTTGTTGGATTCATTTATCGTTGAATCAAGTAGAAACATTGGTTGAACTTTGTGTTTATCACCCAAAATATCTTCTAATTCGTCAAAGTATGGTGAATTTTTTATGGCTCCTTCTCCTGTCAGTCTTCGCTTATCTTTAGTTTTTATATAAGAACTTTGCAAATTGGCAAATTTTTGCCTGCATTTTTCTCTTCCTTCGGCTCCTTCTCCTACATAAAAACCCATATTGTTCATGGATGATGCAATTTTACCCCAAATAATACTTTTTGAGGTTTTCTTGTCCGAAAACTCTTTATTAAACTCTTTTCTCAGAGCAAGAAACGTCAAAGTAGCTTCATGGTCCTGTTTTGTGGGATTTTTTGCAGATTTCCACAATGTACACTCTGAATCTGAACAAGATGGTTGCGACGTCAGTGGTATCTGTGTTTTAGCCATATCCATGTACAATTGGGCAATATTAGAATCTAAACAACCAAATTTTAATATTTAAATACAAATTAATAGTAAACGTTAGTATACCAAACTTACCATTTCTCATTACTGATGCTGTTTCCTCGTCAACCTGTAATATAATATTGCCCATTTCAACATTGACTACTTTATTCTGCTTATTATTATTCATTTGGGTATAATATATTTTATTTTATAATATTAACCTATAAACTAACTGTTTTGAACCGACTGATAAAACGGTTTGAACACGGTTTAAGCGCTTGCGTCCGTGCCGTCACCGTTGCAACCAGAGACAACTAATCTACCAGAGACAACTAATCTACTAACGTTGGTTGCAACGCTAAAATATAATGGTTTGAACCGGGTTAAACCGTTTTTGAACCAGTGTATCGCCAAAAAACAGCCATTGTATTTTAGCGATACCCACATTTATGACGTCATGTACGAAATAGTTTTGAAAACATAACGAAACTGGTTCAACGCCAAAAGACGCCTTTTATGGTTATCTAGCATTGTTTGTTAAAGTTGAGGTTATGTTTTAATTTTGATTAAACATATGCAAATATTTTATCTGTTTTATTATTCATGATATCTATTCAGATGTTTTTTTAAAAATGTAATTAATTGTTTCGTTATTTTAATACAGGTTTGTGAAAAACATTTCGTTCAGTCCGATAATATTTTATCCAGTTCTGCAGTGGACTGGAAAACCGGGAAAACAATCACAGTTCCTTTAGACAAGCCAAAATTAAAACAAAATGCAGTTCCATGTATTATGCCTGATTGTCCTGCACATTTAAGTAAATCTACTGCAGATCAACAAAGAAGAAGATCGCCACATGAAAAACGGGAAGATTTAGAAGCAGAAGCTGTTTGAGAGACCATCGCAGAAAGTATGAAAACTGCAGCTGCCCATAAAGAAAAGTTTAGTTTTCAATCATTCGAAGAATTTGTTCAAAAAGTAAATAATATTGAAGTCGAAACTGGAATATTATTATAAAGGAAAATTGTGTAATTTTCATGTATTTAAATATTGAAAAAATGCCCCATGATATAATTTACGTAATTTTTGATGATAAATTAAATATAAAAACTTTTTTGCATGGTGTAGAGTACAAGGTCAATGATAATTTGAAATAAATTCGTAATGTACATGACATAGAAAATTTTGTTGAATCAACTGAAAAACTAATAACAGGCGATGCAAAAAGTGATCAATTAGTAAACGTTATTTTAAATTTAATTGATTCTTTAAAAACTATACAGGAAAAAAACCAAACTATTCAATTCATTAAATCACAAATTGAGCTAACATCTCAACCTAAACAACGTCACAAATTTACTTCAGATATATTTGTTATTTCATCTTTATTGATGTTTATTTCCCCCCATGCTTATACATTTTTAAGAAAATCTGGTATTATCATTTTACCCCATCCAAATTCTTTGAGAAATCTTTGTAAATAATGTAAATCCAAATAACTCAATTTTTTTAAGTTATATTAAAGAAAAACATATTTCTCTAAAAACTCACGAATTATGGGTTACTCTTATGTTAGATGAAATTCATGTGAAGCCTTATTTAGATTATAAAACAGGAAATATCGTTGGTATGGCATATGACAATAATGATGTTGCAACAACAGCACATACATTTATGATACAAAGTATTTTATCTAACTTTAAAGATGTGGTACATATTTTGCCTGTTAATAAAATGAATGGAGAAAATTTGTCCCACATATTAAAAACGATAGTAGTCGGTTTAGAAAGTATAGGTTTTAATGTTATTGTGATAATAACAGACAATAATAAAATTAATAGAAAAGCTGTGGCACATTTTTCGAATCCTCCACAAAGTATTGTTTATTCAAACCCCGCAGATCCTTGTCGTCCTTTATTTTTTTTAAATGACTCTGTACACATATTCAAATGTATACGGAATAATTGGCTAAATTTAAAAAATGATAAGTCAACCTTTGTTTTTCCGGATTTTGACAATCTATTCGCGATTCAAGTTAAGCAAACTCTGCCTGGAGGACAAAGTGTGAACTAAAAAATGTCAAAAATATATTATTTTTTTTTCCTTCACAGAAACTTTCTATTGATTGCAATAGTGGTAGCACGCACTTTAGAATTCTATCAAAAGAGGCATTTTTTTCGCTTTTCGCCACGAAGCGAAAATTTGGTAACATGCTTGTACCAAAATATTCGCATGCAAGCGTACGACTCGAGGCGAAGGTGTCAAAGTAACGTCATTATTTTGCCACAATTCTATTCAAAGCCAATTTATACATTTATTATATACAACTGTCATAATATTTTTTATTTTAATAGTATAAAATCCAATAATTTCCGAATCAAAAAACGAATATAGAATTCTAAAGTGCATGCTACCAAGATCCGTAAAAGTAAAATCGTATTCGCCTGCTTTCTATGATAGAATTCTAAAGTGCGTGCTACCACTACAAGTTATTTAAAATATCCTTTAACACAAGTTTCATGTTTTTAAACTTTTTCAAAACGCGTAAAATTCATTATACCAGTGACAGATTGATAGCTCGTACAGTATTGTGACGTCACAACACTGATATATAATGGCGGGAAAAGTTAATTTGAATCGCCAATTGTACGGTATGCATCCTTCGCAGCAGAGCTGGGCAAGTTACTTTTAAAAAGTAACTAGTTACAGTTACAGTTACCTCCAAAAAAAAGTAACTAAGTTACTTAAGTTCCAGTTACTTTGGTGAAAGAACTAAGTTATTTACTAAGTTATTTAAAAGTAACTTAGTTACTTTGAGTTACTTTCTAACTACTTTTAATGGCGTGAAGTGTAGACTTAGACTGTTGATTTAGTTATTGTGTAGGATACATATCAGGGAGTTTTTGCACTAACTACGTTAACCTAAATTTTAACGTTATTGCTTGGCAACACCCAATCAGATTATTATTGTTAATGTTAACGGACCTACAGGGCCTTATTACCGCCTAGGCCCACGAGGCTATGGCCTAGGGCCCGATTTGACAAGGGGCCCGCAGCGCCCGGTTTCTGTGATTTTTTTAAAATTTATTAATTTATTTTTCAATTTTGATTTCTTATACCAAGATATAAAGAATCTACTTTCTTTCTAACATGACATGACCATTATAATGTATAAAACATGCAGACATTATTTCCTACCTAGACTTATTAGTGGATAATGATTAATTTATTGGAAACCTCGGATCAGACGTCGATTTTCAATCTGAGGCCCCGCGCTCACATATATAAGAAATTTTGATGAAAATAAATAAATAAATAAATATATCATCACGGCATATTACCCATTTCTGGGTGTGCCAGTATCTACAACACATGTAGACATTGGTAATGATGACGATATATTTTACCGTGTGGGCGCTTACCAGGCGTCACCTCACGGGCACTCATAGCTGGCGTGGAGAGTGCACCACAGGGGTCACTTTTGTGCCATTTAAAATTGGAAATATTTGGCGTCAGTCGGGATCGAACCCGGTTCCCCCAGGTTCGCGACCAGACACTCAGGCACGCGGCCACGGGACCCCATAAATTTTGATGAAAAAGTATCTTTTTATAAATATTTTGGGCCCCGCTACGCTAATAACATATTCCCGAGAACCGGCAAAATCGCCAACCGTCCCTAGAAAGGAGTAACAAAATATTACGCTAAAATTTCACCTCAAACTAGAATCGAGCATGCGGTACTGTATAATTGATCAGCTTTTCTCTCTACAGGCAATTTTATTTTTTTCTTTAATAAATAAACTTACATTATAATTATACAAATATTTGTACGTACTTGTTTTTTACTATAAAGAGGGAGGGGGGCCCGAAAAAAAAAAAATTTGGCCTAGGGCACAAAAATCTGATAAAAAGGCCCTGCGGACCTACATTATAATATAACATAAAAATTAAAAGTGACATTTTATCTTGTGAGAAGGGAATTTGCAAAAATGAGACGAATTCAAGTCTTGCAACCCTTAGAACAACGAACAAAATACACTATATTTTGTATAACCTGAAAATTGGAATAATTTTGATGATTTAGTGGCAGCTTAATTATAATTTATTAAAACGTATCATTTGTAAGCGAGGAAAATATTTGAAAATAATATATTTTATAAGTCAAATTTAACATTTAGTGACTTTTTAATTCTAGAATTAAAAGTTAAAATAATGTGTTATTTTTAGTTTTTCTGTTTACCGTACAAACACTCTATTATTTATGAATGTAATTATTTTATTATCTATTATGGCTTGAAATCAATCAACAATAATATTGAATTTAATTATTACATACATTTATTTAAAACAAAACAGTTTTAGTTAGTGTTTCTAAAAAAGGCATCAGCCTCAACAAAATATTTCTTAGAAGTTTAAATCCCCCCGTTACTTTTTATGACTAAGTTACATTCCACTTTTTAAGTTACTTTGACTAACTTATGTTACATTCTAGTAACTTAAGTTACTCAAGTAACTAGTAACTAAAAACCGGAAAGTTACCAACTACTTTACCGCAGCAAGTTAAGTTACAGTTACAGTTACCATATTTTAAAAAGTAACTAAGTTACGTTACAAGTTACGTAAAAGTAACTAGTTAGTAACTAAATTACTAAAGTAACTAGTTACTGCCCAGCTCTGCTTCGCAGCGCTTAGAGAACTATATGCTATTGAAAGTTAGAAAATATTAAAATTTTCCTATGGATTAACTTCGAAAAGTATCTGGCCTTTTACATTTGAGAGACAAAATGTAAAACTTGTAACTCAAATATTTAACCCTGCGTTGGTGCGGTGGGGTGTGGTACACCCCAGCCATGTATTTTTGTTTATAATTTTTACACCGCTGTAATGTTGGATGCCAGCTTCTCTATACCTTCCGATGCTATACCGTTCTTTCATATAACCTTAGTTGCTCAGTTGCAAATTGAATGTGATTGGAGCAACATCACCTCATTTTCTCTTGGGGTGTAAGACACCCCGGTGCACTAATCGTGTTACAAAAGGTAAAATGATTTTTTTGTTATTGAAATTATGTTAATTGATTTATTGTACCCATTTCAGTTGCAGTTTATATAAAGCCATGTCGTACGAAAAGGAACAGGCGCTGTTACAAAAATACATGGACGAAGTTGTGCAGGAGTTGAGTGAAGAAGCCGGAACAGCTGAAATCGTTGAAAACGCAATGGAATCGGACAGTGATGTTGACAGTACGGCGGAAAGTGTAGAGAATTGTGATCTTGAAACGTATAGTAGTGAAAGCGCCGATGAAGATGTAGCTGATGACTTAGAAAGAAACGCAAGTAGCTCAAGTGATGATGGATTAAATAATTTGACACCTAAAGGAAGGCCTAGAACCGCAGATAAATACTTCTTAGGGAAAGATCAGAAAACAAAATGGCTAAAAACAGTTCTACCAAGGAACGTACGCACGAGGAGACACAATCTTGTTTTACATTTACCCGGCCGTAAAGGAGCTGCTGCAAGTGCCAAGTCAGAAATGGAATGTTGGTCTTGTTTTTTCACACCAGACATGTTAAGAATTTTAATTCATTGCACAAACATACAGATACGAAAAAATCAATGCAAATACAAAGAAGTTTCGCGAACTCGAGAAACTGATGAAAGCGAAATGAAAGCGGTTATTGGTTTGTTATATTTAGCCGGAATTTACAAAGCACATCGTTTGAATCTTGAAGATTTGTGGCGAACTGACGGTACCGGAATTGAAATTTTCAGGGCCACAATGTCTCTCCAACGATTTCGATTTATTTTAGTCTGTCTCAGATTTGATGATGTGAATACCCGGAATGAAAGAAGGGTATTAGATAAATTTGCAGCTATTAGAGAATTTTATGAACTGTTTGTTGAAAACTGTATCAGAAATTATACTCCTTCGGAATATACAACAATTGATGAGATGCTACCAGCATTTCGAGGTAAATACCCCTTCAGGCAATACCTTCCTAACAAACCGTCGAAGTATGGTATAAAAATTTTTGCATTAGCTGACAGCAATGTATCGAATATGGAAGTTTATTTAGGCAAACAACCGCCTGGTCCCTATGAGCTTGATAATTCACCATCAGAAGTTGTCAAGAGACTTGTAGTTCCAATCACAGGTACAGGTAGAAATGTAACGATGGACAATTGGTTTTCAAGTTATGGGCTTGCTAATGATTTGTTGAATAACAATTTGACTATGATTGGCACTGTACGGAAAAATAAGAGAGAACTTCCTCCATGCTTTGCCGCAACCAAAAAACGTAATGAAGGTTCATCAATATTTGGGTTTCAGGAGAAGATAACAGCAGTGTCCTTTGTGCCGAAAAAAGGGAAAAATGTTATTTTGTTCAGTACAATGCATCATGATAGCACCATAGATGAAAAAAGCGGAAAACCTGAAATCATAACAGACTATAATTATTCAACTAAAGGCGGAGTAGACACAGTTGATCAGCTAAGTGCAAGCTATGATACTGCAAGAAATAGCAGAAGATGGCCACTGACAATCTTTACTCTCCTCAATATAGCTGGAATAAATGCACGAGTAATTTATACACTGAATAATGAGAAAACTGCCAAGCGCAGATTCTTTCTAAAAAAAATAGCTACTGATTTGATTGCTGAGCATTTGACAAAAAGACAGTCAAACGTCAACTTGCCAAGACAAATTAGACAAAAAATAGCAAACATAGCAAAGTCCCATGACGATTTGAACCCAAAACGTGCGAGAATGGAGAAGCAACAACGCTGTTCTGAATGTCCCAGGGCCAAAGATAGAAAAACTAAGTTCATTTGTAAGTGCTGCCATAAATCATTATGCTTAGAGCATGCAGTTATTTTGTGCATTACATGTTGTGATAAAGAGAGTGAAGACGATTAAGACAAAAATTAAATAGAAAATCCCAAAAAATTATTATTATTTTTTTAATTATAAGTATATGTTTTTAATTTACCGTTTTTAAGAAGTATGTTTATTTTGTTTATATAATTTATAAATTTTTATATATAATTAGAATTCACAGCAATAAAGATAACTTGTGAACATAATTGTTTATTTATTCCACTATATTTTTCCTCATTACCTACATTAGAAGGTAAAAGGTACTGGGGTGTGACATACCCCACCGCACTAACCATGCGACAAATGCCCGCCGCACCAACGCAGGGTTAATAATCGGGTTCAAGAAAGCCTACTTTATTTAGGCCCTTTACATAATATTCCAAATTATGAGGGTACTGCTAAATTTATTGATATTACGAGTATAACAAATTGGTGGAATGTAGTAAACGTAAAAACACCGTTGAAAGGGTTGCGTTCAAGACAAGAGTTGCAACAACCTCTAACAGGTGACTCAAATGATAAAAGATGTAATTTTTTAAGTAAATTTCTTTGTTGGTTGGATAATTGGTACAAATTAAATTTTCAAGCAGGCAAATTTACTAACGAAACTTATTCTGCTGTAAAACTAACAACGTACGGTTTAATAGAATTGACTAAATATTGCATAAACGAGTTAAAAATGTCGTACTTATTGCCTGGGAAATTTCAAACAGATGCATTAGAAGCTAGATTTGGTTTATACAGAACATTGTCAGGTTCTCAGTATCACATCTCTATGAGGCAAATATTTGAATCGGAAAAGAAACTTAAACTATCAACTTTGTTGCAGTTGTCTTTAAAATCTAATTCTGATAAAATAACAATTACTAATTTAGATAATAATGATGAAACTGCAGTTAATTATGAAGTCAATATTTCCTTGGAATCGTTCGCTGATATTTCAGTGACTGGTAGTGATTTTAATGATGTGGAGGCAGATTTGCCAGTTTTAACTTACATTAGTGGTTATTGTTGCAACTCAGTTTTGAAAAAAGTACAATGTAATCTGTGTAAAAATTACTTAATAGTAGAAAAAGAAATAGCTACATCGTTCTCTAATAAATTACTAATAAAATTAGATAGAGGTGGTTTAAAATTTCCAACAGAATTATCTGTAACAGTCGCAATACACAGCTTTATAATTCTGAAAAAATTATTAGATATGGAAGAATTCTTAAAACACGAAATTCAAAGAATTTTAGCTAATAAACTTATATATGAAAAAATAGCATCTAACGATTATATTTTAATGCAAGATTTTTGTAATAAACATCCAGTTTCTTATTTATATAAAAAAAATATTTTCATTACCATCAATATTATACTTAATAATTACTGCAAACTTAAAAATAATGCAACACTTCCAAAAACTCGAGCCACAAATACTAATAAAAGGAACAGAAAATTAACTACTTTAAGTGAAAAGGCTATATTTCCAAATAATTATAGTAAGGATAAAACTTTAAGTGTAAAAAAAAGAAAAGCTAATTCAGATTGTAATTTAACTATGTCCAAAAAAGTAAAACAAAAATAATTGTTTTGTAAATTTTAATAAATATTTGTCACTATATTTTTCATTTCATTACTACCATACATAAATTTCTCTTATATACAGTGTCCCACACTCTATGTTCAGTATAGGGTCTTATGGAGTACCATGTTGCCAAATTTGCCTGCTATTAGACAACAAGATAGAAAGAGCAAAATATATGCCCAAAAAGAGATGAAATATTCTGGGTACTTCATTGAATGTATTTATGACTGGTGTACTTTCAGTGTATCTAAACAGGTGCGTGAAAAGAAAAATAAATAAATAATAAACTGGTTGTCATAATATAGTATTTATTATAATTAATATTATGTAGCTTGTTGCTACATTCACAAGCCTAATGTTTTTGAGACAGTCAGTAACAAGCAACACAACAACATGGCGTCTAGTCGAGTCATGCAGTGAATATGTTTTATGTTATAAAGTTGTACAAAGTAAATTGTTAATAAAAATAATAATTAAAACCCACAACATCTATTATTACATGGCGCAGCCGGTAAAAACATAGTGTAAATAAGTTCAGTATAAAATGGATGGCGTCAGATTACCTGAGCCCATGTCTTTTGAAGGCAACGTGGAGAACAATTTTAAAAGATTTCTCCAACATTTTGAGATATTTCTGACTGCATCGGGGAAAGATTCAGCCGTAGATAAAGTAAAAATTGCTTTGTTACTAAATGTTGTGGGGCCAGAAGGAATAGAAATATACAACAGTTTGAAGCTCACAAGCGAACAGCAAGCTTCATATGAGGTAGTAGTTGAGGAGTTCAAAAAGTTTTGCACCCCGAAGAAAAATAAAATTTATGAAAGATTCGTATTCAACTCCAGGTGTCAGCAGGCAAGTGAACCATTCGATCATTTTTTAAGTGATATTAAAAGATTAATAAAATCTTGTGAATATGGAGAGCAAGAGGAGTCTATTTTAGTTGACCGTATAGTGCTTGGGGTCAGCGACAGAAAGTTGCAAGAAAAGTTATTAACTATGCCTACAGTAACCTTAAAAGAAGCAGCTGAAATATGTAAACATGCAGAGATAACCAAACAACGAGTGAAGACTATCTTGGAGGATGAACCTAGTAAAATTGATCAAGTAAAATCACAAGAACGAGGTAAAGAAAGCATCAACAAGAATTCAAGTAAAGGAGGCAAAGAAATAAATTGTAGCAGGTGTAACAGAAAGCATTTGCCAAAGAAGTGTCCGGCTTATGGCAAAGTTTGCCATAAATGTAAGAAGTTGGGTCATTTTAGCAGCGCATGCAGAGTGAAACAAGTCAAAGAAATTGTTGCTGACGAAGATGTATTCATTGGCGAAGTTAGTTCAGTTGGTGCTGTTACAAATAATGCTTGGTTTGAAGCTGTAGAAATAGCTGGTCGTCCCATACAGTTCAAGATAGACACAGGAGCAGAAGTGAACATCATTCCGAACAAACTACTCCAAGAAATAAACAGGGGCCAGAAAATTAAAATGCAGGCAACCCCTGTCACACTTGAGGCATATGGTGGTATGAAAATAAATCCTTTAGGATGTGTAAACCTGAACTGTAAAGTAAGAAATAAATTTATAGAATTAGTTTTCGTAGTAGTAGATTTAAATGTAAAGCCATTGTTAGGGTTACGTGCATGCTCTGACATAGGATTAGTTAAACGAATAGATAATTTAGAAATAAAAGACAAAAATCAGTTTTTCAAAGATTACTCAGACATTTTTGAAGGTTTAGGAAAATTTCATACAAAGTGTAAAATAGAATTAAAAGAAAATGTTAATCCTGTGGCGCGTCCAGCACGACGTGTACCACTTGCTATTAGAGATAGATTAAAGAAAAAGTTAGATAAATTAGTTAGTCAAAAGATAATTAGTAAAGTAGATACGCCCTCTGATTGGGTAAGTAATCTTGTGATCATTGAGAAAACTGATGGAAATTTAAGATTATGCTTAGATCCTAAAGAGTTAAATAAAAATATTAAACGAGAATTTTTTGAAATTCCAACTGCTGAAGAAATAAGTTCAAAGTTAACTGGTAAACAGTTCTTCACAGTTTTAGATTTCAAAGATGGGTTTTACCAGATAGAACTTGATTCTCAGTCTAGTAAACTTTGTACTTTTTCTACTCCGTTTGGTACCTATAAGTTTGAACGTCTACCATTTGGTTTGAATATTGCACCGGAAATTTTTCAAAAGCTAAATGTACAAAATTTTGCGGATATTCCAAATGTCATAATATACTTCGATGATCTGTTAATTCATGCAAATAGTCGTGAGGAGCACGATAAAACTTTGAAAGCTGTAGCTAATAGAGCTAGGGAATTGAATGTAAAGTTTAATAAAAATAAAGTACAGTTTTGCTTAAATGAAGTTAAGTACTTAGGCTATTTGTTTAGTAAAGCTGGTAAAAAGGTTGATCTAGATAAAATTAAAATAATAAGGGAGTTGAAAAAACCGACAAATAAAAAAGAACTTCAGAGTTTGTTAGGATTTTTCAATTCTATGAGAGAATTTGTACCTAATTTAGCTGAGAGTACTGCTCCTCTTCGAGAACTTTTAAAAAAGAATGTAGAATGGCAATGGCTTGACGTTCATACTAAGGTATTTGATAAAATTAAAATTAACATTGAAAATGCTCAGACTTTGTTACATTTTGATAGTAATAAGGAAATAGTACTGCAAACTGATGCGTCTAATAATGGTTTAGGCTGTTGTTTATTGCAAGGTAAACGCCCAGTTGCGTATGCTTCGCGATCTCTAACTGATACTGAAAAACAGTATGCAGTTATAGAGAAAGAGCTATTAGCAATTGTTTACGGTGTTAAAAAGTTTCACAATTATATTTATGGACGCCCAATAAAAGTAATCACAGATCATAAACCTAATGTTGCAGTATTGAACAAAGATTTATGTAAAATTAATTCTGCTAGACTTCAAAGGCTTAGATTAAAATTGCTTAAATATGATATTAAAATTGAGTATTTGCCAGGAAAATATTTACTTATAGCAGATTATTTGTCCAGATATGTATGTAATGAAAAAACAGTAGATGATCCTGAACTGAACGAAGTTGTACACGAAGTAGTAAAGTACTTAAGAATTAGTGATGATAAAAAGAAAGAGTTTCAGGATTATACAAAAACTGATGAAGTTTTGCAAAAGGTAAATAAATTTCATTTTAATGGTTGGGACAAAAATCAATGTAAAACAAGTGAGATGAGTTGCTATTACAAAATTAAAAGTGATATTGAGGTAAGAGATGATCTACTATTTTTTCATGATAGAGTTATAGTTCCTACTAAGTTAAGAAGTAAGATGTTAAAACTGTTGCATGAAGGTCACTTTGGTATCAACAGAACTCGCGACAGAGCTAAAGATATCATGTATTGGCCCGGTATAATGTCAGATATTGAAACAATGATAAAACAATGTAAAGTCTGTGAAACTTATAGATCTGTTAATACCAGAGAACCGCTAATGTTACATGAAATGCCTGAATTGCCGTTCCAAAAAGTAGCATCAGATCTTTTTGAATATCAGGGTAAGAATTATTTAGTACTGATTGACTATCTAACAAAATGGCTAGAAGTTATTCCACTTAAAAGTAAACAAACCAAAGATGTAATTAATGCATTTAAAATTATTTTTGCTACTCATGGAGTACCTGATAAGGTAATTTCTGATAATAATCCCTATTCGTCTTGGGAATGTCGGAATTTCGCCAAACAGTGGGGTTTTGAATTTGTCACCAGTAGTCCGAGATATCCAAGGTCAAATGGCTTGTCCGAACGAGCAGTTCAGATAGCAAAAAATATGTTGCGTAAAAGTGACGACTTAAGTATTGCTCTTATGGAGTACCGTAATACACCAATCACTGGCTTAAAGCGTTCTCCTGCTCAACTAATTTTTAATGTGAAACAGAAAACAAAGTTACCCATAAGAGTTACTTACGATAATGAAATAAATAAAGAGTTTAAGGAAAATTTAGATGTTAAGAGACAATTGTATAAACATTATTATGATCGACAGACAAGAAGTGTAGATAACAATTTCAAGGAGGGTGATAATATAGTATATAGAGACCAAGGTAAATGGAAACCTGCCCAAATTGTGTCAGCACATAATTCCCCTCGTTCGTTCATTATTAAAAATGAATTAGGTAATAATATTCGTAGAAACAACTTTCATTTAAGAAAGTCTTACAACACATATCAAGCAGAGTATGATCCTGTTAGTACGACACCCATGTCCATCGATCATAGTAATCATAGCAGTCCTAGTGAAAATGTTCCATTAGGTCCTAGACCAAAAAGGCAAATAAATGTACCAGCTAGATATAAAGATTTTTATTTATATAAATAAATACTTCAAAAGAGGGAGGTGTCATAATATAGTATTTATTATAATTAATATTATGTAGCTTGTTGCTACATTCACAAGCCTAATGTTTTTGAGACAGTCAGTAACAAGCAACAC
Source organism: Ophonus ardosiacus (assembly GCA_943142095.1). Lineage (NCBI taxonomy): Eukaryota > Metazoa > Arthropoda > Insecta > Coleoptera > Carabidae > Ophonus > Ophonus ardosiacus. The sequence continues at coordinate 21,972,127 of OW964835.1, forward strand.
AACAACATGGCGTCTAGTCGAGTCATGCAGTGAATATGTTTTATGTTATAAAGTTGTACAAAGTAAATTGTTAATAAAAATAATAATTAAAACCCACAACATCTATTATTACACTGGTCAGTTTAACAATTTACAAAAAATATAAAATAATATAAACACAAAATATAAGTAGGGTATAAAAACATAACAAGCGTAGGTAAATCAAAATAATTAACATACAAACTCTACTCAATTTAAAGTAAATAATATAGAACATTTTTGTACTTAATTGGACATTTTACAATTTTCGTCAACAATATAAATTCCCTATGTTACATATTTCCATTCTATATTTTGTAACACTATACTTGCCGATTGGAGCAGAAAGATATGATGAATTGAAATCTCTAATTTTTTGTGTTCCTCCTACGATACATTATCCCAATGTCATATTGATTTTTTTATGTTTTATGCTATTTATGTCGACATATTATATGATGAACTCATAATGAGTTATAATTATTAACCATTACTTTTTTATTTAATTTATATCTTCTTATTTGATAATTTACCAATATTTAGCCTTGGTAGAAATACTGCATATATTTTACATAGTTCATAAGTCTTTATTCTTTTTTTATAATCTTCTATTTGAATTTATAATATATTAATCTCTAATGCATTTGATCAAGATTAGTATGCCGGGCGGTTTTAAAATATTGCATTGAAATATTACTTATTACAGGTACAAATAACTTCAGCATGTTTTTTACACCTCGGTTCCAACGCATCTTTTTGCGCCCCTTTAAATAAAACTATTTAGAACTGCAGATAAATTTCGGTTGATTCCAATAAGCCCTTGGGTAAATAAGAGACCCTCATAAAACTTTGTATTGTACAGTGTTAACTAATTTTGGTATAGCAATGAAAATTTATGAATGTTTCAATATTACATTACATTGAAAAATTGGCAACATGGTACGGAAAACGTCCATAAGATTAACATTGCCTATCTCTGCTACACTGAAGATAGAGTGTGGGACACCGTATAGTTATTTATTTCATTAATGGACGTACGTATGCATATATATTTTCTATTATAAATCTATAATTATATAAAATTTAGATTACAGCTATTCCAGTAACACAACTGAACGCTTCTTGCTAAATCTGGCGTTTATACCCGTTGCCTCTTATCAGTGACGTCACCGAAGAGTAGCAAGGCTTTATTATCTAGGTGGTGTGATTCTGCGGGTCCCAATAATGCAGATAATCGAGCAGAACTCTATGGCTACGAAAAATCCTCCCTCACAATAAAGCCTAGACTCAACGGCGAGCGAGGCTAGTATGGGACGGGAACGGATAAAACTCGCACACGTTATAATCTATGTATGTAACTCCACTAAGCGGGGCGAGCTCGCGCGAGGTTTCGAGACCGAGTGCTAGGGTTCGAGATACAGCGCTAGGTCCGCACGGACTCCGCTTCGACTCGGTCGCTAAGCGAGTTTCTGCCAGCCTCGCTCGATCCCGCTTTCTCCCACTACTTTAAATATCATAGAATTTTTATGTCAGACGGTGGATCGTGTAAGAACGAATATCACAATGAACAAAGAAAAACTCATGGAATGTGTACGAGAAAGGCGTCTATGTGTTCTTTTAACAATTTTACTATTTAATAATAATAATTTCTCATTCAATTCATTATCATCTGATTCAGATGATAAATTTTCCAACATAAGTAAACTTTCGCAGTCCATGACGCTACGGTATAGGGCACCTGCACGTGACGTTTTAACATGGCGACCACCAGCTGATCTTGGTCAACCAAACCTTCAGTTTGCATTGTGTCTTACGGAGAAATATCGTGCCGTACGCTTTTATTGTGTTTTTATGGCACTTATTGTTTTATTTGGGAAAAACTGATTAGAGTGTGTAAAAGTGAGTATATGAGCAGTGTTTTCCGTAAAAAATAAGTCAGGACATTCTTACTATTTAATGAGTTCCAGGTTATTAAATTAAAACTAACCCAATCCTATTTTTTTGTGTATACTTTTATTGCATATAAAATAATTTAAACATAATCGGATAGGAACATATTGTATGAATGTTTAAATATATGTAATTTTCTTTAATAATAATAATAATATATATATATATATATAAAACATGAAAAAATATTTTTTAAATGACAGAATTACAAATTTTTAATGAAGTTTTTTTAGTAACAGAAAAAATATATATATATATATATATGTGTCTGTTTCTCACAAAGGTTTAAAAATTAGATAGGTAATCAATTATTGATTTCATATTGATTTTTAAAAGGCATTTATAATCCTCGTCAAAAAAATGTCAATGTATAAGGATCCACATTATGGATCCACTTAAATTTATCGATTTAACGTAATTTGGCTTCCAAAGATTAATTTTTGACGTATAAACTCAATAAACTCATATACAATAAAAATACACAATATGACAATAAGAAAAACAAACTCGAAGATAAATATATATATATATATATATATATATATATATATATATATATATTTCAAATTTAATTTCCTTTATAAATTAAAAAAAAATCTAATAATTCAATTTATTTTAATTTCAATATTCATGTTTTCATTCAACAATACACATAAAAATAACTTATACAAACTCAAATGAATGTAATACAATCTGATGCTACATGCTACTTATTTCAATTTAATATTTTTAAAAATATATTTATAAATACGACTGCTTTGTTTTACTAGTAAATAATTCATACACTTATCTTTAATTATGGCTAATTACATTTTAAAATAGCATGTATAAATTTAGGAAAAACTGAATTTCTTGTACAGAAAACACATTCGCTGCATAAGACGCAATGTTAAACTGAAGCTTGGTTGCCCGAGATCAGCTGATCATCCGCCATGTTGTGACGTAGGTGCAGGTGCCCTATATAGTACAAGCAACACTGCACGAGGATATATCCCTCCTAGTGGAGTTGCGAATCCCGCGCAGGGCCGATATGTTTAGCGAGATCTTTCTGTATCCATCCCATACCAACCTTGCGCGCCGTGGAGTCTAGGCTTAAAACGGTGCCAGGGAGCGGGAAAATTAAGATAGCAACAAAATGTTGTAGCAAAAAAAAGTACTGAAAATAAAAGTGCTAAAATTGTTGCTAATACAAATTTAAATTATAAGTATTGTAGAATTAAATCCAGGAATTCCTCTTCTCCTCTGTTTTTTCGTTCCCATAAGGTGTAAAATGGGCACTAAATTATATTTAAATTGTCGTATTGGAATAGTACAATTTTTGATTATTTGACTAAATTTAAGATTTGGCGATTCATTTTACAGTAATAATATCTACTACTTATTTATTTTTTAATTACATACTTATCAAATACTCATACATTTTTCATTCACCACTTACATTAATATACAACTAAAATTTATTTAAAAATAATAGGCTTCTGATGATGATTCCAATTCTTATTATTTGCCTTTAAACAAACTGTTATTTATTTATTATTTACAATAATACAATAACAATAATTTATTTTTCAAAGACCATTATACTCGTATATGATAAAGGATGATAAGACAACAATACATATCGTCGGTTTGGTACGAAAGTATCCTAAGTCCGTATTTTACTAAAAATAAGAATCACAATTTAGCTCATGTATTTCACTATAAAACGATCCAAAATCCACATTTTAAATTTGGCGCCTGTAAAATTATGAATATCAAAGTATCCTAACATCAGTTCTATCCACGCTCCATCTTTTATTTATTTTCTCGATTTCATGCTAAGAGGACTTAGGATACTTTCATATAAGTACATAATTAAAATGTATTAATCAGAAATTCTTGAACAAATTAATAACAATATTGTTATAAAATAATTAACATCTTTACATTGTTTTATTTCATTCGAAAATTTATTATACAATTAATATACCGGGAGTTTATTTTATCAGTAAACATAGGGTATATCATTGCCATAGTTACGGTATGAATGTTTGACAGCAATGTATTGAAGCGTTTATTTTATGAGTAAACATAGGCGTTTAACATGAGAAGCAGTTTTTGGTAAATACAAAGGTCTGGCAATAAATCAAGCCATGCTATTGAACATGATAATAGTACATTACATCTTGTACATTATTTAATATTAATTACTTTAATAATATTGCAAAAATTACAATAAATTGTAAAAATTGTCAAATAAATAATTGATTCACTTTTTTATTATGTAATATCAAAAGGTTTGTAAATGTCTCGGTGGTGTAGTGGTTATAACAGTTGCGTCTAAAATTTTCTGTCTCTGTTCAGCTCTCGCGGTGAACAGACGTGCGATTATTATTGTTGTTTAGTGAATCCGATATTTTTCTTAGAAATCATTGGTTTAAACAAAGTTATTCGCAGAAAAGTTAAAGTTGCGGTGGCGCGATCAAAAGCAAAACCAAAACGTAGGAAAACTACAGTGATTGACAAAACTAAAAACAGAGTGAATGTGCGTGTGATAGGTGAAAAGATAGCGACTGATAATAGTGACAAAGTGGAAAGAGTGAGTGAGAGTGCAAGTGTTAGTGTAAACAGTGAAGAGGCGGACATCCGCCTCAAAAATGCGGTGGACGAGTTCTCCAACAAAGTAGACGAACTGCTTAGTTCAAATCTAGAACAGCCACACGCGGCCGCAGACAGCGCCATGACAGATATGTCAAACGTGGGTGAAAAAATAAGCTACCTGATAAAGATGTATCCTATGGCATCGACATCTATGAACCAGGAGAGGAATGTCAAACGTCGGGCGAGTAGCAGCCCGACGTCACCAACCGCTCCCCCCCTAGCGGTAGCTAGCACGAGCAGCGTGCCGGCCAGCCAACCCCCTCCACTCCCACAGAGACAGGCGAAAAAACGCAAGCAGCTGCAGACAGCGCAGAGGCAAGACAACAACATTAGAGTGAGAAACAAGTATGCGCCTCTTGCGGACCACCCCGACTCCGACCTCTCGTCAGAAGACGAGGAGCACGAAGAGCAGGAGGACGCAACAGCGCCCAAAGTAACACAGAGAAGGCAGAGAGCCCCTGCTCCCATTATAATTGCAGGAAAATCAAACAATCACAATAAACTAATACAAACACTTAGTGGACACGTAAAAAAAGGTTTCACCATAAAATGCACTAAGAATAACACTAACCTGTATCTGGATGATCTGGACGAGAAGGACACACTCGTTCAGACATTTAAAAACAGCAATACAGAGTACCACACATATACGGAACAAATAAACAAGACGCACGCATTCGTACTGAGAGGTCTTGACTCCAAACCTGATCCTACTGGAATCATAGAAGCAGTGGCGGCGCTAGCGGGGGGTCCAGGGGGGCACTTGCCCCCCTAAAATTTTCAGTAGCCCCCTGGTTGGCCCCCCCGACTTTTAGTGTCAATCTAAAAATTTTTGCTAGTAATATTGCTTTTAACATCTTAACATTTAAAAAAGGCAGAAACACTGAAAGAAACACAAAAAAACATTGTTATACAGCATAATTTTTTTTGCATCAATGCACATGTATCTAAAAATATCTATCTGCATTTAACCATGATTATCATTGGTGTTATAATAAACGCGCTGCCGAACTTGTCCAAACTTGTCAAATTAATTGTGCGAGTCCGATAGCGACGCAATGAACTTGTAATTACTTGTTAAGATTGTTCTATACTTTACTTACTCGTCCACGTGCATAGTTTAGCAAGTTCAAACATGTTTTACAAATTTTGGTATTTATACGAGTGATGAAAATCTCAATGCTCATTCGTTATTTTGTGGTCAAAGAGTAAAGTAAAAATAAATATGAAGCGCACAAATAATATTAAAAATAATTTTTTATCAGAATCAGATAAAAAAAAATTAAAAACTGATACTTTCCTGCCTTCGACCAGTATCGGCAGTACAAGCAGTAATTTAGAAAATATATTAAAAACGAATGAAATGGTGACATCTTGTAACTTAAGTGCTACTGAAGAAAGTGATAGTGAGACTAGTTCTTGTGAAAATAAAACTAGTGAGGATGATATAAGTGATGATAATGAAACTGGCGTACATACCCCAACAGTGAGACCTGAACCAGAACAAACAATTCTTACTGTTTCTGGACCTAGCGACTTGTCACAGACTCCTGAAGAAGGACCACGTCAGCCGATACTATCGCAGTATCCAAAAGTTAAACAAGGTGAAAGAATGAGAAGCTTTAAATTAACGTGGTTTAAAAAATTTACATGGTTGGAGTATAGTGTTTTAAAAGACAGTGTTTTTTGTTTATACTGCCGATTTTTCCATGGTGTAAATCAAGCAAACATTTTTGTGAATGAAGGGTTTCGCAACTGGAAGAATGCACTTGATTCAAGTAAAGGACTAGTAAAACATGATAAATCTGAACAACATAAAATGTGTGTTATAAAATATATAAATTATATGAAATTAAAGAAACAGAAAACAAATATTGAACAAATGGTGAATGATCAATACCAAAATGAAATTAAAGAAAACAGACACTACATCAAAACTTTATGTGAGTGTTTATTATTTACATGTACGCAAGATATTGCTCAACTTGGTCATGATGAAAGTGTTTTAAGTTTAAATAAAGGTAATTTAAGAGAATTAATGTTATTGATAAGTAAACATGACACCATTGTACAAAAAAAGTTACAGGATAGTTCAAAGAATGCTAAATACCTACATCATGATATCCAAAATTTATTAATTTCTATTATGGCGACCATTGTACGTAAAAAAAATTCAGACGATGTAAAGGAATCAAATTTTTTTGCAATAATGTCTGACGAAACAAAAGACTTGAGTAAAGATGAACAAATAACTGTTATAGTCCGGTACTTGCATCAAAATGCAATTCAGGAGAGGTTTTTAGGGTTTAAAAGTGCAAACGGTATGCTAGATGCTGCTAGTTTTGCAAATTAGATGAAAATAACATTTCATTAAGCAATTGTATAGCACAAGGATACGATGGTGCTGCTGTAATGAGTGGTCATTTAGGTGGCGTGCAAAATCATATTAAAAGTATTGTTCCGCAAGCAGTATATATTCATTGTTTTAACCATAAATTAAATTTAGTTGTTGTTGATTGTTGCAAACATTTGAAAAAGTCGGCCATTTTTTTTTTTCTAATCTTGAAAAATTATATACATTTATGTCAAACTCTACAATTCATCCTCTATTTTTAAATACGCAAAAACAAATTTATCCTACAAAACAGGCTCGAGAATTAAAAAGGATATGTGATACGCGATGGACTGTTCAGTTCAGAGCATGCGAGACTGTTTTAGAAACAATTGAATCTATTTTTGTAACATTAAACAATCTTATTTCTAAAACTGATGTAAAAAAGGATAGAAGATGTGAAGCAAAAGGTTTACTTTTACAAATTGATAAAGAATTTATTGTTTTACTGCTTATTTTTATAAAAATTTTAAAACTAGTTACAACTGTATCTAATTATCTCCAATCCCCTGATATGAATTATGTAAAAGGTTTAAATTTAGTTCAAGAAACAATTAATGAATTTCAAAACTTACGAAACAATGATAATGAATGGAATTCTATATGGAAATCTGCAAATAATATTTTTTTGTCTCGGTTTAGATAAAACCGATTTTTTTGACAAACCAAAAAGAATGAAATCTATTCCAAAAAGGTTACAAGAGTTTATAGTAGATTGTGAAATAGATGATTCTGTAGACATAGAAGTAAACAATGAGAAAGATGTTGTCAAACTTAAGTTATACATCCCTATACTAGATAAAATTATAATTGAATTAAAAAAAAGATTTACAAAAAATGATAATATTTTAAAATCATTACAAGCTTTTGACCGCACAGATGATTTATTCCTCAATAAAATTCATTTAACTAAATTAGCAGAACATTATAACATAAGTTGTGATTGTTTAGACTCAGAAATAACGCTAGTTAAGAAACTTTTGTGTAGGGAGGAAAATAAAAATATTAAATCACTCATGGAGTTTCTTCCATTCGTTGAACAATATAAGCAAGCCGTTGAATGCATTTATAATTTGGTAAAAATTTGTATTTTAATGCCTGTATCAACAGCTTCTTGTGAAAGATCATTTTCCTCTTTAAAAAGAATTAAAAGTTATTTAAGAACAAGAATGACAAATGAAAGATTAAACAACATTAGTATATTAAGTGTAGAAAAAGACATATAAAAATTAATAGACCTTAATGAAGTTGTAAACAAATTTGCAAGTTTAAATAAAAACCGAAGGATTAAATTAGTATAACTAAATCACTGCTGTGTTTTGTATTTATCATATTTTCTTTTAATTATATTAGAGCACATTTTTTGTTTTATTTTTAAAGAATATGCTTGTTTTTGTTTATTATTCATACAGTAGAATCTCCTACAGCACGCGCTAACTCGTTTCGTGTTGTAAAAGATTCGTGCAGTAGGAGACGCTCGACTGTATTATAGCACGTTACAGTAAGAAGCGCCGATTTTGTGTTATTTCACGTGTTATATGTGAGATTTTTGACGTGTTGTAATAGACTGATGTGAGTCGTAAATTTAGTTGGAGTGTTGTAGGAGAGCATGCTATAAGAGATTCTACTCTATATTATATTTATATTTGTTTGGTACCAAATAAATTTAATATTGACAACATTGTTATTTATTATTAAAATGATAAAAAATATATGCCCCCCTAATTTTCTTCCTGGTCCCTACTGGCCCCCCTAGATTTCAGAGCCTAGCGCCGCCACTGCATAGAAGCATTAAAAGTTGAACACAATATGAATGTAAATAAAGTGTACACAATGACAACTAACTACAATGCACTTTACTTGGTAGTTACGGAGGCGGACATTACTCTGACGTCACTGCAGCGGAATGTTAGGCATCTGCTGCACACTCGCATCACGTGGGAGCGGCACCAAAATAAGAAAGAGCTGACACAATGCCACCGCTGTCAACTCTGGGGCCATGCAACTTCTAACTGCGGCAGACAGCCACGCTGCCTCAAGTGTGCCGCCCCACACGAGACCCGAACCTGCGACAAGGACCGAAGCCAGCCCGCCAAGTGTGCAAACTGCGGCGGTGCACATCCCGCCAACAGTGTGAACTGTCCGGTGTACCAGTTCAAACTGAAAATGAAGCAGTCCCGCCGCCCCCAGCAACCAGCCGCCCCCAGGTACGTGCCAGCGCCACCACCGACTATAAACCCGTGGACACAGCAGCCAGGCTACGCCCCCACCGCCTCCCACAGACAGGTAGCAGCCGCCCCCTATGCCGCCCCCCACAACCAGGTAGCAGCCGTCTCCCTAGCAGCCCACCATTTTCCAGTGCTCCCCCCAACGCCCCAATAACAAACAATTCCGCCCCCAACATACAACAACCACCAGCCGCCCCCAACGCCAACGTCCTCAGCACTAGTGACACTGGCAAGGTAAACGATTTAATGTTTGAAATTGAAAGACTTAATAGTTTAATTAACCTTGACAATTTACTAACAGCTGTAAGAGCCCTAAATGATATCCTTGCCACTGCCACTAGTGCTGAGGATAAGTTCACCAAATTCACGACATTCGCCTCATCCATTCATTTGTACAACATTTAAAATGATTAATATCTACTCCTGGAACGCAAACGGTATCACCAGCAAACATGGCGAACTCATTCATTTCCTTCATAAACATAATGTTCACATCATGCTCATCAGCGAATCACGTCTCACCCCCACCCATAAATTCATTGTCAAAGGCTACACCGTCCATCGTCAGGATCGCCCTCACCAAACCCAAATGCCAGCCGGCGGCGTCGCCGTGCTGGTAAAACACAACATCCCTCATTCACGCATCCGCATCCCACAATCACACATTGAATCATTATGCATCAAACTCATTGACAACACACACATCATAGCCATCTACAACCCTCCACAACACCATTTCACTCATCAACATTTAAATACATTATTAAATATAGGCAGGAAAGTCATCGTCATGGGAGATTGGAATGCAAAACATCCAAGCTGGAACTGTAACGTAAACAACGCTAACGGCCGCACACTGTATTCATACATCCATTCTCACAATGTCATCCATCTTCATCCACCCACGCACACACATTACCCCGCCAACAACACATCACCCAGCACCATCGACTACATCATTCACAAAAACATTTCACACATCACAAATCCCGTCACTCGCAACGAACTTAGTTCAAACCATCTTCCCATACACACCAAAATCAGCAAACATCACATCCACACAGAAAACCTACACACAAAACGAACATACACAAACACAAACTGGAAAGAATTCAGAAATACACTAGATTCACTCATCAACATCCAGTCACACACCACAACCACACAACAATTAGAAAAACAAGTACACACACTTACACAGGCCATCAATCACGCACTCCATAAACACACACACACCATCACACTTCACCCTCATAAAGACAAACTACCACCTCATATAATTCATCTCATAAATCGTAGGAATAATGTTCGAAGGCTATGGCAGCACAGCAGAGACATCGAACATAGAAACACCATGAACTCCCTTACCAAACAAATCCAATCCTACATAAAACAATTCCGAAACCAATCCTGGCAAACCAAACTCCTCGCCCTTAATCCTAATGACAAGTCCCTCTGGAAACTAACCCAAAACCTTAAAAAACCCTATAAACCTATCCCTGAACTTTCCCATAACAACACCATCCTATACACGGACAAGCAGAAGGTTGAAGCTATAGCTGAGACCTTCGAGCACGTCCACATCCCACCAACACTGCCGACCAAGACGCCATCATCGACGAAACACAACAATTCCTTAACCAGCCCTTCACACCCGATCCCCATCAACTGTCCAAATTATTCACTAAACCCACAGAAATTTTCCAAATCATAAAAACCTTTCCTAACCTAAAAGCTCCCGGTCCTGATGGAATCCAAAACATAGTCCTTAAAAACCTACCTAGAAAAGCCATAGTCCAAATAACCTACATAGTAAATTCCATTATCCGTCTCCACCACTTCCCTACAGCCTGGAAAACCGCCCATGTCATCCCTATTCCCAAACCTAACAAAAACAAACCTACCCAGCAGTTACCGCCCTATTTCCCTCCTTTCCACCCTATCAAAACTCGCCGAAAAAATCATTCTCATACGCATTAATAAACACATGCATAAACATAAAATCATCCCAAATTTCCAATTTGGTTTCAGATCCAAACATAACACTACACAACAAATAGCACGAATTGTGACCGATATTAGCACAAACTATAACAAAAACAAGGTCACAGTTATGGCCCTGCTGGACATTGAAAAAGCTTTCGACAAAGTATGGCAGTCAGGGCTCATATACAAAATGATTCGTGCTAATTTCCCACCGACACTAACAGTACTAACACACTCATACCTCACTAACCGAACCTTCTCCGTAAATATAAATTCCTGTGTTTCAACCCCTCACCCCGTTGCAGCAGGTGTCCCACAGGGGAGCTGCCTTGGCCCTATATTGTTCACCCTTTACCTCCATGACTTCCCTACTTTCCCTCAAACCCAATCCGCGCTGTACGCTGACGACACGGCACTCTACGCAAGTTCACATAGTGCCGAGGTCGCCAACAAACAGCTACAAATACACCTGAACATCCTCATCCCTTACTGGACCAAATGGAAAATTCATATAAATCACACAAAAACTGAAAGTATCATATTCACTCGCAAATTCACGCTCACGAAAATTTACACTCCATTAAAAATAAACAACAATCCTATCACACCCTCACCCTCAGTCAAATACCTAGGCTACACCCTCGAATCCCGACTTTTCCACATCCAACACATTAAAAACACCATCCGAAAAGCAGCCATAGTCTTCAGATCATTATATCCACTCATTAATCAAAATAGTCAAATGTCACAAAGCAACAAAAAACTCATTTACACTTCTATTATTCGCCCCATACTCACATACGCAGTTCCAGCTTGGTGTTCAGCATCCAAAACTGCCATCCTGCCTATACAACGATTCCAAAATCGTTGTCTGCGTCTAATAGTTGGCGCAGACCGATACGCACGAATCGCAGATCTTCATACGCAAACACAAATTCCATACATTCAAGAATTCATACACAACATTTCACAAAAATTTTACTCATCTCTGCCACGACACAATCCTCTCACAAACAACATCACTCACATCAGAAATCACAACGCACCATTCATCATAAAACACGCTTTACCATATCAAACATTACCCATTTTCACCGAGCGCGACCAGGAGTAATCACCACTCACCGCGCATACTAACACAACATATACTAACAATTCATTCAATCACAAAAATGTAAAAATGTTTCAATCATAGCCGCACTGTAAATATCATTATATCATTCATTAGTATATAAACACATAACTCATTAAACATATTAATCATCACAATTATCACAAATATATTGTAGACAAACATAACCGCATTGTAAAAAACATAATATCATTCACTAGAATATAGTTTCAGTCCATTAACATTATAATCATGTCATCTAATCATAAATACATTGTAAATATCATAACTGCATTGTAAAAACGCCACCGTCTCTCATTTAGTTTATAAGATCATTCATTTAGAGCAGGTTTTTCATCAGCTTTTCCTGCAAGCACATTCATAGCTTCACTCATTAACTCATAACTATTATTGTACTATCTATGTAACTAGTTTAAGGGATTTTTTCTGCAATAAATAAATAAAACTGGTTGTAAAGTATACACTAGGAAAACCACTAAAAAATGAAACAAATGTATAAACACAAATATTTGTGATGCCATGTGCGACACTCACACCGGCAGGCCGCGCCCACAACCAATGGAATCCAGCATATCTTGTGATACGAGATTGCCATTGGTTGATGGACTGTAACGGCTGTTGGTGGGGCACAGCGCACATGTGCACAGCAAAATGTGCGATGTACAAAAAACCATTCAACTTTTAATAAACTTCTCTCTCTCTCTCTCTAAAATTTTTGGTTGGGGTTCGATTCCCCGTTGGGATAATTATTTTATTTTTTTTTTTTACATAAAAATTGTTGAACTTATAAAAATCAGTTTATATTTTCATATTACAATCATTTAAAAATAATAATAACATTTTAATAAATAAAGAGGAAATAATTGAGAAAAATTGATTACAATAATCAAAATATTGATACAATAACAGTGCATTGGATTTCCTGATATTAATAAAAATACATACATACATAAAATCACGCGTTTCCCACTTAGTGGGTTAGCAAAAACCCGAAAATAATAAGAAAAGGGATGAAAGCAAGAGCTCCACAGAATCACTTAACTCTTTAAAAACATTCTTCTTCCGCCTTGCCCAAAATCATCATAACATTCATTCAAGAACATATTATTGTGACCGATTTTCGGTAGCGAATAACCGCATCCGGACCACAATAATAGTTATGCAACAATCATCTTTCGCTACACACTCCTGTACAAACATACTTCATTCTTCTCGTCCACATAAAAGTTCAGCTGTCTCTTCATTCTCACAAAACAAAAAAAAAAAATAACTGAAATATAATAAATTTGTTATTTTTATTATGTTTTTACTGTATTTATCAAAATAAAAAATACAATGCATTGTTATTACATCAATATTTTGATTATTGTAATCAATTATTTTCTCTTTATTTATTACAATGTTATTATTATTTTTAAATGATTGTAATATGGAAATATAAACTGATTTTTAAGTTCAACATTTTTTATGAAAAAATAAAATAATTATCTCAACGGGGAATCGAACCCCAACTAAAAATTTTAGAAGCAACTGTTATAACCACTGCACCCCAAGACATTTACAAATCTTTTGATATTGCATAATAAAAAGTGAAACAATTATTTATTTGACAATTTTTACAATTTATTGTAATTTTTGCAATATTATTAAAGTAATTAATATTAAATAATGTACAAAATGTAATGTACTATTATCATGTTTAATAGCATGGCTTGATTTATTGCCAGACCTTTGTATTTACAAAAAACTGCTTCCCATGTCAAACGCCTATGTTTACTCAAAATAAACGCTTCAATACATTGCTGTCAAACATTCATACCGTAACTATGGCAATGATATACCCTATTTCATCGACCTTTAAACTAATGGACCAAGTGTCTCCTATTCTTTTATTGTTAGAATAATGCTCCAACATAAAAGGATAGAAATATATATTCTGTCCTTCAACAATACGGAAGTTCTCAGTTAAAGCACACTGCGCATACGTTCGTACTCATTGTGCATCTTTTTCAGCTATATGTAAACCTCTATACACTGCTCTCTATCACTAACTAGTTGTCAAAATCTACATTTGACGTTTCGTGACTTGTGTATTATTTACTTATTTGGAGAACACTTACAATTATTTCTGTCAATACATACGTATATGTGTTGTGAGGTGTGTATGCGACAAAATAATGGAGAAACGGTGTATTTCGTACAGTGAGCAGTACGTACGTGGTTCAGCTGTGTCATTTCATATGTAAGTTCTTACTAATTATTACTTGTCCCCTATAATATAATATATTGTATTAAAAATATATAATAAAACTAATTATGCACAAAAAAAATCTATACTCTTAGCGATTATGCACCAAGTTAGGGACAAATCATTTTTTTTATTTTGCCGCGTTTTCTTAACTTCCGTGCTGTTGAAGGATAGAGATACTATGTCTGCACCGTTATGGCGGGACAAGCGTTTTGCTCGTACGCTGCGTCTATTAGTTAGTAGGTCGATGCCCTATGTTTACTGATAAAATAAACTCTCGGTAATACCAAATACACAGAGGATCATTTACATATTTATGCACGGACGTATCATAATTTGATAATTATACACGAATTTCTTTGACATAAACGTCATTTTATAGCTCGCGGGCCTCATTATAGCCCGGCGGGCTATAATGAAACGTCAAACCAAATTATAACCTACAATGTAAACAGGCAACATGAAAAGTTTTTATTGCAAATCGAAAATTTTTATATTCTTTAATGAAAAATTAAAATTAATTTTGTAATATTTATATGGAAAGCACGGAGATACACAAAATAAAACTAAAATGACATAACTAATAAACAAACAATAAACTGTTGTTCTCCGCTTTCAGAGCAACGCTAGATACTGGATGTACGAGGACAAATTCTTTTCGATACAATTTTTCTAACACTCATAACTTGAAAATTTTCGTCCGTGTATAAAGTTTTGTATGTACCACGAGCGTAACTTGCTTTTATGGCCTTTGGCGTGTTTTTATCCCTCGGCTTACGCCTCGGGCTCAAAATCCCGCCGCAGGCCATAAAAACCTACTTACGCTGTTAATACATAAATAACTATTAAGAGACATCTGTATAATTTAATTTTCACTATTTTCGTTTTTATGTACCTACCTACCTATCTACCTTGCTACTTTTTCAATATATTGTATTAATGCAGTTACATTTTTCATATTAATTGTTATTTATTATCGTAAAATATTATGACAAAATAAGGATACACAGTAAATAGTATATTACGTACGAGTAAAATGATTGACACACGAGACGCGTAGCGTCGAGTTTGTAATTTTACGAGCGAGTAATTGCTTTACATCTCGAATTATGTACTATACTTCCACTCATTAATATTTCTAAATTCAAACAAAATTCAGATAGTTATAAATTGATTATTTTTTATTTCATTACTTACAAATTACAAATAATATCAACTAATTTTGATTATAATAGTAATAATTATTAATTGTAACAGTACAGTTATTAAATACGTTATCATTAGAAGGGTATGTTACATTTTCGCAGTTTTCATTATTAACAGTGTAGGCTGCCAGTTCACTGTTGTTCGAGGTGGAGATATTTTTATTGCTTATTATTACACTGTTTGATGTGGAGGCATTGCTGTTTATTGCATTTGTTATTTTTGTTGAAGTGTCAGTTTTATTTAGTGTGGAATGATCCACATAACTTTCAACCACAGCTGAAGATTGCCAACCACCATGTCACTTTATTGATAATAGATCACCACCGACATCAGCGAGAATAGTGGCTGATGACCTTCTGAAGCAATGGCCTGTATATGCTTTTGTATCTGGTAAATTAAGGTATTCAGCAATTTGTTTCGGTATTGAGCCAATTTTATTTATGGCATATGTTTGACATCGTCTCCAGGAGGTTGCAAATTTATATATGTTTTGCAAGTTGCATAAAATGATTCTGAGACATCAAATGCACGTGGTTTTTTAGTTTTAGAGTCCGGAATATTTATTATTAATGATTTTCCTGTATCTTCCACATCTGCAGGTTTTAAAGTTCTTAATTCTTGTTTTCTACAAGCTCCACTTATACCAATTATAAGAACGAAATACGAGATACTATTTTTCTAATTATACAACTGAAACCAGATATACTTTGGAAAGCAAATATTTATCATCTAAAACATTTTTTAAAAAATCATTGATGTGTTTGGGGGTTAAAAGTTTTGATTTTTTACTTTTGAAGCCGTCAGATTTTCTTTTTAATAGAGCAATTAATTTAGCGTATTTTAAAATGTCAATATAATTGTTTGTATTTATTGTTAATTTCAGCATGGAATAGGTCGCCCAAAGTGTTGATGGTTTCATTTCACTGGGGAGTTTGTCGAAATAGGCTATTAATATGTTTTCGGATAACGAATTGATCTTATTCCTTAATCTCCAGTCCATGAATTTTTGATAGACAAATTCATATCTTTCTCGAGATTTTGTCGGCAAGAAATTATTTGTTGCACTTTTAGCTTTCGCTTTAATTTCTGGTGGTGTACAAATAAATTAAGTATCGCTACCGCTTGACATTTTATAGCTAAAATTAATAAATCGGTATAACTAAACAGTAATATTATTTTTAGTAGAATATATGTGTTTACCTCAGTGTATTTGTAATCACACAAAAAAGCCGCAGTTCGAAACGTCAAAAGGGTTGGTGAGTTTTGTTTATGAATATAAAACTGCGCAAGCGCAACGATGTTACCATGGTTGCTGCTACGCGTAGGGATATACGATGAAAAGTAGTTACCTATTGCAAATTTGATTGAAATATGTATTGTTGTCAAAATATAATATTAATATAATGACCCAACAAAATATGTAGATATTTATATAGGTAAGTTAATCAGTCAGCTAAATTTCATTCTATTATATTTAAATCTTAAATTTTATTTATCAAATTTTAATAATTTTGTTACAGTTTGACATTCAGTCCTGCCAACTTAAATTTGCTTTTCATTACGTAACACTATTTGTAATCACGAACTTACATTGTTAGTAGTCTGTTCTGTAATGACCCACTTACAGTAATGGTCATAGAAAAAATTATTAATTTATATTAATTATTAATATCCAAATAACACAAATGACCTAAAATCGACGTTCACAGTGACGTCTGAAATTCCGTCACAGAGACGTCCTGACAACGTCTCAGCGTGGAGGTGCGCGACGTCATTTTTAGACTTTGTTTCGACGTCATATTAAGACGTTATTTAGACGTCATTTTAAGACGTTGTGTCGACGTCATTTTAAGACGTTGTTTATACGTCATTTTAAGACGTTCTTTCAACGTCATTTTTATGGTATAAACATAAATGATTGTGGGGAAAAATTACTAGGAAAAATAAAAAATTTAATTCTAAAGTTTTATTTATACTCTATAATATAAAACATTAATTAAAAAATATTAAATAAAGTAAAACAATATACCTACAATAAAATATTAAACATAAAAAGTGTATTTGAGAAAGATAAATATCCACGAAAAATACAAATTAATTAAATAATGCATCTTGTTATATCTAAAAAAAAAAAAAAAATATTTTTGTAATTATTCGCCCATTGTCGTGCATAGTTTACAGTTCACCATTGCTTCATATCTTACCATAGCTATAAAAAATAATTATATGCAATATTACTACAATTTGATCTACTTACAATACCTATGCTAAATTTTCAATGTTCATATTATTAAATTTTAGTTCCAATGTTCTC
The DNA here is from genome assembly GCA_943142095.1 of Ophonus ardosiacus. NCBI lineage: Eukaryota > Metazoa > Arthropoda > Insecta > Coleoptera > Carabidae > Ophonus > Ophonus ardosiacus. The sequence continues at coordinate 21,990,241 of OW964835.1, forward strand.
CCGTTGTTAATTAGTAGACTTTGCAGCCACCAGCCACCATTACAGCTTTTATAAGTGACATGTCAAAAATTTGGGGAGTGCGTCTATATATGCATATTTCCCTTAACCGTCAAAAATTTTCATGGCTATCTTGAGTTTTGAAAGTTCATATTTGCAGTATTATATGTCATGTAAAATTTTACCTGACTCCATCGACCTTTAAACTAATGGACCAAAGTGTCTCTTATTCTTTTATTGTTAGAATAATGCTCCAACATAAAAGGAGAGAAATATATATTCCGTCCTTCATCAGTACGGAAGTTCTCAGTTAAAGTATACTGCGCATTCGTTCGTACTCATTGCATATCTTTTTCAGCCATATATAAACTTCTATACATCGCTCTCTATCACTAAATAGTTGTCAAAATCTACATTTGACGTTTCGTGACTTTTGTATTATTCACTTTTTTGGAGAACATTTACAATAATTATTTCTGTCAATACATACGTATATGTGTTGTGAGGTGTGTATGCGACAAAATAATGGGGAAACGATGTATTTTGTGCAGTCAGCAGCACGTACGCGGTTCAGCTGTGTCATTTCATATGTAAGTTCATATTAATTATTACTTGTTTCCTATAATATAATATGTATATAGTATATTGTATTAAAAATATATAATAAAACTAATTATGCACAAAAAATTAAAATCTATACTCCTAGCGATTATGCACCAAGTATAGCAAGTTAGGGACAAAGCATTTTTTTTATTTTTACCGCGTTTTCTCAACTTCCATACTGTTGAAGGATAGAGATACTGTGTCTGCATCGTTATGGCGGGACAAGCGTTTTGTTCGTGCGTCTATTAGTTTAAAGGTCGATGCCTGACTCTCTTGAGTACTGTAATGGAAAATTTCATCGTGGATATACAATCTGACTTTTTTTATTGTTTTTATTTTTTAATAAAATTGTCAAAATGACATAAAATTGAGAATTTTTGAATAATTTAAGCGATTCTGGGAAAATATTATAATTCATTTATTATTAGCTTAGAGCTAAATATTTGTAATATTTCATGAAAAGAAGAAAATTAATATTATATAATGTAGTGATGTCTGAAGGGCGTGGAACGAAAAACATTGGAAATTAAGGCGGAAAATTCAAGAGTCATGTATTACATCGTTTTGTGACAAATGGACGGTAGTAATAATTTGGTTTTTCTCAATATTTATATTTACTGTATGCCGATAAATTAAATGAAAAAAATCCTTAATTCCAAGTGAATTGAAACAAGCACAGCTGGGTCCTTATTACTATAATAATGTTAGTTGCATTTGTAATTAATATATTTCTTTTTTCCTTATAGAAATTTTGTCTTTAAAATAGGTTGTACTCAAAAAGAGTGATGAGAACAAATAAGAAAATGGGCAGTTGAAGAAAATATTACTCAATAACTCAATCTTCGGTAAATAAATTATCATTTAGAGCGAAATCGATTGTCAATAAAAGTATTTTTAACCAAAAAGACAGTGTGCTTTATTTTAACTATTTACACATTATTTATTCTTAGAAAATATCACAACAACATTCCAAAGGATGCTAGATCACTACTGAAGACCCCAATATCTGCCAAGTTATAAAATTTATATTACCCTTAGTTTATACATTGCTTTTGTATTATAAACATTTGTTGAAAAGTTGTTTTGTCATTACTAGGTTTTGTTTAAAATGTTGAAAATTAAAATGTCCATTTATACGAAAAAATATAACATAAAATATAAATATTACCACGGCTTATCATTGCCCATTTGTGGATGTGCCAAATTTGCTTCTATTCGTAGTTTTTGGTGATGACGATAGATAAATAAAAATATAAGTTATAATATAAATTTATTTATATTCCAAAAAATTTATTTATCGATATTCGCTCGGTCACTTGGTCTGCAACGGGTGTTGGGCTATGTTGTCCTTGAAGATGGAGCTCGATTTTCTCTCGGGCACCAAAGTCTTCGTAGCTGATGCGCGACGCGACCGGACAATCTTCTATGTTCGAATTCTCAGTAAATCGTTGAAACGAACGAAATCAATTTTGTATTTCGCTGAGAATCCTGCCGACTGCGCCAGTTATAATATAAATTTATTTATATTCAAAAAAAAAATATTTATATTCTAAAAAAAATTATTTATATTATTACAAAAATTGTAAGTACAGTCAGATTTATTCAAAATAATACATAAGAGTTAAATGTTGTACGATAGAGTTTCTGGACTAGACTGCCCGTGCTGTGTGTCTCGGCTTTGCAGGAAGACACCTGAGATGGCTGGGTCGACGTCCCTAGTATGATGGCGTTTCCACGGATGTGGAATATTCCGATGCTATGTCAGCAGGAATACGGGATTGCTATGTGCTAACATATATATATATTATACATATATGTATAAAATAAGTTTTGTATTATATTTATTCGAATTTTAAAAATAATTATAGTAAACAATTTATTATTTTATATTTTTAATAATAATATAAATAAAGTAAAAGTAAACGAAATATACGTCTTTATAAAGACGTCAAATTAGACGTCTGAAAAAGGTTTAAATAGAATTAATTACGACCAAATAAAGTCGTCACATGGCCCTCAAATCTGACATCTAAAAAGTCCTATTTCAGACCAAAAACAGACGTCACAGTGACGTCGTATAGACGTCTGATTAGACGTTTAAATAGACCTATTTTTGACCAAAAGCAACGTCTTAGTGACGTCGCATAGACGTCTAAATAGACCAATTTTTGACCGTAAATCAACGTCACAGTGACGTCGCATAGACGTCTGATTAGACGTCTAAATAGACCTATTTTTGACCAAAAAACAACGTCACTTTTTAGTCAACCGTTGGTCAGTGTTACTTGGGTAGTTTGACAGCATCATATTATATATCTGTGAAACTAAATATGTATTAATATATTTATTTATTTCGAAATATGATATATGTCAGAATAAAACTTTTCGCCACAAATTGTATTACTTACATTTATAATTACAATATGGAAGTTAAATTATTTCGTTAAAAATAATTCAGTAATATTACTGGTGGGCTGCAACCTGCCTGGCAGGTTATATGTGTCCAATGCGTCCAATTGTGTACGGCCAACAGAGCTCATCCGCCACGAATACACTACACTAGATCACCTAAGAATAAAGTTACTAAAAATCTCCAACAACTGTCAAATTTAATTGATAATCTACAAATTGAAAAATAACAGTTTATATTCAACGAAATAATAACATTATAAAATAGTAGACTTACATATTGGTAATGACGGTATGAACACTTAGAATTAAAGTGATAAGAAAAGTTCATATTGTTTTTCAGGAATTCCTTGACATATATCCTTTATCCATATTATTGAACTTCCATTCGATTGAGCATCAAGTACCGTACATGCCAATACTTCAAATTCTGATATAATTGCACATAAGGAGAATAAAAAATTTCATAGTTCTTATTTAAATGTCAAAACGGGAAAATTTTCATACGTAATATAACAAGTGATATGATTATCATCGATGATATTTTCGAGTGAAACCGAGTCGCAGATTTTACGAGTCCGAAGGACGAGTGAAATGTGCTACTTCGGTTTCACGAGCAATATCTTCGATTATTAATCATATCACGAGCTTATATTTAATGAGAGAATATAATGAATTTTTGTTAAAATTAACTGTCAATGTTGTATAAATCCCTTAGTAACGAATATAAATAAGGTGATAATTTCTTTGTTTTTTATCATCGCTGTGATAGACATGTAACTAGGGAAATTCTGAATGTTGATTGGCGGAAAACATGTCACGTGACTAATGAATTATATTCTCACTTGAATATAATAACAAAAAGTAAACAAATATGAAAGTATCCATAGCAACAGAGCAAATAAAATGAATTGTAACGTCAAGTTGTAAATATTTTATTTAAATATGTACGTTTGAAGAAAAAATATAATATGTCATTCGGAGTAAAAGTGTCATTATGTGCCTCGCAAACTTACATGCTCGCCACACAAAGTATCACTTTTACTCCTAATAACACAATATAATTATTATTCCCTGATGAAGTTACAAAATGTGTAACGAAATATTGGAAATTCAAATTAACAACTTTATGTAAGAACAACAATATAATAATAAGTGTATGTGCGCGCGCGTGCGTTCGTGTGTGTGTGTTTTTTTAAATAATTTATTTAAGCATGCTCCAATTTACAAAATATTACATGCTTATATTTGTAAATACATTATATATTATATCTATTCTTAATATTTAAATTTTGTAACTTTACCCTTTTAAACAAGTATTTCAAATTCAATAGATTTAATATAATCTAAAAATTGCGGCATAATTTTCTACTAATTTTTCATTCGTAACCTGCCAAGTTCCACCATTGTTCGTTGATACCTGGTTTATAAGCTCTGCTCTCTCGTTCTTTAACACTCCACAGTTATATATGAGATGGTTTACTTGAGTCATTTATCTCACCACACCTGCAAACATCACTGTCCATTAGTTTAAATTTATATAAATAATGTTTCAATTTGCCATGTCCACTTAAATTTGCTGTTAATTTTGGGTTGTAAGGTAGTTTAATAAGAAGTCTTTTTTCTATATTGGGAAAAAAACCTTTTGGTAGTGTCACCTTTAGTACTGCTTGACCACTCACATTGCCATTTTTCGATACTAACTTTATTTTCTGCACTGTACACTGCACGTTTTAAAGTTCTCAGTTCATCATAATTTCCGATTTCTTTAGATTTCAGTTGCTCGTATATTCTTATTATTTCTTCTAGTTTAGTATAATAGGCATATTCTTTGTTAACACGCAGGATGCTTCATGGGATATTGTTCTGTGTACTTTAAGGATTTTTATATTCATAAGTCTTTGAATTCTTTTGATTTTTATTTGATTGTGTTTTTGCTGCAGGACTCATTTCCACGCTGGCAATCCGTAAGGCAGAATCGGAATTATTGCATCTTTATAAATAATATTTAGCGCCTCTTGTCTAAGTCCCCATGATATCGTCGCTGATTTCGATAGAGTATGAATTAATTTGCAGCATTTATCTGTTATATATTTAACGTGTTCGTCATATTTAAATTTATTATCTACAGATATGTTTTTTTGATGAATTTGAAAATGACCAAGACACAGACACTATAGAAATTATCAAAGATTTGCAAACTTTACACCATGATATAGAAGTAAATGACGTTGATGAGTACCTTGATAAAGGTGATGATGATTACGGAACAAATAACAAATGAAGAACTAAATGATCAGATCATAGCCGCTGTTTTGCAAGTTGATGAAGAAACCGCCAATGAAGACCCTAAGGAAGATGACGAATCGCCTGTTCGTGTGTCGCATACGGAAGCGACAAAAGCTTTTCATATTGTACTGCAATACATCGAACAGAATTCGGCATCTACACCTATAGATAGCATGTGGATCAAGAAATGGAGGAACATTGCAAAGTCTAGGATGTCGTCTGCCAAGCAGAAGAACATTACTGACTTTTTTCAGCAATAAAATGTTAATATACATTACAAATATGTAATTTAGCATAATATTATAATGTGAGTTTTGTTTTGTTTTACTGTTTTACATAATAAATAAATATGTACATAATTTAATTTTTAATTTTCATACGTAGATGAAATTTTGTATTTTACGGATAATCTGACCTTTTCTGCGTTCCGACCATGCCCTCAGTTCCGTAGGTGACGGATTATCGGAGTTCTACTGTATTTGAATTCCTAAGTACTTAACCTTTTTAACTTGTAAAATCTTGTGATTTAGGAAAATATTTATTTGTTTATTTAATAAAGTTCTTCTGCTAGTAACAAGCATAGCTTGTGATTTGCTGTCGCTAAATTGTATTTTATTGTTTTTCGCCCAATTCATTACTTTATTCACTTCTATATTCCTTATATTTTCCGTTTCTAGTATACTTGTGGCGTGTGTGCAGGCGATTTTTAAAAAATTTTCAAGGTCAAGCGTGTTTTAATGCAAAATTAAATGATATAGAGTTTTTTTTACAATGAAGCAAATTTAACAAATTCTTAAAAAAATAAAATCAATACTTTATGACGAAAACAAGTAAAACACAATAAGATATCTAACCTTAAAATGTTAGCTGCTAATATCTAATTTTACATTTTAATTTTTTAAACTGACAAGGCAGTTATTTAGCGTTCATAAACTATAATAAAATATTAACGAGTAAAACCTGATCCGGATAGTCTTTCGATGAGGACGAGAGCATGAGCATAAGAGTAACAATTAACAAATTTGACAAGTCAACACAGATATTTTTAACTTTGCTGAAGTGAACTCTGAAGGTCTGAAGTTATTACTAAACATCAAAGCATACATCTCTGCGTCTGCTACCGACACCTTTTAGAGAAGACTGTAAACTAAATGTTAAATAATTACATTAAATAAAATGTGATGACAAAAAATTACTATAAAAGGACAAATCGTGTCCTTTCCTGGTTTAAAAAAGGACAAGGATAAAATATGCTCAAAAAAGGACAGTCCTTTCCAAAAAAGATCAATTGGCAACCCTACTTGTGGGCATCTTTTTTTTACAGCTTTAGCGGCTTTAATTCCGTTCATTTCTAATCCTGCAGTTCGTTCATGAAAGTAATTTTTTGCAAGGTTGAATAAATTTTGTGGACATCTCAAATCTTTCATTGCTTTTATTATTGCAGGCCACCAGGCTGCATTAAATGCGCCTTTGACATCTAAACTGACGAGCACCAAAACTTTCTTTTCTTGGAGACTATCTTCTACAAATTTCTTTAGCTCCATAATAGCTTCGGTTGTCCCTGAATTTGGAATAAAGCCATACCGGTTTTTGTTCGTCAAATTATTGGTATATAAGTATTTCATTATTCTATTTATCATAAGCTTTTCTAGTAGTTTTCCACAGACATTTATTAAACTTATTAGGCGAAATTTTCTTACTTCATATGAATTTTCCTTTCCTGGTTTAATTATTGGTATTATTACGGCTGTTTTCCTCTCTTTTGGAAAGTAAGCTCGTATCAAGCATTGATTATATAGTTCTGTGAAGAACATAGAAAACAGTATGAATAATCTTAAAAGTATCTCACTTGATATGCCGTCTATTCCTGGGGCTTTCTTGAGGTTCATATTTTGTAGAACGTTTTCAATTTCTTCAGGAGTAAATCGTTCATCGTCTTCTGTATATATTGGTTTTTTGATGTCTTCTCGGATCCGTTTGTGATGCTCATTATCGTCTTGATTACTGTCTTCTGGTATGAATTCTTCCAACATACGATTTAGTGTGCTTTCTGTATCTGTCGTGTATTCGCCATTTCCTTTTTTAATAGTTGTGAGTGTCGTTGAGCGCTTGGTCTTGTTGGCAGTCATTTTGTAAACAGAATTCCATGGATTAGTTTTACTAGATACGTTACAATATTCTTTCCAAGACCTGGCCTTTTCTTTCTTGATTTGTAGCGATGTTAGTTCATCTGTCTACCATGGGACAGTTTTCCCTTTATTTTCATATTTTTTAGGTTCCGAGATTTTGAATGATTTAGAGCAAGCTGTATTTAGGCTTTCATTATACTTTCTCATAAGAGATTCTAAATCTTCTTCTTCTATACATTTTCTGACAAGAATTTCATCTAGTTTTTCTTCTTCGATGTCCTGACTTTCCTTATCTATTATTTTTTGGAATTGTTCTTTTATAGATTTGTCGAATTTATGCGCAGTTATCTGGTTTGACAATGTATTTGAGCCTGTTGTGAATTAGATAATTTCTATTTTGTGTCGCTAATTTAATAACGTACGTCAGTAGTTTATAATCCGAGCAGCACTCTTCACTTCAATTTTCCAGTTTTCAATTTCTGTTATCAGTTGATGGCTGGTTAGAGTTAAATCAATATAGCTCTTGCCTCTTCCATTATCAAAAGTGAATTGTTCACTTTCTTCTTTTATAATAAAGATTTCTTGTGCCGTTGTAAACTCTTCCATAATGCGCCCTCTTGTGTTTATCAGTAGATCGCGTCATGTTCAGGATCGAGAATTACTGTCTACTGCAATGAGAAAAGCTTTGTTGTACAGCGTAAAATTGTAAACCCTTGTAGGTTATATCTAAAACAGCCATGTCTTCATTTGAAATTTGATTTATAAGTATGATGTTTAACATCTTGTTTCTTACTAATATAGCAGCTCTTTTATGACCAGTAAGTAAAAATACTTATATGATATGGAATTCTTCTAAGCACGTTATCGGTCTCATAAGGTTCTTGTATAAAGGCTAAATCTATATTGCATTGAAGAAATAGAAGTTGTAAAAAACTTTAATTATCTTGGTACTACATTGTCCACTTCATGGAAATTTTTAGAAGCTGTCAACACAAATAAGAAAAAAAAGCAGCTGTTGCTAACCAAAACATTAAAAATATTCTCTGAATAAACAAGTTAAAGAACTGGAACGAAAAAATGAAATTGTTAAATGCAGTCTCAAACGCAACTGTATTGTATAATTCAGAAATATGGGGATTAAGATATGTAGAATTACTAGAAAAATGTCAAATTAAATTTATTAAATATATATTTTGGTGTCCAATTAACACACTAGATTTCATGTTAAGAATAGAAGTCAATGCCAAGCATGTATCAATTAAAATTTGGGAAATAGTTCTGAGATGGTGGAAAAACCTTCTCTCGCAAACAGAAAAACGTTACACAAACTTAGTATATAAACGTCTAGTAGAACTAGACCAAAATTATAGTAATAACAAAATAGAATTCAATTGGGCAATGCAACTAAAAAGAATCTAACTGATTTAAATTTTGAAAACTTGTGGGAAAAACAATACATTGACAATAGAAGCATCAAAGACATAATAATAAAGTTTAGTGAACAAATGTAACTAAGTAATATTAACAAATGTCAAAACTCATCTTATAATGAATTTTATAAACATATTTATACTCCAACTTCTCTAGAACCATATTTGAACATGCAAATTTCCTTTATCAAACAACAAATTATTAGTCAAATTAGAATGACATCTAAAAGATACGTACGCATCATATATAAAAACATAAAATATACTCTGGAGTGTCAAAATTTATGCACTATTTGCAATCTCCAAAAAAATGAAGATCTCTACCACTTTTTCTTTGAATGCCCCATTTACAACCCATATCGTTTACACACCAAGACTTAAATGGCAATAATTTTCATACCCTTTTTGTAAATCTAAATAAAGAAAAAATTAACAATATATTTTTTTTTTATACAATCTCAGCTTTAAAGATGCGGAGCTTCATTATGAATGACTGATTGCTTTCAGGATCTAGATCTTTTCATCTTTATCTTCTTTTTTTCTGACTTTTTTTACTGTGTATATTTATCACCTCTCCGTATATTATAACTTTTGTATCATATAAGAAATTTAATCTATTTATACAACCTTTGCTTTAAAGACACAAAGCTCCATTAGGAATGATTGCTATCAGGATCTCTTTTTCGATATAACATTTGAATTATATAATATTCGTAATTACATTATCTCACTTTTAAAGATACGAATCTATTTTATGAATGTCTGATTCCTATCAAGGCCTAAAATTATTTATCTTTTTTCTGACTATTTTTTACTATGTATATTTATAACATTTTGCCTTAATATAAACTTTTGTATCATGTCTGTTACCAACTTATTGTATAAGATATGTAATCTTAAGACAATTAAATATGTTATTATTATTATTATTAATAATAATATTCCTTTTCGTACTCTAAAAATTCAAATTCATATAAATAATACAATGAAATGTATACACACAAGTTGTGCAGGTAAACGACAATTCAGAAAAAAATGTTAACTCTCCGAAAGTTTTGCCATCTCATGGGAAGCTGTAAAACTAATATAGATATACTGAGAGCAGTGACCTCTAAAATACAAAATGGACCGGCGACTCCTATACAACGGCGCGAGCTGTATCCACCCAACTGTCATGGTGGGGTGGCTATTTCTTTCTAACAGTGTGAAGTACGCATGCGTCAGCTAGTACTAGTACGACGAATTAACGATGAACATGAAGAAGAAAGCTTAAATACATTTTCGCATACCTGCTTGATCCAACTATACACGAAAGTAAGAGAGAGATAGACACCCCACCAGTCAGGCGGGTGGTATTCTCGGTGGATACACGGAAGTTATTCAAGCCGCCGGTCCATTTTGTATATAGAGGTCACTGACTGAGAGGCGGTAAAGGTGGATTTAGCACAAAGCTACGCCTGCATGATATCGACGTTTAGGGGAGTTTATGGGGCTGGGACGAAAACGCCCGTCAGTCGCAATTCTGATGATTACTGATAAAATACCTTATCTTTGTGATTTTACATTGTTCTTCTTTATTTTTCTGAGGTGAGTTAGAATATTACAGTTTATTTAGCATGCAGATTAATAGACTACAAATTTACATTTTAGAAGATATGAAGCGAATAAAAGAAAGTGGTGCAGCCTTTCGAAAAAAGAAAAAGGCTAGGGAGGAAGAATTAAAAAAGGATGATGGTTCATTATTTAAATACGTCAGTCGCGAATCTACTTCCACTATTGTTAAAGCGGTCTCCGATTTCAAACCAGCCTCAAGGTCAAACGATTCTCCAACTTTATCAAGCGATGAGGAGTGTGACGATCAAGAAACTCCAACTGTTGACTTAAAAGATGTTGGTTTATGGCCAAGCAAGATGACACATGGATCTTACTGGTACGTCAAGGTGCGTCTGTAGTTCAACATCTAGATTATGATTTTGGCGAAGTGAGTCGTGAGGGTACGTCAGTCAAAGGACGAAGCAGAAAACTTACACGCGAGTGGTTTTTTCGAACCCTGCCAAATAATGAAAAAATGCTAAGGTCTCGGTTGAGGTATTCTCCTTCGAAGAAAGCTCTTTACTGCTTTTGTTGCAGACTATTTGCAGACAAAAGTCATTCAAATTTTGATTCTGCGGATGGATTCAATATGTGGTGGGAACTTAATCCTAAAATATTCGATCATGAATCAAGTATGGCTCATATTCGATTATTCACACAATGGAAAGAGTTGGAAATTAGAATCCGTCGTGGAGCAACAATTGATAAAAAGGAACAAGAGCAAGTTGAAAACGAAGTAAAGAAATGGAGGGAGATACTTTCAAGATTTTTGGATATCATTAGATTCCTAGCCAAAGAAAATTTGCCTTTACGGGGTCACCGAGAACGAATGCACTATGAGATTGATAATAAACCTGAATCAACGGGAAATGGAAGTTTTTTTTTTAGAATTAGTCCATTTGTTGGCGAAATACGATCCAGTACTTCGTGAACATGTTTTAAGAATTACAATGGGAAATAAATTTGCTAAATCATATATGTCACCTACTATTCAGAACGAGTTTATTGAAATTTTGGGAGAGAAAGTAAGAAGCAAAATTATTGAGCAAGTACAAGAAGCTAAGTATTTTTCTTTGATATTTGACAGTACTCCTGATATTTCTCATAAAGATCAAACGAGTCAAGTTTTACGCTACGTTATGATTGACGGAAATAAAGTGAAGGTTGCGGAATCATTTATTGATTTCATCGAAACAAAGGGTAAAACTGCCGCGAATATTTCAACTATGATTTTGCAAAAAATAGAAAAAGACGGAATAGATATTCAAAATTGTAGGGGACAAGCGTGTGATAATGCTGTTGTAATGGCTGGTCAACATACTGGCGTTCAGAGAGGCATCAAGGAAATTAATGGAAACGCAGAATTTGTTGCATGCACAAATCACTCCCTGAATTTGGCGGGTGTACATGCAGCTTCTATTGGTGTGAATTCTGTTACCTTTTTTGGAACTGTGGAGCGTTTGTTCACTTTTTTTCCTCCTCAACACATCGCTGGCATATTCTGTCTTCATTCACTAGTTAAAGTGTTAAACGTATAGTAGAAACTCGATGGAGCGCACGGGGAAATACTGTGAGTATTGTGAAAAAAAATTACTCGAAAATCGTAAGTGCTGTAGGACATTTAACTGGTGAAGAAGAAAATAGAGTTACCAGGTCAGATACCGGCGTGCTTCTTGTTACGTTGCAGTCGTTTTCTTTTTGTGCTTTCTTGGCCTATGGAAATCCGTCCTAGAAATAAACGACACTTAAATCTACCTTCAAACCAAAGGATTAAATATATAACAATGTGGCATAAAACTCGAGGCTTTAAAAGCATATTTAACTAAAAATAGGGACAAATTAATAAACAATTCCATAGCTTACGCCAAAGAAATTTGTGATGACCTAGGGATAGTCATGGATCGTCGGTGTAGAAGCTGAGTTAAGGAGAGAAATGTTTATTTCACTGGATAGAGTAATCGAAGAAATCACCACGAGATTTCAACAATTACATGATCTTGCTGAAAAATATGCCTTCCTTGCTCCATCGAATATTTTGAATCATAAATACGAAGGTCAACTAAATCATTACCACGATGACATTAATAGGGAAGAATTCTTCGTTGAGAGAAAAAGACTTCAGAGTTTTATTTCTGCGCAAGACGAAACAGGCGTGGAAGGACGGTCCCCTTGAACTTTTACAGTTTATTTTAAAATACAGCCTTGAAAACACAGTTTCAAACATCGTGATATTATTGCGAATTTTTCTCACAATTGCTGTAAATGTTGCTAGTTGCGAGAGGAGTTTTTCGAAATTAAAACTTATAAAGAACTACCTAAGGTCTACCATGAGTACCTTACGGTTACGAAATCTTGCTATATTGTCTATAGAGCAGCAAATTAGTGATGAAATAGACTTTAATAATATTATTGACGATTTTGCAAACCAAAAGACAAGAAAAATAAAATTTTAGGATGTTAAAAGAATAAAGTTTTATGTGAAAAATAAACATAATGTCATTTATTTCCCTATACCTCATTACATTTTGACTTTTTTTTTAGTATTTTTGGTAATTTGAGAGGGGCGGCAAATCCAGGAACCGCCCCGGGCGGAAAAAGTTCTAGCTACGCCACTGCTCGAGCTGCTGCCGTTCCTGGTGCCTCTGCTGCTGTTGCAGTTGAAGCTGTTACTGTTGTGCTTCTGCTGCTGTAGCAGTTGAAGCTGCTGCTGTTGCAGTTGAAGCAGCTGCTTTTGTGCTTCTGCTGCTGTTGCAGTAGAAGTTGTTAATGTTGTGCTTCTGCTGCTGTTGCAGTAGAAGTTGTTAATGTTGTGCTTCTGCTGCTGCTGTTGCAGCTGAAGCTGTTGGTGTTGTGCTTGTCCTGCTGTTGCAGTAGAAGTTGTTAACGTTGTGCATCTGCTGCTGCTGTAGAAGCTGAAGCTGTTGCTGTTGTGCTTCTGCTGCTGTTGCACTAGAAGCTCAATTGCGATGTACTTTTCCCTTAACCTTGTTTAATGTTTTGGAATACTTATCATCATCCGGTTCGAATGACCAATGTTTTGGATGTTTTTTGATGTTAATAATAAAACGATATTGTGGACTGTAAAATTTATTGATATTTTCACAATTTGTTCATCACTTGTTTACTTAATTGACTTACATGTACATGTCACACGTTTTTCTCTACAACTTCTCATTTCTGTTCTTGTTCTACTAACGATATCGGTTGATAAGTCTATAGGTAAAACAATTTAAGATCGCTGCGCCATCAGCGTACATTCTGTGAACTATCAAGTACGGGATAGTATGGGATTATCGGTTAAGATTACGGGAACTTTTATCTGAATACACACTTTTCTCTGCCTTATTTACAAAAATAATTTATTTTTCAGTAACAGAAACGACATAGTATTACGAGTAATTAGTTAGTGTAAGTGAAATATTGAATAAACAGTAAATATCGTTATATTGTTACTTTCAAATTTCTAGGTTAAACAAGCTATTCGTTTTCCATTGAAATATTTTGTAAATTACATTTATGGATATAAGAGGTCGCGATGTATTTATCAAGGAGAGGAGGTTTGTAATGCTGATTCCATTATTTTTTAATACAAAATACAAAAGCCAGGTTAAAAAATGCTTTGTAGGTATAAAGCGGGTAATAGTGGTCGCTGAAAACACATGTGTATCAACCACATTAATTCATTGAACCATAAGTAAAATGTATTAGAGATCGTGATCAAGCTATTTCAATTAATGTTCTTATTAGGTTATTATGATATGGTCCTAATTTAACTATTTTGGTGCTTCTGCTTTTGTCTTATGTTTTAGGATTGCGTTGGATAAATTGATGTTCAAATTCCAAATAAAATGTACAGATCATCGTAAAAAAAGCAACTAACAATACTAAGTGTTTGGGAAAACCAACGCAACGACCACTCTTAACCACTATTAATTTTTTTTAAATTGTGCTTTTGAAATTTCAATTCAAAATTCTCTTTCAGTTTTGCGTGGTGGTGATTGTAACGCATTTGTCTCAAGAACAGATGGAACAATTTTTAAACTTTCCTATTGTTTTTCAGTTAAAACAATTAAAATGCGACCAGCACTATAAACTTCTTTTCCTTGACAAACTCATTCAGGGAATTTATCAAATATATCAATGAAAAACGAATAGCTTCCTGTACCTAGAAATTTGAAAGGAAAAATATAATTATATGTACTTTTTATACAATGTCTCACTTATGCTAACTAATTATCCCTAGTACTATGTCATCTCTCTTACTTAAAACACAAACAATTTGCATTAATAAGACAGTGGCGGCTCGTGACATTTGTCGAAGGGGGGCTCACTTCATGGGGGGGGGGGGGGGGGGGGGTGGTTAGCGTTGACTTATAACGGGGTCTCTACAATAGGGCACCTGCACCTACGTCACAACATGGCGGATGATCAGCTGATCTCGGTCAACCAAGCTTCAGTTTAACATTGCGTCTTATGCAGCGAATGTGTTTTCTGTATAAGAAATTCAGTTTTTCCTAAATTTATAGATGCTATTTTAAAATGTAATTAGCTATAATTAAAGATAAGTGTATGAATTATTTACTAGTAAAACAAAGCAGTCGTATTTATAAATATATTTTAAAAAATATTAAATTGAAATAAGTAGCATGTAGCATCAGGTTGTATTACATTCATTTGAGTTTGTATAAGTTTTTTTATGTGTATTGTTGAATGAAAACATGAATATTTAAATTAAAATAAATTGAATTATTAGATTTTTTTTAATTTATAAAGAAAATTAAATTTGAAATATATATATTTATCTTCGAGTTCATTTTTCTTATTGTCATATTGTGTATTTTTATTGTATATAAATGAGTTTATTGAGTTTATACGTCAGAAATTAATCTTTGGAAGCCAAAGTACGTGAAATCGATAAATTTAAGTGGATACATAATGTGGATCCAGTGGCGGATTTAAGCTGTTCGAGGCCCCTGGCGGTAGCAAAAAGTGAGGCCCTTTGTCCATCAAATTTATATATATATGTTTACAAATGGGCATTTTCGACGCCAAAAATATAAAATTTCCCAGAGTTGTGAGACCACTAGCAGACATTTGAGACCTGGCCCGAAAATCGCATTTTTTGTTGACAATAAAATGTGCCATAAGTAAAGTACAGTTATAATTACACTTGTACTTTAAGTAACTCATTAAGTTAATCTTTTGGTGGTTCGTAAATGTTGTAAAAAAAAATTGATAAAAAGTTACGAACTGTTCCTTATAATAATAAAATATCAGCACTTTCAGGTCATTTACTGTAAATTTAAAAAAAAGAACTTGGTTCGGAAATGTGGTATAAATTGTCGCCACTTGCAAGGAACTATTTGTAAAAACAGTGCTGTAACTTTTCTGACAGATGGCTGTAGCATGACATTTCTAAATTGTATTTGTAATGCTAGCAGTATCAGTATCTTACAATGGATTGTACTCAAGCTTCTACAAACCACGGTGTGCACAGCTCTTCTCGGTTGAGCTCGGGCGGATTCGATAGCAGAAAGTTGATTCATGAACAATTTATTGTTATAATTTATGTAATATTAGGTATATTATTTTAGAAAATTTATATAATATAAATAATAAGCATTAAGCAAAGTATTTGAATTAGATTAAGTAATTTAGGTAATTATTTTAAATACTTAAAAATAAAAGTATTTTGTATTTTTAGTTCAAATATTTTTCTGAAGTATTTTATATTTTAATACATTAAAATACTATTATTTGTATAAAATACTATTTTTCAATATTTGAAATACGTTTTCTTATATAAAAATAAACAACTATTTGATATAGGTGTATGTATTTGAAATGTGTCGTGGGTAGTCTGTTTTTAATATAACATGGAATAATTCTCTAATTTTTTTCTGAAATGAACTCTTACGTATGTTAATGTAGGAATTTCTTTTAATATTAATAAAAATATGCGATTAAGTTGAACACGAAAACCATTTTTACAATATTGTAATATATCTTGTTTATTTTCAAATAAATAAAAATAAAAGTAGGTATTTCAAATACTTGAAAGTATTTGAAATGTTAGTATATTTGGAATACTAGAAAAATAATTGTATTTTTTCAAACATATGAAATACTTTTATTTAGTATTTTGTATATTCTATTTGAAATACATTTTTTAAAATTATTTTATACAACATTGGAAATAAGGCAGTTATAAAAATAGTAATATTTACAATAGACCACGTTAGTGTAACGGTCAATTTGTGGCGGCAAATTCAAACTAAAACCCTAACTCGCCTTTGCCGATTTAAACTCCCATATTATTCATACGGGAACAAAAATGTGCTATTTTCAAAACGTTCAAAAGAACTTTAAAATGCAAATCTTATCTATTAAACTTTATTAATACAAATCTCTAATGTATTGTCGTATTGTCTATCTACTTATGTCGGGGGATAAATATCTAAAACACCCAAAATTATTGAATAATCTGTAATTAAAGGAGCAAGTGAAAATTCATTAAAACGTAGGTTATAGCTGTTTTCGATTATATTTAATCCTGACAATTTAGATCGTCAGCAAAGAAATTATTTACAACAAAAACGAAAAACTTATAACCACCTTATATTATAACTTTAAAGACAAACAGCGTTAAATCCAAAACTAACCTACAAATTCAGTTGAGCTGCCACTGTAGTCATTTCTAACTGCATTAAGTTACGACATATGTTACTATTTGCAATCCTACTTTCTTTAAAATGAAAAATGCTTAACTTATTGTTTTGTTTATACTTTTACTGTACAGAAAGCGAAGAGTATTGTTAACAGTTAGTAAGAAACTCAAAATTGTACTTAAAAAACACAAAATAGCGTTAATAATATGAATTGAAAATGCGCTTCTATAAGAACTAGGTACATACATTCTGATTTGATTTAGGGTTTCGCGCCAAACGAAAATCTTAACCTCACTAATATGGTCTATAGCTGTCGAAAATTCGTTTAGAAATTGTGTGTAATTTTAATTTTCTCGATAATGTACGTTGTTATTTAGTATTGGATTTCAAAATCATTGTGTATTTTATCATTAAAAACTAAGAAGAATTTAAAAAAAATCACTTCCGGCTAAAAAATTTGGAAAAAAATTAATCAATTCTGTGAATAAGCATGCAGGTCTAAAATGTGAAAAAAATATATCATCGAATGTGTTGGATCAAAAGCAATTCCTCCCTTACCATGTAGCCGGAAGGTAAAAATAATGGACGATATTTTCCCCTTTGATTATCCCCAAACAACCTGCATACCTACGCGGCGGCGTTTTTTAACTACAGCAAAAACAATACGCCACATTTTTTCACTATTTTATTGACAAGAAACGGATAATTTGTTCAACAAATGCTTAATATGTTTGAGTAAACAAGTGCTAATCGGTATTGAATATTAATAAGATTCTTATTATAATTTTCAGTTAATCTGTAGCCATTTAATGTTGTTCATATTATTATAAAATTATAAATAAATTATTTATTACACATTTATAATAACTGACTTCTTAGAAAATTTATAAAAAATCAACAAAGGTTTTATATTATGTTACTAACGTTACTTAACCACTTATACATTTATAAATGTTATTAAAAGGTCAAGTAAACAATTTATTATAATACAATAATACATGTTATGACACGTAAATTTTATACTCCTGTAGAAGCCCGGGTTCAAGATTTTTATCGGCAAGCGTACTACCGCTGGCCGACAACTGATATATCAACGGCCGGGGTCTTTCATTTGAATTGTTTTCGACATTTAGTACACAGAATACATTGTGTGTTCCATGAAAAATTATAAAAAGTTAATGATGTTCATATTATCATTAACTTATTAAATATAAATTAAGTTTTAATAATAACTTTTACATTTGTATTTTATTGTTGAGATAGTAAAAATTTTACAAGAAGTGTATAAATTTAGTTATATACAGAAATTGCGGCAAAGGCAAAAGAATCGCTTTTATAATGTTATAATTACTATTATTGATATTTTTAATATAATAAAACTAATATGATGACTGTTACTATGACTACCTAAAAAGTAAAAGTACTAGTCCAAAAAGTAGGTGATTTTGGACACTAAAAACTGTCAAAAATTATGTATTTTTGAAACAATCCAACAAAAAATATATTATGTATAGGAGTACCACGAGGTAACTTAAAGTTGTGAAAGAGGAGGCGCTGGATTGTGAGTTAGAAGAATGTACGCCTTACAATACAATGTACGTAGAATAGAGTTTACTGCAATACAATAAGTCGCACGTGCTTACTACAGTCAATATTTTCTGGTTTGTTAATAAACCCAATTTCGACATCTGTCATTAGTCTCAACTTAACGTGCGCATACTATAACTAACCATTAATGACAATTAATTTTTATAGTGTCGGGTATAAGGAAGGTATAGGGATCGTGCTAAAAATAGCACATAGGGATTTTAGTGAATAAGCACGTTTTGATGCCCCAAGAATTCGATTTAAATATTTTTACAATGATGTCTGTGGGTATGAATGTGTGTGTGTGTGTGTGTGTGTGTGTGGATCAAATCCTGTGAACACGATTACTCAAGTACTATTATTCTGAAAAATGTGAAACTGTGTATTCTGGTTCTATTTAAATATTGAAAGAGAAATGAGCCCATCAGATAATCGGAAATAGCACTTCCTTGAAGCTCAAAACAGTTTTTCTGCAAAAAATGAATTTAAATTACATTTTTTCGCAATTTATGTTATTATAAAAATTAAAGATTATTAAAATTTCTACAATAGTGACAGCACACACTTTAGAATTCTATCAAATAAGGCATTTGTTTTCGCTTTTCGCCACGAAACGAAAATTTTGTAGCATGCGTGTCTCAAAATATTCGCCTGCAAGCGTAGGTACGACTCGAGGCTAAAGTGTCAAAGTAATGTCATTATTTTGCCAAAATTCCATTCAAAGCCAATTTACATATAATTTAAACATTTATTATATACAAATATCATATTTTTTTATTTTAATAGCATAAAGTCCGATAATTCCCGAAACAAAAAGTGAATATAGAATTCTAAAGTGCATGCTACCAAGATTCGTAAAAGTAAAATCGCATTCGCCTGCTTTCTATGATAGAATTCTAAAGTGCGTGCTACCACTCCAGGTCTGTATTACTACTTTTTCTATAGATTTTGTGTATAAATTTCTGAAAATAATTTATAAAATAAATCCCGGAGCCCATGCTTTAAACATCACTGTTAAAAAAATCTGACGTGGCCAACACAAAACCTCCCGCTATTTAATTTTTATTAATTTAAATACATACTTACGGATTTACTAACGCTGCAAACTGTTCCATTGCATAAAACTATTGCTTTATTTACTATTTTCTTTTTAAAATGTCACTATTATTAATTTGAAGTGATTAGTTTTGTGACAGTGACATTTAATGTCAGTTACATTCATTTGAAATATGAACTGTGTAACAAAGGAATTGTGTTTTTCTTAGGCTTCGGGACTTGTAAAAAAAATTATTTTTAAATTTATCT
The DNA here is from genome assembly GCA_943142095.1 of Ophonus ardosiacus. NCBI lineage: Eukaryota > Metazoa > Arthropoda > Insecta > Coleoptera > Carabidae > Ophonus > Ophonus ardosiacus. The sequence goes on from OW964835.1 coordinate 22,010,251, forward strand.
GTAAAATATATAGAAAAAGTATTAATGTATTCCTGTAGAAAATTCAATAATCTTTAATTTTCATAACGACAAAATGAGAAAAAAATGGCATTTAATGGTATTTTTTGAAGAAAAACCATTATGAGCTTCAGGTAAAGTGCCATTAACATTTTCACGATGATGTCTGTATGTGTGTATGTGTGTATGTGTGTGTGTGTATGTGTGTATGTATGTATGTGTGTGTGTGTGTGTGTATGTGTAGGGATTTTGTCTTCACTCTAACTCAAATACTATCATTCAGAAAATTCTGAAATCTTGTATTTCTATCCTATTCTAATAAGAAAAGAAGCCATTAGATTTTGGTGTAAATCGGATAAACGGAAATGGTACTTTACTTGAAGCTCATAATGGTTTTTCTTCAAAAAAATATCATTAAATGCCATTTTTTCGCATTTATGTCATTGGAAAATTATAGATTATTGAATTTTGTACAGGTATACATTAATAATTTTTCTATAAATTTTACAGATAAATGTAAAAATCATTTTTCTTTTTTTAATCCCGAAGCCTAAGATAAACACAATTCCTTTGTTACACAAATTATTTTTCAAATGAATGTAACTGACAGGTAAACGTCATTGTCAAAAAACTAATCACTTCAAATTAATAATAGTGACATATTAAATAATAAAGAAAATCGTAAATAAAGCAATAGTTATATGCAATGGAACATAATATAGTTTGAAGCATTACTAAATACGTAGGTATGTATTTAAATTAATAAAAATTAAATAGCGGGAGGTTTTGTGTTGGCCACATCAGATTTTTTTAAATATTGATTTTAATGGTAAGGTTTTTGTTGATGCAGAGCAAAAATAGTATATTGTATAACTAGTGCTGAAAGTTGGATATTTCACACGTGTGTGAAGTTTGAACCACAAGCCGAAGGCGAGTGGTTTATTCACACGAGTGTGAAATACCCTTTTAGTACGTGTTGTACACGGTACTTTTCCGACGACCACAAAAAACAATATAAAATTTACATAAACCTTCTTCCTGTAAACTCAACAAATTTTCTGCAACTGTCAAATTTTTAAATACAAATTTTTAGAGTAGTACGTTCAGTTATCACAGCGTGTGATAAAATCATATCACACAGTTGCGGACGCATCTGATTGGCTAACGAGCTTTCATATCACACAGGATTGCTAGTGATGTGCAATGACCAACTTTCACTAATGGTTTAGCGTGTGAATTTATCTACTTTTCGTAGTGGTCGTCGGAAAATGAGTATTGTTACATATAGCGTATCCATTTTCCTCTCGAACATCACTTTGTGGATTATGAATAAAATTTTGGCTCCCTTCGCCGAATACGCAAGAACGCTACGTTATTATATAACGGAAAATAATCCTAATGAAAGTTGTAGCGAGTAGTGCATTCAAACAGTTATCGATAAAGGACTCGGTGGCGTGTCTATGATTATCAGAGGCTCGTCGGCACGACCATTGATAAGCCGTTTGGTTTATATGTTGCTGGGGCCAATATACCTACTACACTAATAGTTTAATAGGTATATTCTGGGACCATACACTACCGATTAAGAGATGTAGCCACCCAGAAATGCCCCGCGGACACTGCATATTGTGTGTTGTATACCCCATTGGTGTGACTTGGAAATTCAAACTATGTACTCGCGCCAAAAACAAATTCTAACCATACTTTTCTGGCCTATTCTATGATTCTATGTCGACAAGATCTAGCGGCCACATCACAAACAGAACCTATTGTGAACAAACCACACACAGTGCATTACCATGGCTATACAGATATACCAGTGGTAATAGGAGGTTTACATAACTTTGGTTAATATTTTGCCGCTAGGAGTCAACGTGTCGATATTTGGTCACGGCCAACTTCATTGAATTGCGCTACGTTTATTATGACCATCTCAAATGTCACTAAAATTACTCAAACCAAAATTACAGATAGAGTTCCTCAAGCGGCGCCATGCCATGGCTCGGAGTAACAATGTACTATTTAGAAAAATAATCTGTTAAAATAAATATTGAATTTTAATATTTAAATTTTGAAGTATTATATTTAGTTTTAATTAACTGACAACACATTTTGCACTTCATTTACAGGGAACGAGGTTCAAGGATACCGACACTATCCTCCTAATTGAAATATAAATAACTAGATCGCCACTATCCGTACACCGTACTAAATCTGTAAAAAACTAGCTCCAAAGTTTTATATGAGAAAACAACGATTTGAAACGGTCATAATAAGCGTAGCAGAACTAAATGAAGTTGGCCATTATTTGGTATTAACCACGAATAACATTCAAAATTATATGAGTGAATATGCATCCAGCGTGCGAATATAAAGTAAATTGATAAATATTATTGACATGAAGATAAAATAAAATATAAATTTGTATAAAAATGTACTGGACATAAAGTTATTTTAACAAAAAGGCAAATATAACAGTTTAAGAATATTTTGTACTACTGATATGAACTATACTTCGTTTCACGTAAGAAAATAGCATTGGTTTAAATAGGGATATAAATTCTGCTCTTTTATTAGTTAGAATGCTAACCTAGTTCACAAAAGCGAAAAAAATAACACTTGTCAGCTGTCAATCGCCAAATAAAATCGACAGAATTAAGCCATATTTAACCATGTTTTGATGTAATTTTTAATATTCAGGACTCGTACATTTTACAGATAAAAATATTTTTATTATTGACAAGGTTTCACGGATTTAAATTATTTATTTAATGTATGTAAAAATGGTCGGCACTCAAGAGTCATCTGCTATTTCCTATGTGAAATGCAGTATACTTATATTTCAATATTTGGTACATTTTTTATTATTGCAGATTAAAATTATGGATGAATATTTAAATAACTTCTTATGAGACATTAACATACCATCAGTGGCAAAAATATTTTTTTAAAATCACTGCCAGACATTGATTAAAAGTTGTCAAAATTATATTATATCTATGCAATTGCTTATATTGTTTTTATTAGATATATCAAAATCTCTTGATATGATAAGTTTATACCAAATATTAAAAAAAAAAAATGCATGTTTTGCATATTATTATTTAACTGCATATTTTTTTAATGTTTTGCATAATAATATATTTGGTGCATATAAATGCATATTTTTATACTTTTTACCTCTCGCTAAGAGAGGTATTGGATTTATGCTAAAAACACATATCTAGATTTTAGTGAATAAGCACGATTTAAGATCCCTCTAAAGCGATTTTAACATTTTTACGATGATGTCTGTGTGTGTGTGGATGTGTAAATGTATGTATGTGGGTGTGTGTGTACGTGAGTACGTGTGGATGGTGGAGGGACGATTACTCAAAATCTATAAGACATAAGACCGATTTATCTATGAATTCCTCAATCTAACATTCATGGGAAGAGCTGAAAAGGTTTTGGTAACAATTGGATAACCGGAAGTAATAGTTCCTTAAAAAAAATCTTCTAAATATTATTTTTTGGAAATGTTATTACAAATATTAAAGACTATAAAATTCTCTATCTAGTATATTGAGCATTTTTATTATATCTTCTATAGATTTAGAGATAGAGAGTTATAAATATATAAAATAATCTATTGTATCCATCAAATAGCCCATGGAAACCAGTTGATAAATTAAAATGTTTGTAAATGACATAAATGTCAGTGCCAAAAATCTAGAAACATTACTGAAGGCTTTTTCTGGGAATTACATCTAATATTTTTTATTTTATCATTAATTAAATATTTAAAATTATAGATATAGCTGCAGCACGTTAAATTGACACTGTTCTTGAATGCCGAAAACCTAAAATTCGTATTTGGACAAGACGAGATGTAATAGTAATTATAACATGCTATTTTTATAACAAGGAAAAGACTCCGTCAACATCTAAAGTTGGTATAAACAGAAACGGGATTCATTTGTGAGCTAAAGTATGTACAGTAACAGATCAACTAAACATACGCTTGCTATGCATATATTTCATCATATCAATGGCTTAACTGTAATACCGCGTAAGTGAATAATACCTAGTTTTGCAGGAGAAAAAACTGTTTTATTTTTAATTTGTTTTAATATATAATATGTTAATACATAGATACGATTTAAGCCTGCTCAAATTTTCTTTACATACTAGGTATTGTTCATTCGAAGCGCACAATGATTCTACGCACAGTGGTGTAAATAACTCAAAATTTCAAAAAATGTCAGATACGTGGTATTGCAGTTAAGCCATCGATATACGTTTCAGAAATCCCGCCAATCTCGTCAATGAATTGAAAGAATCCCGAACATTTAGAAGAGTAGGAGGAAACTTGTTCATATAGAATGAGTTGAAAAATAAAGAATAGATGTAATTAAAATATTTTGTATGTACCAGAAATATTAAATACAATATTTTTAGCCTAATATGAAATTGGCGAGAGGAGTTGTGCTGGCCACAACAGATTTTTTTTTAAATTATTTTTAGACATTTTTTTTCTATTTTATAAAAAATACCTACGTTTTTGTTTTATAGCTTTTTCTGTATTGGCAACGAAAATGACCGATAGAGGCAGCACCGTATGGCCGGCGTAGTAGGTAAATGACAGAACTTATACAGTATGCGCCATATGAAAATAAACCTTATAAATTTTTAAATGTAAACTACTTCGAATTGTTTAAAGGGAAGTGTTTGTTCTTTTCGTATAAAGAAATATGTAGTTATATCGGTCCTTTAATATATTTTAGATATATAACTTTCTTGGCACCGATAAGTGTGAGGCAAAGCCATTTAATAAGTAATTCTTATTAAATGGCAAAGCTAAGTATGGCAAAGCTAAGTAAATCACTAAAGTTTTAAAAAATTTAAATGTAAAATTGATTTGAAGTGCCAAATTATTTTATAGTAAAATCTACCATAAAAATCCTTCAACTGAAAATCTAAAAAATTACCTATATAGAATATAGAAACACGATTCGGAACTCTAAAAAACTCTATTATTCAGATTTAAAATGTAAATTATCGGCTGTACAAAATGCGACAGAATTTTGGAAAATTATATCGTCATTAAAAACGAAGAAAAATATTAGCAATGCAATTAGCCTAGAGGACTGGGTAAATTTTTATAACTGTATATATTCAAATCGACCACATTTGCCCAGCCCAGCAGTATTTGTTGACTGTATACACCCATTTTTAGATGCCCCTATAAGTTTAGAGGAACTTAATCATAGTCTAAATAAATTAAATAAAAATAAAGCACCCGGTCTTGATAAAGTCTGTAATGAGTTCCTCCTTAATTTATCTGACAAATGGCTACACTACATTGTTAACTTCTTTAATGTCATTTTAAATAATGAATTAACACCCAATTCTTGGTCTAATATAAAATTATCATTATTACACAAGAAAGGTGACAAATTGGATCCACTAAACTATAGGGGAATCGCATTAGTAAATTGTATATGCAAACTTTTCACCCAGATTATACAGCACAGAATTCAATCATGGGTAGAAGAAAATAATCTCCTATTAGAGACTCAATCCGGTTTTCGGAAAAGTAGAGGTACAACTGATAATATCTTTAGCTTAGCTTCTATTATACAACTACGGCTTCGTTTGAAAAGAAATAAGGCGTATGCTATTTTCATAGATTTCAAACGAGCCTTCGACTCCCTAGATTACAATAAGCTGTGGCACAAGCTCTTTAAAGTTGGACTGTCGGCAAAAATTATTCGAATTCTCATTAATTTATATAGTAATGCGTGTTTGCAAGTTGATATTAACAATCAAAGTTCAAGTTCCATAAAAATAACGGAAGGAGTACTACAGGGCGAGGTCTTAAGCCTCCTGCTATTTATATTATTTGTAAATGACATAGAGGATTATTATCGAAATAATGGATCGCGAGGTTTAAGCATAGACGGTCATAACGATTTATTAATATTAGCCTACGCGGACGACATGGTTATCCTCGCAGACTCCCCTATTGACACAAAGCAGAAACTGAAAATACTTCAAAATTACTGCGCAGAAAATTCACTAACAGTAAATACTAATAAAACAAAGATTGTAATATTTCACAAAGGTAAAAATCCGGCCCAAACTAATTTCATATATAACGAAAGCAAGATAGATGTAACAAATCAATTTAGTTATTTAGGAATGAAGTTCTCATCCTCAGGAAAATTCCGCCTAGCTGTCGATGAACAAATTCAAAAAGCAAATGCTGCAATAAGTAATGTAAAAGAAATACTTGCACGGGGGAAGTCATCCGACTGGGCAGAAAAAATAAAACTTCTTAAAAGTGTCATTAACGCCTGCGCTCTATACGCTTGTGAAATCTGGGGCCCGACCCAGTATGAAGCGATAGAAAAAGTGCAATTAAGATTCATTAAATCAATTTTACAAATACGTAGAAACACTCCAAATCACTATGTAAGACATGAAACTGAAACTGATCATATAGCTTGCGATGTTTGGCATAGAATCCTAAATTGGTGGCATAAGTTACTTCTAATGAACGATAATAGAATACCAAAAATTTTATACAATCGCTTAAAAATCCTAGATAACTCGGACATTAACAAAATTGAATATAATTGGTGCTCTAACATACGAATATTTCTACAAGATTTAGGTTTTATTGAAGTTTGGAACAAGCAATCGGTAGATAAAAACACTATTCAAGAAATAATTACTACGTATAAAATTAAATGTAAAAATCAAGATCATGACAGAATAGCAACCTCTAACTTCAATTCTTACTACCCACAACTAGCATTAAGTCATCAAACGAGTAATTATTTGTTAACGTACAATCTTCCCATAAATATGATAAGAATAATTTGTCAGCTGCGACTGTCTGAGAGCAAAGGATTGAAAATTTTCTATAAAACCCTTATTTACGAACTAGATGCAGAAAATAACTGCACTATTTGCAATCTACAGGAACCTGAAGATCTGGTGCATTTTTACTTAAATTGCCCTATCTACTCCCCCTACAGAAATACTTATCTAAGCTCATATATTACAGATATTAATTACTTTAATTTTTATATGCTCCTCAGTGAGCTAGATGAACACAAAATTAAAAACATATTTTACTATACAATTGCAGCCCTTAAATTGAGAAGCTTCTTTTTAAATGAATAGAATCGATCCAATTTATACTTTAAATTCAACGAACTCTACGTAGTATCTTTTGCACTTAGTCTTTATTTAATAATATTTGTACAGCTTAATTGCACCCTACATTATCTGACATTTTGGTGAAAATGTGTAAATAAATTTACAATTACTACTTCCCATTTATAATTTGTCATAATTGAGAATTTATTTGATCATCTAATTTACAACTTCCTATATTTATGTCTGGAAATAATTATGTACTAAATATTTTCATGTATTGTATCTCTTTTCTTTTATATTGATTTTTGTATAGGGCTCAGCCCTGGTAACAAATAAAACTCTATCTATCTATCTATCTATCTATCTATCTATAGTAAAATATACAGTTATACCGGCCTTTTCATATATATTGGGTATGGATAACTTTTTTGATGCTGATAAGCAAGTTGATTTTCAACAATTATTTACATATCTGGAGGCAACGAATTCTTCAAGAAATTTTATCGAAGGGTTGTTAATAGCGTCTTGCTATTTTTATATAGCGTTGTAGAAGTAAATTTAAATAACTGCAAGCTAGTTGGTTTATGTTTGCAAACCAGTCCTCTTACGGCAAATCCCCATGAAATAAATCGAAACATTTATATTTTACTATTTTTACCTCCCGCTACCCTAGGTAAGGGAGGTATAGGGATCGTGCTAAAAATCGCACATAGAGATTTTAGTGAATAAGCACGTTTTGATGTCCCCAGAATCCGATTTTAACATTTTTACAATGATGTATGTATGTGAGTATGTCTGTGTGTGTGGATCGTGTGGACATGATTACTCAAATACCATTAATCACAAAATTTTGAAATTTTGTATACTCATTCTATACTAATGTAGGAAGAGCTCATTAGTTTTTAGTGTATGTTGGATAACCAGAAGTATCATTTATACAAGCTTTTAACAGTTTTTCTTGTAAAAAAAATTGAATATAATTTTTTAGCAACTTTTACCAATACAAATTGAATATAATGGCACCATCTTCAATTCTACGATAATAGCATTTAGTAAATAACTTGAAATAACTTTAAATATTATATTATAAAATAATTTATTTTTGTACATCACTTTGCCTCTGCGTCAAACAAAAACAATACTTTAATGACAAATTTGACATTATTTAAACAAATGTCACTGTCACCAATTACATTAAAATTAATAATGAAACCGTGTTGAGAAGAATATAATAGTTTAAATATGATTCTAATGAAATTAAGGTTTGTAAAAATAATATATTTTCCATCATACATAAATATTAGATATACATAATTCAATTTAAGTTTGATGTTTGCAGCATTTATATCAAACAGCTCTCAATAAGAACGTGATTTTAAAGTGTCCAAATAATAGTTTGCAACTACACATTTACGAAATGGATCATGTACGGCGAAGAATTTACACAGATTGCGTTTTAGAGTATAAGGGAGTTGGTGCGGATTTTGACAACAATGTGTGTGTGACGATTTTTCCTTAAAATATATAATTAACCGTACTTCTTGTCATCAGAACAAAAAGAAAAAATCTGTTGTGGCCAGCACAAGACCTCTCGCCATTTCCATATTAGGCTATATAAGTATTGTATTGCACTTCGCTTTCAAACCGTCGTCTTATAACAAAAAATTATAGAATTTACCCAAATATTGTTTTTTATTGTATTTAACATGTCTTCTGCACACATATAATTCTAATTATATACATTTTTCATTTTATGAGGAAGTTCCTAAATGTGAGAGATTCTTCCAATTCATTAACCAGATTGGCGGTATTTCTGATGGATATATGCATTTTACCTATAATTTCAAATATTTAATTAATAAAACAATAAGAAAGATTAAATATACTTCCCAGAAAAAGCTATCAGAATATCACTAAAACTGTTGATTTTTGACACTGACATGTGTCATTTACAAACTATGTTATAAACATTGGAATTTGTCAACTGGTTTCCTTAGTGCCTCAGCCTCTGCGATTAGATTACTCTATATATTATAGTGTCTTTATCTATAAATCTATACAAGATATAATAAAAAATTTAAGTATATTAGATGGAGAATTATTCAATATTTAGTAACAAAAATTTCCAAAAAATTATATTTAGAAGAATTTTTCTAATAAACTACTACTTCCGGTTGTTCAATTGTTAGCAAAACCTTTTCAGCTCTTCCCAGGAATGTCAGATTGAGGAATCCATAGTTAAACAGTTATTAAGTCTTATAGTTTTTGAGTAATCGTCCCTCCAACACCCATACATACACACACACACACACACACACATATATATATATACACATCCACATAGACACACAGACATCATTTTATAAATGTTAAAATCGGATTCTAGGGACCTTAAATCGTGCTTATTCACTGAAATCTGGATATGCGAATTTTTAGCATGAATCCAATACCTCTCTTAGCGAGAGGTAAAAATGTATCATTGTTTAAGAACGACTAATTTATGTTTCGTTAAAATCAAGTAAGTAAGGGTATATTCCAGTTAAAATAGTCCAAGAAATGTGACAATTAATATTTTCGATGTTTAAAAAGAAGCGCTAATAGCAAAAAACCGTTAGAGAATAAATACAGTAAAATAGTTAAATAAAACTCTAAAAACGGAGATACAACAAATGAAGCACATCAGAAAGAATGAAATTAGAATTCACATAATATTTGAACTGTGTTTGTGTAAACCGTGCTTGGCTACAGCGCATATAGCAACCAATAGAATCATAAGAATCTATCTGTCAAAATTCTTACGCCATTTCAATAGTTCTATATAGTACTGAAATATGTGTTCCTCAAACAAACAACAAAAATAATAATACCGAAACCTAAAATTATATATACTAAAAGAAAATGGACACAAGAATACAGGATGTCTCTCAAATAGGGGGACATGGCTTAACCACAGATTCCTGAGGTTAAAATAAGACGATTTAACTAAACTTGCTTCTACCGGAAAGTTTTCCATTTAATTTAGCCAGTATTTTGCTTCAAAATTCTTCAAAAAATAATTAATTTTGCTTATAATAACAGAACACTTTATTCGATTTGGATGAAATTTGGTATGACAGTTCTTATGGTTATAAGCCATCTTTCAAGATGATACTTGTTATTATTAGTGAACCACTAGTGTATGAAACTTAGGTGTTCCAACATTGATTAGACCGTATCTTTTTAATAGAAACGCCGATAATGTGAAATTATTTTCTTTCAGAACGATACATTCAATAGTAAACTTTTTTGTCTCTGTGTAACTTGTGATATCTGTTACGGTTCACACAGAAAATAACAAAATCTGAGTGTTTGCATCGCTAAATTTTTAAAATAAATCTTATCTAGCAGTCTGTCCAAATGCCAAACATCTAATTTTTATGACAGTAACGAGTTGTTAATCTTCTCAACTTGTTTAGGGGTAAGCTAAGATATGTAATCGTCTTATTTATAATAATGGTAGTAAAATACTATTAGGCCGAACAAACGGATATAACTAATTTTAGAATATTGCGAAAGAAACTTTTGACAATCCATAAAAAATTGTCATTCCCTCCAATTCTGTAAGAAAGTTGTTAAGTCTTAACAACGTTGTTAAATTTGTAACCAATAGAAACAAATATAAAGCCTGTCATTTTAATGTTTTATTCAGTGTTCGCAATTATTATTAGTTATTTTCTATAACAATGTTGCTGAGACTTAACAACTTTCTTACAGAATTGGGGCGAATTTCACTAAACATTAGTTGTTTGTCATTTGGATAGACTGCTAGATTAAATTTATTTTAAATATTTCAAGGTGCAGTCACTTATAACAAAATCCCCTGTTTGGCCGTCATTTTGTCTAGTAAAATAGTGATATCATTTGTTATTTTTACTTCAAAGTGTAAACATCGAAACTATTTAGTGCAAATTATCATTTATATTCAAAATATTTATTTCATTACACCAACAAATCATACACAATCACCCCTATAAGATACATTCAAAAATCTCTCACAAGAACCAGATGTCAGCTACTTTGATTTTTTTTCTCCAATTACCTTACTCGTGTATTATAATCACTAATAAAAATGATATAAAACACGAGTTGTAAGTCAATTTGGGGGTTAAATGAAAACAAATTTTAATAGTGTTGTTATTAGATAATATTAACCCAAAAGATAATGCTCAGATTTGTGTTTTCTGTATATTTGAATTCATTAGACATATTATATTCAATCATAACCATGATATTTTGCTGGGACACTTTTTCTGCTTGTCTTTAATTGCAAAACTGTAATACATTTGGTTGAAAATTAATTAATTATCTGTCATATGAAATATGACTATATATTCACGAACCGCCACTGGGAACATGATCGAATGAGGTGGGGCATTGTAGCTATCTTCGCGCATTCCAGTGAGGACCGGGCCCGGTCTTACTTACTTGTGAGCCGTTGTTTGGTTGTGTTGTGTCGTTTGTGCGTGTGTAGTAGCAAAATGGAAGTGAACTCCAGAACAAAAACCATGTTATCCATGGTTGGACTTGATATTGATAAACACAGGTAAGACAATTTTACCTAATTTTTCTAATATATTTAAAGGTGATTAAACTGTCGGCCTTGTTATTACCAAAGAATATCTACCTTTCTCCCCGTTAGAGGGAGATATTCTTTGGTAATAGACCATTCCAGAATGACGTCACCTGCCCTCCAAAGGAGTGATTTGAACCTCACTTTTGAATATTTTTAAAAATTATTTAATTATAAAAATTTTGATTTTGATACAATTCATTCATAAAATTAAACCATAAATTTTTCCATGGCTCCGTCATTGAGTAAATTATGTATGAAATTTATTTCTGACAGCTGCCCCTTACGAAATTCATTTGTTCTGGATTGATCTACCGTTAGTATTTTTTTAACGTGAAACATTGGATTTATTATCCATGGTTACGACTTGACATTTGATTGACAGCAATGTATTTGCCTGTCCCATTTAAAATGAAACATAGGGAACGAATTTGACATTTGACAAGACGTCAGTGGACGTTTTGTTTAAATAATTCTACCTGCTTTCTAAATTAAATTTAGTTGTAGAAAAAAATATTGTGTGCACCTTGTTCCCGAGTGATTTTCTGACAATACTTAAATATAATACTTCTGACAAATTCATTCCCTATGTTATAAATGAGACAGGTAAATACATAGCTGTCAATCAAATGTCAAGTCGTAACTTATAGCGGTTATCTGTCATATTGACACGATGTCATTAGAGGTTAATTTTGATTAAATAATTATACCTGTTTTCTAAAAATTAAATTTAGTTGTAGAAAAAATATTGTGTGCACCTTGTGCCCGAAATATGTTTAGTGCTCTTGAGTGGTTTTCTGACTTGGGTAAATTTCTTACAATATTTAAATTATAATACATCTGTCAAATTTGTTCCCTATGTTTCATTTTAAGTGGGACACGCAAATACATTGCTGTCAATCAAAAGTCGAATCGTAACTATGGATATGACAAACCCAATGTTTCACGTTAAAAAATACTCACGGTATACTACCTACAGGTTAATTTTTCTGAGAGTCTAACGTCGTTTTGGTATGTTTACACAAACTAAAAATAAAACTGACTGGCATGTGCTTCATCAAAATCGAGAGAACTGTACAGTTGGATTTATATTGATGTTTCAGATCAAATGTTAGTATTATATTTCATGAAATAGAAGCTAAGAAATTATTCTTTGACAGCAAATTTGACATTTTGCAGAAATTATAGCAACTAACAAGCGTGATTTGTTTAGTTAGTGCTTGTCAACTTCAAGGCTAATACTCTAGGCCCCAGGCAGACTACAAAAATTAATGATCATTAACGGTTAGATATAGTATGCGCACGTGAACTTGATACTGTTGACATATGTCAAAATTGCGTCTATTAACAAACCAGAAAATATTGACTGTAGTAAGTACGTGTTATTTATTGTTTTGTGCTATGAGCACGAGCTTACAACATTCAATATTTTCTGGTTTATTAATAGACGCAATTTTGACATCTGTCAATAGTTTCAACTTCACGTGCGCATACAATATATCTATCCGTTCATGATCATTAATTTTTGTCGTCTGTCTCGGCTATAAGGCTGTGTCCGATGTTGCACTTTTATCACCTAATATCTAAATTCTAAATTTATATGCCCTAAATAATGTCATTATTTAGGATTTTAGGAATTAGATTTTAGGGTTTTGCAGGAGCACACTATGCCTTGAAGTTGACGATCCCTAATTAAACAAATCATGCTCGTTGTTATAATTTGTGCAAAATCTTAAATTTACTGTCAAATAATAGCTTCTTAGCTTCTACTTCATGAAATGTAATATTAACGTATAATCTGAAGCACCAAATTAATCGAATTATATAATTCAGAAACCAGAACTAGCAGATCAGTGTTGCAATAAGCAAAAAATCCCTCAACACTCGCAAAATGTCCCTTTTTAAACTGAAAAATCCCTCAAAATATTATTTGAAATATCATTTTTTCTCTCATAATATGAAAATGATTTAGCTATGTTCTAAGTCAAAATAGCATGAATAAAATTTTTACTGTTGCTACTACAAAACTAAAATATACAAATATTTTTTGCATTATTTATTAATTTGACAATCATTTTTGAATAATTCATTTTGTCCCTGTCCTTTTTAGGATAACATTAAGCCAGGGTTGTTATAAAAACCACTTTTTTTGATTTTGACCAGGACACTGGTCAAAACTGGTTTTAACCGTCTAAACTGGTTTAAACCATACATAACTTAAAGTAATAATTATTAAAATTTTACTATGCGTTTTTAAAACCGACATATAAATACTCGAAAAATATTTTATTTATAAGCAATATTTTAAAACTTACTTCTTGTTTTTCATCTATTTTTACTGAAATGTAACATAAAAGTTCGTTCGTCGTGTAGTGCAAGTTGAAACATGAATACAAGGTGCGTGTATGAACGAGCTAACAAGATCTTTCGTGCATTATTGTGCTCTGTGTGATGGGTGTACAAGTTAACACTTGTAAGTTTACTATTTCTATAAAAGGGAAGTATATTTTAACTGCAGTTCAGTCGACTAAATATTTCAAAGCAAGAAGTCTGAGCTCTGGCGTTGGAAGTTTAATATTTTCAGGTAAGATCATTGTATATTTTTGTAATAATTATTTTTTAAATTAATGTGGATCATACAAATTAGTTTATGCTACCGTAAATATAATCCTAATTTTTATTTTTGCAGAGTTATGTATTCATCAGGAAATAAGAACCTTGGAGGTCGACACAAGGATCCTGTTTGGGGTTTTTTTACTGAAATATCCAGTGAAAGTGGAAAAATTACTGGACAGGAGTGCAAGGAATGCGGACAAATTGTAAGCAGCAAACCTCTGCGAATGAAAAAACACAGACAAACTTGTAGCGTAGTACAATCTAAATCTAAAGCTGAAGCTAGTAAACGCGTATTGTCTTCTGACTCTGAAGATGACGTTCCTCTTCAAAGTCTTCAACAACACATCATCCGCAGCCGCAGCTCCTCTACAACTTCAGCATCTCCTAGTACTAGCAGTAGCAGTATAAGTATAAAAAAACAGATAAGTACTCCTAGTACGTCAGGAAGTAAAAATTTCTTGCAGCCCAAAATATTATCCCATGTTTTTACTACAACAATAACACAAGCTGATCAATTAGATTTAGACGTTGCTCGCTATATGTTTTCATGTAATGTACCATTTAGTCACGTTGGAAAATTTTATTTTCAAAAACTGTTAAATAATTTACGACCCGGATATAAACCACCAACGAGACAGAAACTTGCAACCAAATTATTAGATACTATTCATAATGAAGTTGTTACAGAAGCTTCAAATTATTTATCAGGAAAAATGGTCACTCTTATTCAGGATGGTTGGTCAACCATTCACAATGATCCCGTCGTAGCTAATTGTATTTCTACGGGCGATAAAACTTTTTTCTTATCTGCCATTGATACAGGAGCAAATCATAAAACTTCTGAATATTGCCTAACATTAGCTCTTGATGCCATCAAAGAAGCAAAAATAAAATTTAATTGTAGTGTGAGAAGTTTCGTTAGTGACAATGAAAATAAAATGGTTAAACTGCGCGATTTATTAAAAAATGAATTGTCGGAATTACAAGACGGTGATTTTTTTTTTAGTTTACGGTTGCGCGGCACATTACCTGAATCTTTTAGGCACGGACATATCAAAATTTAATTCCATAAATAAATTAATCAACCAAATAATAAAGGTACAGAAGTATTTTCGAAATCACCACGTAGCTAAGGGATATTTAAAAGAATGTGATGGGTCCGTTATTCCTCAATTACCCGGTGAAACGAGGTGGAATAGCCAACTTGTTTGTATACAAACGTACCTACGCAATAGAGAGTATTTTATAAAAATTTGCGACAAATATGAACAAGAAATAGATAATAAAATAAGCTCTATTATAAATAACTACGTTATTTATAAAGAAATAAAAAATTTGGAAAAACAATTAAAACCAATCTCGGCTTCTTTAGACCGACTACAAGCTGATCATGCATTATTAGCAGATGTAGTTCGTGAATTTATTATATTGGAGAATGAAGACAATTTAAAGCCACATAAAAAACTAATTCTGCAGAGAAAATTAAATTGTGTTACTTCTGCACATTATTGTGCATATATATTGCATCCCAAATATATGGGTGAAAATTTAAAAGCTGAAGAGGAGGAGCTAGCTCGACAATGGATAATAAATGAAATAGACGAAAATTTTTTGATTTTAATAATTAATTTTAAAGCACAGGTTGACCCATTCCCAAAATCATATTTTCTTGAATCAGTAAGAACCAGTGTTAAACCACATGTTTGGTGGTCGTCACTGACTGGCGTTGATAAAAAATTTACTACTTTTGCAAGCCATCTACAAACTTGCGTTGCCTCTTCTGCCGGAATCGAGCGAATTTTTTCAAATTTTAGTTTTGTACAAACCAAACTACGAAATAGATTAGGCCTAGAAACTAAACAGGATGATAAGGTTGCTAGCGACGAAGAATATTAATGTATAATTTTACTTATTATTATTATATTATTATATATTTTTATATTTATGTAAGAATATTTTAACAATCGATACAGAATGTATTTTCTTTACTGTATATTTTTCCTATTTTTGTATTTTACTACGCAATGTTGTTTAAGTTTATCTTGTAATAATCTTTATATTCTCTGATTACTTACAATAAAAAACATATAAATACAATTCAATACTTAACATCTTTCCACCAACAATTACAGTAAATAAATCAATATATTATGTTCCTACTTCCCTACTTGTGAATTCATGTCGATTGAGTAGTACTCGATAAAAACCAGTGGTCAAAATTATATTAAATCCAGGCCAGTTAAAACCGGTTAAAACCAGTGGTTTTAACCACCCTGGTTTTTACGTAACAACCCTGCATTAAGCCAATTATATCTGTTAAAGTATGTTCTCAAACTATTATTATATTTATGTACACAGGTCCTCTAAATTATTTAACCATATGACATTTTTTATTGCTGGTTAATTTAATAGTTATTTAACTATCAAGTATGATAATGACGGCGATTAATGATTCATACATTTTGACACTAGTTACAATATTTTTCCGTTGACCAAATCTGTAAGTCTTACAGATCTGTAAATCAGTAAAAAAAACTAACAAAAGCGCATTTACTTTTGTTGATTATTATAAAATTATACATAAGAGAGATAGCTTTTCTTGCGATTTTGTTCAGTATTTACAGATTTATAGATCTGTAAGAATTACAGATTTGTTCAGAACAAATTGGAACAACTAATTTTATTCCATGATGAAAATTAGTTAATAACGTTTGATACATAAATTTTGACAATAGACTCCGAAAGGATGACGTTAAAATCGAGCGGGAATGGGCCCATAAACCAATTTTTTAAAAATATTTATATGAAATTTCGTTTAATTTTGAAGCAATTCGTGGTATCAAAAAGTCATTATTGGTTTTTGTATAGCTGCATTTGATTTTTAAAGAAACATATAGCTATCTTTCTCACACTAGTTTCTGTAGTAGGCTGCGCGAGAAAGATACCAGTAGTGTGACGTCATCTGTGGCATGGAAATAAATTCAAATATCTCGCAAAGTAATTATTAAAAAAATGTTTTTTTTATCTTAATCGTTATTTATTGAGTAGTACTTTAAGGATAAAGTGTACATTTTATTATTTTTTGTTATGGTTTATGGGCCTATTATAAAAGCCTCGATAAAAGCTGAAAGTAGGTTCCCAGTTTCTTAACGAACCGTATTAGTGCTAAATTTAAATGTCAAGTGTAAATATAAACTTTTAGAATTAAAAATTGTTTTTTATAATAGTTATTTACATATTAAGGCACTAAAGTTCTACTTTTTATCAGGAATGTGGAATTTATTTGCCGAGGCCCAGTATTGTCCAATTGTTACCAAAACCTTTTCAGCTTTTAGCACACACACACACACACACACACACACACACACACCACACACACACATCACACACACACACCACACACACACCACACACACACACCACACACACACACCACACACACACACCACACACACACACCACACACACACACCACACACACACACACCACACACACACACCACACACGCACTACACACACCACACACACCACACACACTACACACACCACACACACCACACACACACACACACACACACACACACACACACACACTACACACACACAAACCACACACACACACACACACCACACACACACACACCACACACACACACACACCACACACACACACACCACACACACACACACACCACACACACACACACACACACTATTGGATTTTATAAAATTTTTCTTAAATATAATGTTTTTTAAAACAAATTACGCATATATTTTATTTACTTTAAACACATAAAACAGGAATACGCAACAAAATCACAACATTAAACTTTCTAGTTTTCAAATTAGACAGCTATTTAAATTTGGCGCTAGTACGGTTCGTCTACAACAAACTTTTTCAAGATGCAGTTAAGAAACCGGAAGCCTATTTTCAGATTTTGTAATTCCCGGTCAATTTTGACGTCTCGCTTTCCGAGTCTATTGTTCAGCAATGGTATGTGGTTATCTACTAAAATTGTTCATTAATAAACGGTCAACGGAACAAATCATTTTTTGAATTATTCATTCGTTTCTAAATTTCAGGTTTCAGTTTAGGAATTACGAAACTGCCTGTTATGGGAAAGATGTAACTCCTGAAAACATAGATTTATTAAAATCTATTTTTATGAAACAAACATCAAACAACCTAGGTGAAGGTAAATTAAATTTATACTAAAGTGGAAATGATAACGTCCGTTGAATGTAGTAGACAATGTTGTCTTAGACAATGGAAGTCCAGAATAGTGTTGTTTTTTTTTGAAATGATAATGCGCGCGAAATTCAAAATTAAAAAAAAAATACTCGTGAATAAATAAAAGCAAATTGTAGAGTTTTTAAAAATACAATAAAATAGTGTATACAGAGTGTCTCAAATAATTCCATGGGAAGAAATGTAAATAAATAAAAATGTACCAAAATTCCTCCCACATCCATCTGATAGATAAATAATTTATCAATTTGTTACAATTCAACGTTACTGTTCATCGACTAAATTTCTAAAATTCCACAAGAGCCATCATACAATTTATTATCCTTAAAATTAAATGCACCGACCAAGGTGAAAAGTGTTTTGAATATGTAAAAAATTTTTAGTATTTATTTCGTCAATGATACCTATTATAAAAAATGTTTCCAACAAATGTCTCTGTTTCTTTGTTTTATAAACATAAATTTTTAAAAGCACCCAAATATACTACAACTTATACTCATTTTTATTAGAAATGAAACGTTTAATAATTATTTTTTATAATTAATATTAAAAGCTTTAAAATTTATTGAAGTACGCCTCTGGCAAATATGGCTATTTTATTAAACGTACAAGTGCCGAATGTTTTTGCAAAATGCCAGACTTGCGTTTCTGCCGTGAAACGAGACGGTAGTCTTTCGGCAATAAAATTTATTCTTCCGTGCTTTAATAAAAGTCTGGCACCACAGTTAGTACAGTTTAAATAAGTTGAGTGTATATCGTCGAAATATTATTGTCAGTACCGGAAAAGTATAAATATTTCGTTTCAACTTAAGTTTCTCCACCTGTGAGGATCAAAGTGTTGTGCGCGTGCGCACTTACGTCACTTCCGTGCGGTATGCCGTGCAGATATAATTTTCACTGTGTCATTTCTTTTAATGACCATGCCTTTTGCCATTGGTCTGTAAATGTTAACTAAATAAATCGGGATACTGAGACAGAAGTAATAAATTCGGGACTGTCCCGAGTGCCCGAATAAACCAGGACGTTTGGGTTCCCTACTCATTCTCATTTTATGCTTGTTCCTCCCAGGGCCGTAGCCAGAGGGGGGCTGGCCAGGGCTAAGCCCTGGTAAAATAATGTTGAGCCCTGGTAAAAATAATCAGGCTTCCATGTATAGAAAACATAGAATAATTTCGTATATCAAGACTAATGTACGAATAACATTTGAGAATTTTGCCGCGAACGCGTAAGTACATACAGAATAAAAGTAAAAGTGTAGTGGCGGCGGCGGCAGGCGTACTAATAAATGAATTATAATTATGGGGAAGGTATAATATGTATATAATAAACGACATTTAAAGAAATGTTTATGTATTTCATTTGTGTTCTAAATAAATCCATTTTATACATGAACTGCTAAAATTTGTATAGAAAACTTCTGTCTCCGAATGTACTCTTAATGATAGACCACACCTTCCAAGTCGAAACCAGGGGCACATATTGCTTGGTGACCGGTTGAACTAGGGATTTGTTAACTACTGGATGGAGCAAGTGTATATCGATATATGTATTTCTTGTGAATTGATATTCATATCTGTCATATTCACATCTGTCAAATTCACGTCCAAATTAATTGTGTTTAAGTATATTTGATAATGAAATATAAAATAAGTACGAAAACAACCAATGCAACGCTAAATTAGAACACATATAAGAATATGTCTAATTTATTTGTCAAATATCAAGAATAACCTAAAATCTATCAAACCTGTCAAACAAAAGGTTTGACAAGTAACGGAAACAAAGACAACAAATCGGAATTATGTATGACTATCTCTGTCGATCTGGCCGGGTACATGGTAAAGATTCACTCGCTCCATCCAGTAGTTAACAAATCCCTGGGTTGAACCAACGTAACTTAAATTGGCATCGTATTGAAATGATATGTCAAATAAATTATATTGCTGTTGTTTTTCTTTGAAGTAATACAGTCGAACTTCAGTAAGTCGAACTTCGATAACTCGTATTTTTGATAACTCGAATCAAACTGGTTGGCAATAGCGCCAAGAGTGAGAATTATGGGTAATTTTTACTTGATAACTCGAACTTCGATTACTCGAATATCTTTATAATTCGAACAGAATATTTGACGCCAGCTTCAATAAGTCGAATTCTGAGGGAATCCCCTAATTACGTGATTTTGTAACAGGTTTTTTTATAACATGATGACGGAGGCAGTTTGGGTTCTGCACTACTGAAGTTCAAACTTATGCTTTGTTAATTATTATTAAGTGAAAAAAAAAATACTGTGCCTACTTGATTTATCACGTTTAAGACATTTTTATTCCTGATGATATGTCATTGAAACGTAATTTAAAAACTTTATCTATTGATGATCATTGAAGCTTTTTTTTATTGAAAATCAAACTAAAAAATTCTCTCGTCAGTCACAAATAACTGACTTTTTTACACTAAAATAATGTTTATAACTTTGATCTGAAAATATCAATCTGTATATGTATATCATAAGGTAAGTGATTTTTACTGAGTACCTGAGTGTCTGGTCGCAAACCCGGGGGAACCGGGTTCGATCCCGACAGACGCCAAATATTTCCAATTTTAAATGGCACAAAAGTGACCCCTGTGGTGCACGCGGTAAAATATATCGTCATCATTACCGATGTCTACATGTGTTGTAGATACTGGCACACCCAGAAATGGGTAATATGCCGTGATGATATATTTATTTATTTATTTATTTATAAATACATAAATAATGTACATATGCATTTTATTTAATAACCCGAAGTCTTGATAACTCGAACTTTTTTTGTGGCAAGTCATGGTTTGAGTTATCGAAGTTCGACTGTAATTTAAAATTATCCAAATGTCAAAAATATGCAAAATATGCGCTTTTCGAACTCTAGTCATTAGTGCACCATTAGGAGTTGTATTTATGTGAAATAGAACCTAAATACTAAATGCCAAAATGCGTCATCGGATTACATGGGTACATGTGATTTTAGTTTTTCTATTCGCCTGTTCATTCTGCGGCAAAACTGCAGAATGCAAAATTGTATAGCATTAAAAGTTGCATACAAAAATGTTTTTACATTTTTTTATTATGTCTTTAATTTATTCACAATTTTTAAATTACAAAATTCCTAAGGATCTCAAAATTTGCTTTAAAAAGAGACTAATACGAGTATATATGCGCTCCTATTAGACATTTAAAAAAATTAAAACTAATATACGTAAGCCCTGGCTCAAAAAATATGAGCCCTGTCTAATATTTAGTTCTGGCTACGGCCCTGGTTCCTCCATACGAGAGTACATTGATGCACAAATTATGTTTGCCGCTCATACTCCTATACGGCTGAGGTAACTTGAAACTTAATTAACTGGAACTTAAAAAAATTATTTGTTTTTTTTTTTTATTAAAACCATCAGATGGACGCAATCGACTGTCGAACTTCTTTTATACAAACTGAAACCATCAAAAATAATTAATATTTCCACTATACATCTTACCCTTACACTTTACTTTGCCCAGCTAGACTGTAACCTACTGTAAATGTTCTATTTTTTTAAAATAAATTTATTAATAATATTTTCTCAATCTTGCAGGGTTAAATGATGACAAATATGATTTCGTAGATGATTTAAGTTCTGAAGAAGAATGTTACGATTCGGATAAAGGTATATTTATATTATTTTCGCTTAAATTTCTAATAAAACGCAGTGAATTATTTGTTTAGAATTTTACGTTGTAATCATAGTCAGCATTCTTTTAATTTTTGTATAACAATATAAGACTATTTAAATTTTTAAACGTTTTTGAATTGAATTTTTCGAGGGATTTTTTTATTGATTTTTCTTTATTTCTTGCATTGAATTATGATTATTTGTTTATTACAGATAAAGAATTCGTACCTTCAGATAGCATATCAAGCTCCACCGATGAGTCAGATATAGAGCCTCTAACTTGTTCGTCAGGAAGAAATGAAATGATGATTAATGAACAATCAAAAAATATGGAAAATTTGTTAGGTATATTTTCCATAAAACATATTTTATAATTAATTGGCTGGGTGTAGTACCCTTATTTGTGATAGATACACTAACACAAATAATATTAAATACGGAAATGTCAGAAATCTAAAAATTACAGTTATGACGTATATGATTTAAATCAATGATTTTTTTTTTAAATCTGATGTGGCCAGCATATAACCTCCCGCCAATTCCAAATTTAATAACAAGTAATAAACCTTAAGCAAAGTATACTTTATAAACAAAATCTGATTTGTTGTTCCAATAAATAGAAAAGTCTGCGTAATACGTTTGCTAGGTACGTTCCTGGGATGAGCTTATTAGATTTTGGTTACAACTGCTTAACCGGAAAACTATAGTAAAATATAACCCAAAACGTTTTCAGCCCGATTCACAAAAAAGTTTAAGCTAATCCTCATTTTTGGATTAGCGAATTCTACTCTAATTTTCACAGTTTATATTTTAAAATATAGTCTAATCTATTCCTAGTATCTACCTTTACTGATATCATGAAAATTAAATTTTAAATGCCGGAATAGAATAGAATTCACTAATCCAAAAATGAGGATTAGCCTAAACTTTTTTGTGAATCGGGCTGTTTAAATATGGTACTTATTTAAAACTTTCATGTCACTGGGAACGATAGTGTAGATTTTGATAAAAAAGATAAACCGGAAGTGGTACTTTAATTTAAGCTCTGTGCAGAATTTTGTGAAAGATATATTAAAATATTATCCAGTACCTTTCAAATTTGGTATTTAAGACTTTCATATTACAGGGAACAATACTGTAGATTTTGGATATCCTAATAAACCGGAAGTGGTACTTGAAGCTCTAGACAGATTTTTGTAAAAAATAAATATTAAATTATCCAAAAATTCCTAAATTTGGTATTTAAAACTCGTATATGATTGGGAAGAAGATATTAGATTTTCAATACAGGGTGTCTCAGGATGAGCTTACGCTATCTATATTTTAAATGCTATTTAATATAATTTAACGAAATTTGGTATCTAGGGGTTATCCAACATGCCCGTTTTAACTAAAATATTTTCAAAGCAGTAGCACTTCCGGTTTGACCGGAAATTGACCTCAACTTTCTTATTTTAAATGGAATACGCTATATTTTATTTTACCATTGAATGCAGCGGAAAATTTTACATATGAAGCAATAAAAATATTTTACTCATGATCAACTACTTCCGACGTTATTCAACTTTTTTTGATTTTTTGTCTGAAATCCGGCACATTTTCAAAACTCTGTATATCGGGAACGAGATCGAATTTTTATAATCTGAAAAAAGCCTTTTATAAAAGAGACTTTAAGCTACATTATCCATAGAAGAATTCTCGATTATTTATAAAAATGTGACGGGTACGTTACACCAAAATTACAGTTGACAAACTTCAAAAAAGACAATTTTTTTAAATGGAACCCCCCATTTTTTATTACATAAATGTATTCTACGGCAAAAAATAGAATTTCAGTAAATTAGAAAAACATGTAATCTGGGTATAATTATTTTATTAATACGGATAAGTAAGCCATGAAAAAACAATGTTTGTTTTTACAAACTCATCTACTTGATTTCTTAGATAATTTACCGTTAGATCAAAGGGATTTAATATGGTACCAGCATGATGGCGCTCCACCCCGCCATAGAATAAATACTTTTTTGGAAACTATTTTTGAAGATAGGTGGCTGGCAAATAATGGACCACATAGGTGGCCTCCTCGTTCACCCGATTTAACTCCACTTGATTTTTTTATTTGGGGTTACATTAAAAACGGCGTCTATCAAAAACCTTTAACTACTAAAGAAGATTGTCAACATAGGGTACGAACAGCATTTAACAACATGTCTCCTCGGATGATAAAAAATGCTACACAAGAAGAAGTATTGAATAGAGTAACAATGTGCTTACATATGAATGGAGGACAGTTTGAATATGTATTAAATTAATCATAGTTTTGTATTTAGAATTTATTTGTTTTTTCCATGGCTTACTTATCCGTATTAATAAAATAATTATACACAGATTACATGTTTTTCTAATGTACTGAAATTCTATCAACTTTCAACATAGGACATGTTACATAAAGTGCCCTTATTTTGTGCCGTAGAATACATTTATGTAATAAAAAATGGGGGGTTCCATTTAAAAAAATTGTCTTTTTTGAAGTTTGTCAACTGTAATTTTGGTGTAACGTACCCGTCACATTTTTATAAATAATCGAGAATTCTTCTATGGATAATGTAGCTTAAAGTCTCTTTTATAAAAGGCTTTTTTCAGATTATAAAAATTCGATCTCGTTCCCGATATACAGAGTTTTGAAAATGTGCCGGATTTCAGACAAAAAATCAAAAAAAGTTGAATAACGCCGGAAGTAGTTGATCATGAGTAAAATATTTTTATTGCTTCATATGTAAAATTTTCCGCTGCATTCAATGGTAAAATAAAATATAGCGTATTCCATTTAAAATAAGAAAGTTGAGGTCAATTTGCGGTCAAACCGGAAATGCTATTGCTTTGAAAATATTTTAGTTAAAACGGGCATGTTGGATAACCCCTAGATACCAAATTTCGTTAAATTATATTAAATAGTATTTAAAATATAGATAGCGTAAGTTCGTCCTGAGACACCCTGTATATGTGACAAACTGGAAGTTTACTTTACTTACGAGCTCTAAACAGATTTTCGAGGAAAAATATATTGAAAAATAATCCAAAACTTCGTATTATGCAGATTTTTTTTATTTATTGGAACAACAAATTAAATTTTATTTACAAACGATTAATGGAAAGTGATACATTTCAACACTCAAAAAAACGCATTGCACACTTGTTACATAATTTACTATTTCATATTTTAAAATTATTCGTGTTAATTACAGATATGGAAAACACTTCTTCAGATGTTACTTTAAGCTCTACAACAAATAATACAAATGAATCAATTTTAACCTATTTGTCAACATTTAATCACACGGCGGATAATGTACAAACACGAAGAATAATAGACCATGCTACAAGGAATTTGCTAGGTACAAATTCCTCAGAACATACATCACAAATGGTGTTCGATAATTTACATACTATAAAACAGAAAAAAAAAATAGTACCAACATCAACAGCGATTGGTACACATACAAAAACATTTTTTTGTGTCTTTTGTGAGAAACTTGTTACTCGATTTGGAAGACACATCACTACATTTCATAAAACTGAAAATCGAGTCTTACAAATATTAGCATATCCAACAAAACATGACGAACGTAAAACTTTAATTAACAAGTTGAGAAATGAAGGCACTCTAATATACAACAATAACAAAAAGTTCAATACTGGGCAGTTGATTGTAACTCGCCGACCAAACAAAAAAAAGAGGAGGTCAGATAAAGACTATTTACCATGCCCAAATTGTTTTGGGTACTACATTTCAAAAAATTTGTACAGACACAGAAAACATTGTCATGCTAACCAGATAACTAGAAATGATAATATAAAAATTCAGGCAAATGATATGCAAATTTTAATGAATATTAATGATTTAAATTTAAATCCAAACACTTCTAAATTATTAAATAATTTAAGAAATGATGAAATCTCTCATACAATAAAAAATGATTACTTATTGCTCCGTCACGCTTCTTTTTTATGTAGCAAATATTGCACCGAAAAACATTTAAGAAATCATGCTAGACAAAAGTTAAGGCAATTAGCAAGATTATTTTTGTGTGTGAAAGAAAAGACTCCAGAAATAACAAGTTTCCAAGACTGTTTTCAACCAATATATTTTGAACGTATTATAACCGGAGTTCAGACTGTATGTAAATTTAATTATGAAACCGGAAAATTTGAAATACCTTCTATGGCAGATCATTTAGGCATTTATCTTAAAGAAAGTGCTAATATTTTACTTACACTCTGCATTATGAACCACGATGAAGTGAAAAAGGTACATGTAAATGAATTTTTAAGTTTGCTAAGTATGTCATACGGGACTGCAATATCAAGGGGTGCAAGGAAAACTATTGCAGAATCAAAGTGGAATAAGCCAAAACTGTTGCCACTTATTTCTGATATTAAATTATTCAGAGACTATCTCATACATAAAGCGGAATCGTCATATTCCAAATTAAATGAATTTGGCTTTTGTTGCTCTGCGTGGCGAACCTTATTGGAAATTACAGCCGTTATAATTCTAATATTTAATCGAAAACGCCCAGGTGAAACCCAACAAATTTTATTAAAAAGTTATTATATGAAACAAACAATAGAAAATGATACAGATGAGTACAAAACCTTATCTACACTAGAGAAAGTGCTTTGTAAAACTTTTAAAAGAATAGAAATTAGAGGAAAACGTGGTCGAAGAATTCCAATTTTGCTTCGTGAAAATCACATTCGATATATTGATAAATTTTTGGAATTTAGAGAAGACGCTAAAATACCTAAAGAAAATGAATATCTATTTGGTCTAGATGGTATGAATTGTATTCGATTGACTGATGTAGTTAGAAGAGAATCTGGTTTATGTGGTGCACAACAACCAAATCTTTTGAGAGCGACCAGTTTACGTAAACAGGTAGCAACAACTTCTCAGTTGCTTGCCTTAAATGACA
Source organism: Ophonus ardosiacus (assembly GCA_943142095.1). Classification (NCBI taxonomy): domain Eukaryota; kingdom Metazoa; phylum Arthropoda; class Insecta; order Coleoptera; family Carabidae; genus Ophonus; species Ophonus ardosiacus. The sequence continues at coordinate 22,037,532 of OW964835.1, forward strand.
ACGAAATGCAATTACTAGCAGATTTTATGGGGCATGACTTGTCTATACATAAAGAACACTACAGAACACCGGAACTTACATTGCAAGTAGCTAAACTATCTAAAATGCTTATTGCTGTAGATAATGGAGATTTGGTAGACTACAAAGGGAAAACATTTGAAGACATTGATTTTGAACGATATTTAAATGTTGAAGATGAAAATGAAGATGAAAATGAGATAGGTTAATATTTGTAAATTTAAATTTCAGTACACATTAATTTATCTGTTTTGCAGAAGCTCCTATAGGTATAGAACTTGAAAAAACAAACAATTTAAGAACTGAGATCTTAAATCCAACTAACTTCGAAACTGATGTCATGAATTCCGGTAAGTGAAAAGTGTTATACATATTATTACTATTAAAAACTAAGTAATATGTAGCTAACATAAGGTAGGTATATTTACAAAGTACCAAAATTTTTCAAATAATCTGTTATTTTCGTAAATATTAAAGTATACACTTATTTATTGGAAATGCTCTTAATAATGAATATTTGTTAGATTTATCTAACTATAGAGCATTTAAATAAACGTTTTAGCAGAGAACCTGAAAAACAGACTTACGGACTGTTTTATGAAGAAATTTAATCTTCACTTAAAATTTAGTTGTCAAGTAAATTTAACGAAATGAACAAATTCGAATCAGTTTTTCTTCTCTTATCACATTTAAATCATTAGTGTCAAAAAAATACGTTACATTTTCTCTTTTCATTAAATTTACTTTGAAAGTAAATTTTAAGTGTATATTAAATGTAAAAAATGTTTTACATATCAATCATAAAGTTACTTAACTGACTACAAGTTACCTTAGTTACTCAGTAACAATTAATATACAGACTACTTGATGTCGGCTTATTTTGTTCATTTTCAATAATATTCTTTTATAATTTACATAGGTACCAACATTTCTGTTGACGAACCAAAATTTAAAAAATCACAGGCACCTGTAAAAACCGGAAGTCTAAAATCTCCGGTGAAGAAAACGGACAATCAATACAATTTATCTGACGTAGAAAATAAAGCAACTTACTTAAGGGCAACAACTGCAAGTGTACATCTTATATCGCCTGCAAAGGAAAGTGAGTATCAAAATTATTTAAATATCTACATAGTATTTTTTACATATTATGTTGACATTATTTTTCACAATTTGGATGGCAGTATCAAATTATCCTCTTTCTACCCAATTCTGTCCAGTTACAATGGTCGCGTTCAGCCGCACCTAGCTGCTAGCTCGCTAACCTAGCGAACGTCGTTGAACGGTCCGCTGACCGATCGCTAGATTCTAGCTGCTAGTCTAGCGGGCTAGCGAAAACAAAATGCGCTAAATGACCTAGCATACTGCTATAACTGTCAAAAATAGGAAATATGGCGCTAGTTAATTTAAATTCAAATGAAATAATACAATAAGAATATGAAAATATGTCATATTTGGTAAATGAAAGCAGAGAAATTCACCAACATGTTCAATCTGGCAAACTTTTACATACTATATAATATAAAATTTTATTATGACGTGAGAATATGTTTTAATTTTAGATGAACCGGTCGAATTACCACGACCGCTGCTATCTGGCGTTAGCTAGCAGCTAGATAGCTGCTAGGTGCGGCTGAACGCGACAATTGCTTTTGTTTCTCCCACATTAATTATTGCATGTATACATACGCTTTTATTCCTAATACTTGTCACTATGTATATATTTTTAATACAGTCACGTATGTAATAGTCCAGTCATTGGAAAATTATTATTTACAAAAAAATGCATTTAATGTTTAAGAGACCTTGTGCAGTATGTGGTTAATTTTTTAGTACATGAAAGATGTTTTGAGTTATTTATAGGTGTTAATTTCTTATGAATAAATTCCTATTTATTGTTATATATTTGTTTTCCTTTTTTTCAGAAGCAAAAATAAAGCGCGTGACATGGAAAACTCCTGAAAGACATGCAGTCAGGTCATTATTCCGCCATTATTTGGAGAATTCTATGCTTCCTGGTGAAGCTTTTATTATCAAGACAATTAAGAACATCCCAGAGTTAAAGAATAGAACAGCACTGCAAATTAAGGCGTGGATAAACAATGAGAATCGAAGGAAAAAAGCTAGTCGTTCGTTATCATTTTAATAACTTATACTCGTATAAACATACTGGTGCGTTGGAAGACGCACCATAGGATTTTCAATGATAATTTTGAAATATTCGAATATTGGCTCCCCTAAATGTTTTACAGTAGAAAAATTCAATAATTTTAGTAGATAAACATATTCTGTATTTTCTGCTATTAATGTTTTTATTATTTTATTTGTTTCTTCAATTATTAATGGAAATATTTAAAGCTAATTTTCTTAAAATCAGTTCTTTCATCAAATAAAAAAAAAAGAAAAAAACATGTAAAACTTACAGGTTATTATTGACATCTGTTATCTGCTATCATATTGGATCGTAGTATGATCACGGTTTTAACCAACGACGAAATATAACTAGACAAAACATAGTTTCATTTGTTTTGATTTCGGCTGGCCAGACAGAGATAGAGATATGTTTTATCTAGTTCGAGCATTTCTCACTAGAGGTGTAATATCATTGACATTTTAGAATAGAAAGTTTTTTAGAATATACATCAAGTTATACATATATTTCGATTATAAGTCAAATTTGCAAGTCTTACAGATCTGTAAATCTGTAAAAAACTTACAAAAACGCATCCATTATGCATATGAGGCGCGGGCTTTGAGATTTGTTTGTATGATCCACCGCAACAAGGTTGCCAAGAATACAGTTTATGTACCTTGCCTGTGTTGCCAAATGAATTTAAGCGTAAAATTAATTTATAATAATATCCAATATGATTTGTTTATTTAATTATTTATAAGCTTTGGTATTAAATAAAAACCAACGTTTCACTCAAAAACAAAACCGCAAATGTCAAATTACACTGATATATTCAAGTGACCTCTAGTGAGAAATTCACGAACTAGATAAAACATATTTCTGTCTCTTTCTGGCCTGCCGAAATCAAAATATTCAGGGAAGAGGGATAGGGAATGTTTTATCTAGTTATATTTTGTTTTAACTAAAACACTGTTTTTAGAAATGTCAAATTCAAATTTAAATATTTAATTTCACCCGTATGTTTAAAGAACGATTTTTTTAAATATTTGTTTGCATACAAACTATGTTCCGCTTCAAAATCATATTTTGATAAATTTCATATTATTTATTATTGTTATTAAATAATTAAATTTGACATTTCTTAATACAGCGTTTTAGTTAAAACCGTGATCATACTACGAGCCAATGGCTGGTAGCACAACACCGGTGTTAACTAGAACCATGTCAACGACTTGACACATACTTCAGTTTAGTTAATAAAACAAGTGTTGCCAATATATTGATCAAGCTGAAAATTTACTGACAGCCATATTCAATAAATCTGCCGACACTATTTAAAATTATTTAATATGATTTGTTTCTAGAAAAAACGGTTTTAAATAATGAGGTCAAATTTATTGAATATGGCTGTCAGTACATTTTCGACTTGATTCAATATATTGGCAACTCTTATTTTGTTAAGAACTTTGAAGTATGTGCGACGTCATTGACACGGTTCTAGTTGATACCGGTGTTAGAACCTTAGACCAGGAATAGAGGGGAGACAGGGCATATTCACGCGTATATTTCCAAATCATCTCTGCGATTTTGACCCTTATTGAATCAGCTGGAATAGCTAGTCGACCAGTTAAATATTGTTATGTTACAGTTGACCAAATCTAAATAAATACTTGATTATCCATAACATAAATAAAACAATTTAAAACTAAGAAAACTATGAATCAAATTAAAGACGTATGTATTCAAGAACGTCAGAAGTCAAAATAATGATTGATAACGTCGGGTGACGCTTGTTGATTTTGAAAACTTATTCGTTCGACTGCACAAGTATGTAACACATATGGTCGATTGGGCTATTGCAGCTGAATTTGACGTTTCAATAAGGTCGAAAGTCGCTATGATGATTTGGAAAGTCTTCTTACGGCGAAATACATAGCATGCCCTGTCTCCCCTCTATTCCTGGTCTAAGGTTAGAACCACTCTTGTGCTACGAGCCAGATGTTTAATGAGAGATGTCACCTGCAATTTTTAAGTGTCAAATGTTTCTGTTATTTAATGGCAGTAATGATTGTAAGAATATTAGTAAAAAATGTTTTTATAATTTTTCCGGTTCCGGTGACAGCAAAATAATAAATATTAGTATTAGAAATAAAGACATTTTTTCTTTGCAAAAAAATTGTTTATCTTTTTTGCTATAAAATACTTAGGAGAGCCAATATGAATATTTCAAAAGTCAACTCTATCAATGCAACCGGAGGAAATTCAGCCCTATCTTCCGCAACGGAGATAAGGGGTGATTCAATAGGCGTTTCATCATGAGAAGTGCTAATAAAATCTAAGGAAACAACATAATATTCGGAATGATAATTTATTTCGTTAGTTTGGTTCATGGCAATTACACGTGAAAGAGTGTTCCAAGGATATGACCAGCACGGCACTCACGAATCCATTTCTCGTAATTTTGGATGACATCTTGGCAAAGTGCCGGCTCAATCAAGGCTATCTCGCGCCGAATTCCAATTTTCAAGTTCTGTGCGGTGTTGCCCCACCTTGTTGAAACCAAAGCTCCTCCTCATCAAGTAAGTCCAATCGGTTGAAGAAAAAGTTGGTCAACATGTTGCAATAGCGAGCAGAGTCAGTGGTTACGGTGTTTCCATCTTCGTCTTCGAAAAAAATACGGTCCAATCACTCCTTCTGACCAAAATCCGCACCAAACATTGAGTTTCAGAGCATGGAGAGGTTGTTCAACAACCTGTCGAGGATTTTCATCCCCCCAGATGCGGCAATTTTGCTTATTAACCCAACCAAAGAGATAAAAGTTGGCCTCATCGCTGAAGATGATTTTGTTCGAAAAACCCTCCTCTTGTTGAAGCATCCAATCAACGAAATTTCGACGATATGCGTGGTCCCTTGGCTGCAATTGTTGAGTAATTTGAATTTTGTAAGGATGCAAATGCAAATCCTTAGTCAAAATTCATTGCGTCGTGGAGTAACTCAAGCCCAATTGCTGAGAACGGTGGCGGATGGAATTAATCGGGTCTTCTTGAACACTCTCACGTACGGCAGCGATGTTGTCAGCCGAGCGGCCCGAACGCGCACTGTGTGTATGTGTTACGTCTACAACTGATCTGGTAGCACGAAATTTCTGCACAATATTGAAAATTGTGCGCACTGAAGGTCGATTATGCGCACCGAATTCACCACGTAATGCACGAAATGTACTCTTCTTAGAACACCCATTTTTATAATATGCTTCCACAACTTTAACGCGTTGTTCGTTTGTGTATCTATTCATCACTAAAATTGCCCACGTCTGTAGTTGAGAACTGTCACACCGAATGTCAAAATCGGTTTGACGTTTAGAAATTAGAGGGCGTTCATATGATGAAACTCCCATTGAATCACCCATTACAAGAATACATTATCATTTTTATATATGTCATTAAAATAGGATTTGGCTATTTTAAACAAGAAATGTACTTGATTTAAATAAATAAAGGTTATTTTCATATGTACGTATAAATGTTTTTTTTTATTGTTGTTCTTATTGTTTATAATATAAAATATATAAAAAATAATTGCTACCAATTATAATGTAAGATGTAAAGGATTAATAGCTGCGTTCTTTTTAATAATAATAAGTCAAAGGCTGTTCTTCCACCCAACCGCTAAAGTTTGTGTTATATTTCGAAAATTTGCCAATAAAAAAATATTTTCGTACACCACTGAATGAACAATAAAAATATCTAACTTTTTTATTTAACACATTTTTCTAGATTATCAATTGTTTAAGAATTATTTTAAAATAAAATTGACTAAATTTAGTTTTCCGCCATTATTAAGACCTATGAGATTTTTCGGTAAAACAAAAGCACAACAAAGGTGGCCCCCAAAAGGCTCACCACATGTCCCATTTAACTGAAGTCATATTATAGTTTCGGAGATCCTAGTTGTGGCCTTCTAAATCCGGATACCTGTATAACAAAACGATAACATAAAATCCGAAATAATTACATGATATTTTATTTTTAAATTTATAATTTTTACAAAATTAATCAAAACCTTTTTTTTGTATTCTTTATATTTATCTATAAATATTTAAATTAATAATAAATTTAGGCCCGTGTTACACCTCCACTTTTAAACTATTTGTGCACTAAATTAACAAAATTATATTGTTTGTTGTAAATAATATGCTTTCACATTTTCCTTAAAATAATTATTTGTAGAGTTGGCGTTTGTAATAATAAATTTCTAATCCCTTATAAAACATGGAGTCATTAGTATTAGATTTGTTATACCTGTCCATATTAAAATTTTGATTATTTCTAGTGTAATAATTATGTATCTCTTTAATATAACTAATTTTTCCTTTTAAATAAATTAGTTCATTGTTTACAATTCTATAAATAAATAAACCAAATCAATTATTTCAACATATTGCTTTACATTAAGCCAACGCAGCTTATTAAGCATATCAGTAATTCTAGTGAGTCTGTTATATTTCATAATTATTCGCATTGCTTTATTTTGCAATTTTGAAGCTTATTTAAATCATTTTTATTACACAAATAGAATGATGCTACAATTCAAATTTATTGCACCCCAGATCATTGGTTTACATTTTGTTCAAGATACCTAACTTATCGACAAACATGTGACATCTTTCGGGAATTATTATAAGTAAAATCGGTCTCGGAAATGCCTATACAATTACATTTCTAGTTGTTTAAATAGCATCGTTAAAATAATAAATACAAGGAGTATAAAATATATGGGTATAAAATTTTTACCAAAGCTATTCATTTTTGTACAAAATATTGCAATTGGAGGTTTGGTCTCAAAAGTGTTTGGCCTCGGAAATGCCCAGATGTCTGTATATATATATATTACACAAGTTATGGCTAATATACATAGTATTTCGTCAAATATAAATTCTTATTTATTCTGACTATTGTATTTCTGCATAATGTAAAATATTGTTCTAGAAGTTCTCCTATAATGCATTATGTGCAAACAGTACATTTAGGTTCAGAATGAAGTACTGGTCAAATAAATGAAACTCGGACAAAAATGAAGTGCACACATCCCTTTTATTTTAAATCATAGTAGTGACAATTCTAAAAAAATGCAAGAAAAATAATTGTAAATAGCCTATATACTTTATATATTTCTTTTTCATGCTTTGATTTTTGAGATTCTATCAATTATTACGTTGCAGTCAATATTATTTAAAACATCGGATTCCATATACAATAATGCCATACTGTTTAATCGTTCCTCTTTCATTGAATTTCTCAGGTATTTTTTTTACCCTTTTTAAAGTTGAAAAAGACCTTTCCCCTGAAGCGTTTGAAATCGGCATCGGCAGCGTTAACAAAATTCTTAGCAAAATTTCAACATTAAGAAATGTAGTTTACATATTTAATGCGGTGGTGTACATATTACTCAATGACGGCATTTTATTCGTGTTTTTCTTAATAAAGAATAAAAATTGTTCCAATTCTTCCGGAAAATTAGTTGGATCGATGTCTTTTTCATATGTTTTAATCAAATTATTTATATTATTTTGTTTTACATTTTCTTCAGAACAGACTGTAGGTACTGGACTACTGAACTGTCAGCTGCTCAGTTGTCGCCAACAACTTGTCATTGAAGATAAAAACATTACTGTATGCATTGTTGCACCCCGAGATACAACAGCGTATTCTAACCATAATTTTAGTAAAGACAAAAACATTTCTTATTTGTTAAGTTTGGTAATTTGAGATGACAGACTGACATAAACAATTAAGAAGTTAGCTGACCATATCTTCAACGACAAGTAAATAATTTCACTGGGCAGTTGCTCGGACCTCTCACTCTAATCATACGCACAACACCAGTGAAAAAGAAAATGGTCCATTATGTCGATGGTGTATACAAATGTACGAATCTTCATTGAAATTTTTAAAATGTCAATATTTTTGTACATACTTTTTGGAGGCCCCCCTAAATCCGAGGCCCCTGGCTTCCGCCAGGTGCGACACCCCTTAAATCCGCCACAGTGTGGATCCTTATACATTGACATTTTTTTGACGAGAATTATAAATGCCTTTTAAAAATCAATATGAAATCAATAATTGATTACCTATCTAATTTTTAAACCTTTGTGAGAAACAGACACAAATATATATGTTTTTTCATGTTTTTTATATATATTATTAAAGAAAATTACATATATTTAAACATTCATACAATATGTTCCTATCCGATTGTTTAAATTATTTTATATGCAATAAAAGTATACACAAAAAAATAGGTTTGGGTTAGTTTTAATTTAATAACCTGGAACTCATTAAATAGTAAGAATGTCCTGACTTATTTTTTACGGAAAACACTCCTCATATATTCACTTTTACACACTCTAATCAGTTTTTCCCAAATAAAACAATAAGTGCCATAAAAACACAATAAAAGCTTACGGCACGATATTTCTCCGTAAGACACAATGCAAACTGAAGGTTTGGTTGACCAAGATCAGCTGGTGGCCGCCATGTTGAAACGTCACGTGCAGGTGCCCTATAGACCTACTCCTTCAATTACTACTACCACTTAATCTAAATTCGCAAAATAATTTTTCCCGTTTACTAGAGCCTGTGAACCACTCGCATTTATCTTACCAAGTCGTATTAAAACCACGATTTTGCCGATTGTCAGAAGATTTTAATTTTATTAAATTCGGGCTAGACTTTCCTAAGGTTTTAACAATGTACGACTTCTCTTCAATGTTTAATAAACTAAACGAGTTTCTCACCAACCAGTCGACCACATCGTCACAACGCTTAGTTTCATCTAATAAGTCCATTTTTGTCTATTGTTTATTGGAATTTGTTGAACTGCACCCAAATGAAAATAAAAATAACCTACTAAGGTACACTGTACTACGCCGTAGCCGCCGCCCCGCCTGCAGGTATCTATAGTCATAGAAAAGAGAGTATATATTGAGTCTATAGTTTAGGAGCGACAGCGGTCACGAACTAAGCCGAGCATTGATGAAAGGTATTGGAAGCTAGCCTCCTATGCTAACTTATACGCTGGTATAAATGTGGCTTGATGCACGTATCGTGTATGCAACACAGGCCCGCACGAGTGTGGGGTGTGCCTATAAGAACTATGCGTTTATAGTGCAGAGGAGCTTAGCCTCCGTTGTATGCACAGCGGTCTAAAAATTAGGCGGAGCATGATTAGTACAGAAAAATTATGCCTTAAGACCATTTAACACATGCAAAACAATACAAAAATAATGAAAATAGAAAGAAGAATAAACGCGAAACTAATGTTTAGAAAAAGTTTTTATCCTGATAAGTTAAGAGGAGGCTTAGCCTCCCTTGCCTCCCCTAACGAGCCGCCACTGTTAAAACATGCATATTAAGATAAAATTCATATATGTACTTACTGTAATTTTCACAAATAGTCCCGGACTGGATAGTTCTCAAAATGTCCGCCAGGTAGTGTAGCGCTTATCTGGAGTTCCCTATCAACTAGCCAGTACAATTAAAATAGCGCGAAATTTGAAATTTAAATACAATACACTAACAATAACTATTTGACATCTGTACATCGTAATTTGTTTTACTTGCCACAGCACACTAAAGGATTATTTAAAAATTGGTGAGATTATTTAGCATTTTTCACAATATAAAAAGATATTTTTAAAAACTAATAGACATGTCTTATGTAGAATTTAATGTAAAATAACTTCAAATTTATGTACTTTTTTCTCAGGTGAATAAATCACCCGGAAACAGACCTTTTTTAAAAATAAATTCGAAATTAGCGGAATATGTTTAAATTTATATACTACTTTACCTTATTTACAGTTTATCAATTAAAATTTATTAAAATGATATTCTGAGATTTCTTCTGGTGAGGCACTGCCTGACCTACCTACCATGACAAGCCGCCACTGGTTATCTGTTTCTATCTCTGCAAATAGTAAGTAAAATGGCACCTGCAACTGTCAACTGGGCTCTCAAACGTCAAAAATATTGCAGTCACTAAAATACCTGTATTCTCGGTGAAAAATTGCATTGCTTGACATTTTCGTTGCAATAACAATCTTTTGAGAAGTGTTTTAAAGGTGTCAAAGACTTTTCTCACATTTGATATCAAAATTTAAAAAAAACCATAGATTTCATATGACAAACACTTAACTATGACTAAAAATCTCTTGTGGCCAGCACAATACCTTTCGCCATTTCCGTATTAGGCTATATAAGTATTGTATTGCACTTTGCTATCAAACCGTCGTTTTATAGCAAAAATTAGAGAACTTTACCCAAATATTGTATTTTATTGTATTTAACATGACTTCTGCATACATACTATTCTAATTATATCTATTTTTTATTGTATGAGGAAGTTCCTAAATGTCAGAGATTTTTCCAATTCACTAAAAATATTGTCGGTATTTGTAAAGGATATATGCATTTTACCTATAATTTTAAATATTTAATTAATAAAAGAAAAAGAAAGATTAAATATACTTTCACAGAAAAAGTTTTCAGGATGTCACTAAAACTGTTGATTTTTGATACTATCATCTGTCATTTACAAATTATGTTATAAACATTTGAATTTGTCAATTGGTTTCCTTAGTGTAGTTCAGCCTCTGCGATATATTACGTCCGATTATTCTATATATTATTGTGTCTTTATCTCTAAATCTATACAAGATAGAATAAAAATTTTAAGTGTATTAGATGGAGAGCTTTATGTTCTTCAATATTTGTAATAACAAAAATTTCGAAAAAAATTGTATTTACAAGAATTTTTTTTAAGTAACTACTACTTCCGGTTTTTCAATTGTTACCAAAACCTTTTCAGCTCTTCCCATGAATGTCAGATTGAGTTCATAATTAAACTGGTCTTGTCATAGTTTTTGAGCAATCGTCCCTCCAACATGCACACATACACACACACACACACACACACACACACACACACACACACACACACACACACACACACACACACACACACACAGTGGGAGGGAGGGAGAGAGAGAGAGAGAGGGAGAGAGAGAGAGAGAAAGAGAGAGACATCTATGTAAAAATGTCAAAATCGGTTTGTAGTGACCTTAAATCGTGCTTATTCACTAAAATCTGGACATGCGATTTTTAACATGAATCCAATACCTCTCTTAGCGAGACGTAAAAACTATTTGTGAATAACAGTTATTTATTATACGAGTGTGGAATGTAACATATTTAGTGACTAGTATATTCCACACGAGTGTAATACAACTTTTTTTTTTAAACTTGTTTTAAAACTTCTTAAATTATTTCACACTGAATACAAATTGATATATTATTTTAGTGTGTTATATTGTTATTGAAACAAAAAATGCTGTAATAATTATTGTCTGCTATTGGGAATATTTGAAGGAAAATTACATGAAGATGGATTAGAATGACCCTCCTAAATAAATATATCATCACGGCATATCACCCATTACTGGATGTGCCAGTATTTTAAACACATGTAGACATCGGTAATGATGACAATATATTTTACCGTGTGGGCGCTTACTACAGGAGTCACCTCGTGGGCACTCATAGCTGATGTAGAGAGTGCACCACAGGGATCACTTTTGTGCGATTAAAAGTCTGCACTGGCCGGGATCGAACCCGGGTCACTAGATTAGCAACCAGACACTATACGCACACGGCCACGCGACCTTTAAAACATAATTCACTTATGCCCGATTGCATCGCTGGCGCTTAAATTTTAAGTATCCCTTAACTTGACAGTAACGCATCGAAACGAAATGTCAAATGAGAAATTGAATATTGCTGTCAAAATGTGTAATAGCCATTACATGTGAATAGAATACTATCCTTCACCCACAACTGTCAAATAATAACATATTAGTGTATTGAAAAATAATTCGCCATAGACAAACCATTTGTTGTGAGAAATTTATGAAATGTTTTCACATTTAGAAGATTATTTTAAAATCGATTATTCAGCTACAGTTTAAGCTTAAGAAGAAAATAAAACTATGAAAATGCAACATTGACTTTTTATGTAGAAAAAAGTAATTTTTCCCACGATCGTTAAGCAATACCTTCATTATATATCTTTTCTACCACTCGCTAAGAGAGGTATTGGATTCATGCTAAAAATTTCATATCCAGATTTTAGTGAATAAGTACGATTTAAGGTCTCTCCAAACCGATTTTAACATTTTTACAGTGTGGATGCGTGTATGTATGTATGTATGTGTGGATGTTGGAGGGACGATTACTTAAAAACTATAAGACTTCAGATCAGTTTAACTATGAATTCCTAAATCTGAAATTCATGGGAAGAGCTGAAAAGTTTTGGTAACAATTGGACAACCAAAAGTAGTAGTTTCTTAAAAAAATTCTTTTAAATATTATTTTTTGAAAATTTATTACTAATATGAAGAACATAAAATTCTACATCTGATACATTTAAAATTTTTATTATATATTCCATAAATTTAGAGATAAAGACACTATAATATATAGAATAATTGGATGTTATAAATCGCGCAGGCTAAATTACACCACACCAAGGAAACCAATTGACAAATTCATGTTTGTAACATAGTTTGTAAATGTCAGATAAATGTCAGTGTCGAAAATCAACAGTTTTAGTGATAGTCTCTAAGCTTTTTCTGGGAAGTACATTTAATCTTTCTTATTGTTTTATTATATATGAATCTATTGAGAATTTTATACCACTCTTAAATATTTTTTTAATTACCGGTGATAACATATCTGTTCTTTCTACTCATTCTTCTTCACATAACTCTATCACTCTTGCTTTTGACAATTTTTTAACATTATTAAATGCCTCACAGTATAACAACATTTTAAATGCTAATGGTAGACTACTTGACATTGTTGTTTCGAATATTAGTTGTTGTGTTGTTCGTCATATTTATCCGTTCGTATATGAAGATCCCCACCATCCTTCTCTGTTCATTACTCTTCATCTTTCTTCCTCTAAAATAACATATAATGCAACTATCAACAACATAGTAAAGTACAATTTCTCATTAGGTAATTACGAGTTACTATATAATTCGCTAATGCAAGCAAACTGGGAAGAAATTTATTCAATACCTGACGTTAATGCCGCTTTCAAAAAGTTTTATGATGTACTTTACTGTTGTCTTGATATGTGTATTCCGTGTGTTAAACCTAAGTTTTCTCCCTATCCCCCGTACTTCAAAAATTATAAATGATTTAAAGCTAAAATCGCATTACCAAAAGCTCTATAAAACTAATAATAATGATATACATTTAGATATGTTTAAAAAGTTAAGAGCAACTACAAAAAAAGATATTAAACAACAATATTCAAAATATGTGTCGGGTATTGAGGACCAGGTTTCAAAAAATCCAAATAAATTGTGGAGCTTTGTTAATAATAAAAAACGCGTTACCAGAATTCCAGGTCAAATGAAGTTGAATAATTTTACTTTGAGTAATACCAATGAAATAGTAGAAGGATTTGCTGACTACTTCTCTAGTGTTTTTACTAACGACCATGGGTCTATTGAAAATAATATATCTCCGACCGACTACAACACTATAAACATAACGCACATTTCTGAAAATTATATTATTTGTGCAATAAAATCACTAAAATCGTCTCGCAATCCTGGCCCTGACAACTTACCGGCATATATAATTAAAGGATGCATTGATATTTTTGTTAAACCTCTTTTTTACCTTTTTAACTTTTCAATTTCCCAACATATATTTCCGTCATGTCTTAAAAAATCCTTTATTACACCTGTTTTCAAATCTGGAGATAAAAATGATATTTCTAATTACCGTCCCATTTCTATCCTGTCCAATATTTCCAAAATATTTGAATCTATGCTTTATAAGCATATTTATGCATCTGTAAAAAATAAAATTTCAATTCATCAACATGGATTTATGGCTGGCAAATCAACCAAAACTAATCTCATGAACTTTACTGAATTTACATTAAATTCATTTTCCAACAGTGCGCAGGTAGATGTCGTATATACTGATTTCTCAAAGGCATTTGATCGTGTGAACCACAATATATTATTACATAAGCTGAATACTCAGTTTAATTTCTCTCCTGATCTCATAGAATCCCTTTCTTCCTATCTTTCTAATCGGGACATGTCTGTATTTTACAACAATTTCAAATCTAAACCGTATATTGTTACCTCCGGAGTTCCTCAAGGTTCTAACCTTGGTCCACTATTGTTTATACTCTTCATTAGTGACATAGTTAACTCAGTGCAGAACTCTAAAGTACTACTTTATGCAGATGATCTGAAAATCTTCAAGTCCATTAGGTCATTTGAGGATACATTATTATTACAGAAATATATCGATAATATCTCTTTATCCTCTAAATTATTTTTTAACTTCAGTAAGTGTAAATTAATGAGTTATTTTGTTAGAAAATTTGTTTACACTGCTCAGTATAAAATTGGAGATTACGTTCTTGAAAGAGTCGACCAGTTTAAAGACTTAGGAGTTCTATTCGATACAAAACTGAAGTTTAACGAGCACATATGTACTGTAGTAAGATCTGCATATAAAAACTTGGGATTCATGATGCGTTGTTCACAGTCGTTTACTAAAATACATACAATAAAAAAGTTGTATTTTACTTATGTACGATTGAAATTAGAATATTGTATTCAAGTTTGGAATCCAATTTATAACAAATATGTTGATTTAATTGAATCTATCCAATGTAAATTTGCAAGATTTTTATATTTGAAACTTAATAAACAATATCCTACTTTTGATTTTGATCACAACGTCTTACTTCGTGAACAGCATCTTTTACCTTTAGTTACTCGTAGAAAAATTCACTCCTGTATTTATCTGTACAAACTACTGCACAACAGCATCAATGACCCAGTCACTCTCGCTTCAATTTATATACTTGTACCTAGAATAACTTCTAGGAACACCCGTACATTTTACTGTAGTACATCACGTACAAATTATGAACAAAAATCTCCTATAAAAACTATGTGTTCTACCTTCAATACTGTCTCTAGTACTCTTGACATCTTTGGTGACTGCATGGCTAAATTTAAAAGTGGCTTAATTCAGCAATTGTTATTAATGCAATAAATGGTGTCTTCTGTTTAAATACTGTTTCATTTAAGCAATTATTATGTATTTGTAATTTGAAACAACATACTTCTTTATTATTTGTATTATTTGTATGTTTACATTAAGTGTTCTTTCGTGCTTGTGACAATTTTTGTTATAATTGTGTATATTTAAAACCGACCTGTAATTGGGATCTTAGTATCCTGTTGGTCTTGGTTAATTAATTAAATAAATAAATAAATAAATTAATTACATATTTAAAATTGTAGGTAAAATGCATATATTCATCAGAAATACCGCCAATCTAGTTAATGAATAGGAAGAATCTCTGATATTTAGGAACTTCCTCATATAATGAAAAATAGATATAATTACAATAATTGTATGTGTGCACAAGACATATTAAATACAATAAAAAAACCATATTTGAGTACAGTTTTGTAATTTTTTTATTATAAAACGACGTTTCGACAGTGAAGTGCAAAACGATACTTATATAACATAAAATGGAAATGGCGAGAGGTATTGTGCTTGCAACTCAAAATTACAATACTACAAGTATGCTTTGGCTCAGAACAATGTACATATGATATAATTGTTTTTCCATTGTTAAAATGTCAAAATTATGAACATGTGCAAGTTAATTGAATTAAAAACATGAATTCAGATAGTGAGAATAAATAAATTTGTACGCCGCCAGATATTATATAATAAATATAGAAAATTAATCAAAACTAAGCCAAGCATTTTTTAAACGAAAATCTGAAGGTTAAGGAGCAAAAAAGTCACTTCCATCGAATTTAAAAAAATCATGGAACCGCATGATATTATCAATGAGACAATATATGCATACATGGTGTTAATACTAAGTCGTTACACCCGAAAAAGTTAGTTAAAACAAACATCTTTTCTTAGTTCCAATTTTTGATTTGGTGCCCTGGTTCATTGTTATTGAAATTCTTTTGTTTTTCGAAAGGTCCGTCATAACTCCCTTATTTTAAGGAGTATTGATTGTTTTTCAAAACTACTTTTCGGCTCTCTAAAATATTTGGCATTTGCAATTATTTTTAATTTTTTCAAATGACAAAATGACGATCGACGAAGTTAATTTCACAATTTCGCTAGAAATATAATTTTATGAAAATATTTTGGTGTTATTTTTTTCTAAATTTTATCATTTTACTAATATTTTTGTTACTTAGTCTTATTTTAACATTTTTTTAGTTAAATTAACATAACTGAAAGATGGAAAAAATTCACTTCTCAGTGATGATAAAATAAATTTTTTTTTAGTTAAAATAACACACGTTGTTGTGAACTATAACAAACTTAATGTGATAGTCTACCACGTGCGCCATCCTCCTTGTTTCCCTTGTTGCGTTGTAGCGTGTACGCGGTGTAGCTGAACTCATAGCGTCGTGTTGATGCGTAGTGTGTACTTAGCTAAGAACCAAACATAGCTTAAACTAAGGCTAAAATTAATTAGTTTTACGAATATCTGCAGGTCGGTTTTAATTTTTCATTAAATATAGTGTACCTAAAGCTGTAAGCAATAATGACAGACTTTGTTTTTATAAAACTAAAGTACAGAGAAAATATAAAATGGGCGAAAATTCTAAAACCAATTAGAAAGTTTTGTCTACACATGAAAGGTAAGATGTAAGCGGGAACACACGCATCGTCCTAATGTTCATTCATCAACATGTTCAACTCTCACTTCGTTCAGTTTCATAACGTTCAAATCTACAAAACGTACATTTGGCAACATACGCATCGTCCCTAATGGTTATACATCGCCATGTTCAATTCTCGCATCGCTCAATTTCATAATGTTCAAATATACAAAACGCTCATCCATGAAGTTGGCGCGAATCAAAATGCTTATTTCTCGCGCGCTTCCAAATTTAAACAGTACATTCTAAAGAACAATTTCCAAAGAAAAATGTTTTACTCGGTACAAATACATTAATAATTTTTGAGAATATTAATAGATGTCGCAAAAGTTGTGGAAATGTCAAAAAATTTAAATAAATTTATTATATACTGTTAATAATATTACAAATATATGGATCTGTATATACTGAAAAGTTTAAAAATATATTGTATGTCAATAGAGGATACTGTGGCAATATAAAAGTTTCTATAAAAAGCATTCTAACTATTTAATAAGTAACATTACTACTATTAAGTGATTCAAATCATGATTTTATTGCCAAGGAAAAATGATGTTTCTGTTGTTAATTTAATATGAAGAGAATGTACTACTATATAAATTATTTAAAGGTAAAAATACAAATACACTAGTCGTAACTTTTATAGTACAATTAACATTTTAATTAGTATTCTTTTATTGTTACAGTGACGACATTTTTACATTTCTTGTTACAGATAATTTCAAAATATGTAAATTGACACGATAAATTCCAACGACTAGTTTTTAACCAATCATGATGCAAAACACTTGAAAATTCAACCAATAGGAGCAGTATTATACTGATAAAACATCGTTACCCCCGATAAAACCCCGTTACCCCCGATAATTTTCCGCTACCAAGTAAATAAACAGTTGTTATTGTTTACAACTGTCAGTGTCACAATTAATGTGTCAAGTTTTTTTTTATTTTGTGTTGTCTTTGGAATTTATCTCACCAAATACAACACGACCTCTCAGATTTTCTCAGATAAACTTTTATTTTTAAGCACTCATTTTGTTTGCTTTTAAGCAAAATCACTCAAGCAAACTGACATTAGGTAAAACCCCTCCTCCTTCGGAGTCGGGATTTACCATGCAGTTTGCTTTCGTGTTTGTTGCTAAGCAAAAAAAATTCGTGCAAAATAAAAATTTATCGATAAAATCAGGAGGTCTTGTGATATTACTTCTGATAATTAAATATTTTTATAAAAATTAGTAAATAACAGAAGGAAATCACAATTTAATATCAACTAATACATATAACTTTGAAATAAAACAAGACTTCAAGCATGTAAAAATAGCTAGTCTCTTTAACGTTGGTACGAAAGAACTGAAACTGAGGATTTGAGTATTAATTATATGTCTTGAATGAATACACTTTAAACAATTATGAAACTTATCATGTTATCATTTACCTTATGTCGTTGAATGGAAAGAATTTGATAAATTGAAGAAAACCATGGTGCTATCTTTCTTTGAAAAAATAAACAATGGAATTATCAGCTATATGTATATCATTTTACGAAATACGCAAGCATATTTCCACTTGTATGCGATTAAAAAACCACTCGTGAGTATAGTAGTTCCTGATGTCCTTTATCCCATTCAAATTTTGTTGTACGAACCGGAACAAACAGTATTGCTATTATTTCATTGCAATATTTTAGCGACCTAAACCTAGTTAAGTTGCTTATACTTCTTGGTATGTATTTCGTATCAAAAGCATACATAAACATTATTAATTAAATCTGATATGCCCAACGCTATATCTTCCACTATTTAATTTTTTGAACTTAAAACATACCTACGTATTTACTAATGCTGGCAACTGCATTAAGTTCCTTTGCATATGCATATAACTATTGATCCAATTTGTAATGTATTATCGGTATGTTCTTTTCCAGAATCTTACCGATACTAATTCAATTTTATTTTGTGATAGTATTATTTATTGGTTAGATATTTTATAAATTCATATTATAATATTTTCTTCTTAAAATACTACCATTCTTAATTTGAAATGATTAATATATTAACAATGTGATACTGATATTTATAAGGTTACCTTCACAGACTTATATTAAATTTATACAGATATGTTCGGAAATGAAACCATCTTTACCGCGGTTACGGTTCGCGGTACCTGTAAGGTTGCGCTTCTTGAATTTAATTTTCGAAACATTTTTATAGTAGGATCGCGCCATGTTTCTATCTAGAAAAGGGGCTACTCGTTTCTGGGGAAACGATATTTGTAAAGTACAAATCGGCATCGCACCATGGAAAAACTTATTTTTTTTCTTTAGTTTCTATAGTTTTTTGACGTAAAGTTGCGAAAAAAAATATGAATACTTGGAGAACCTCTTCAGGAGTGAATAACATAAAACATGAAGTACTATCGTTTTTTCATAGCGCGATGTGGACTTGTAGTTTATTCTGTTCAAATATCGTTTTCCCAGCAAAGAGTCGCTACTTTTCTATATAGAAACATGGCACGGGCGCCATTCTGCTACTGGTCACAGTTTATAGAGGTGAGGTGCTATGGAATACTGCACGAACCGTGCTTTGAGCGCGGTTGTCGCAGTTGACGTCACGAATTATACCAAACTTTTCATAAACCGCATTCGGTAATATTAATTGGAGATTTAAACTGCGTGGCCAAAGAGATATGTTTTTGTTTATTTTTAAAGCAAAGGCTCCGGGATTTATAAAATAACTCATCTTATAAATTTATTCATAAAATATATGGAAAAGATATTAATGCATATCTGTAGAAAATTTAATAATCTTTCCTTGTTTTAATGACATAAATTGTGAAAAATGTAATTTACATGTATTTTTCAAATAAAAAATGTTTTGAGCTACAAGGTAAGTGCCACTTTCGGTTATTTCATTTACACCAAAATCTAATCACATACACGGTTTCAAAATTTTCAGAATGAAAGTATTTGAGTTACAGGATATAGAGGATCCACATACATATGCATACACGTAGACTTCATCGTGAAAATGTTAAAATTTGATTTTTTGGATCTTGAAACGTGGTCATTTACCAAAATTGCGATTTGTAACACGATTCCTATACCACCATTACCAAGGGAAGCGGGAGGTAAATTAAATATGGAGTAATTAGTCCGTGGCACTTTGGAGAAGTAGTTTCCCTATATGGATCATCCTCCAGCGAACATCTCTCACATGCTACGTAGTGGAAAGTTAATATTTCTGGTATTATTATAATCTATAGACGGTGCTCACAATCTTATAAAGATTGGAACCCCTGATCTAAATTTAGAGTCTTCTTTATATTGCAATTTAGTTTTTCTCCTTTTCTTGCATTTTTGTCATAATATTTTGTTGTTGTAGTGCTAAAATACTGTGATGGAGGTAAGTTTTAGGAAAAAAAAAAAAAAATTAATTAAAAGATTTAATTATTAGAGAACTGCATCTTATGTTCATATATTCAAAATTACTATATACATATTGAAATTTATGAAAGTTTAAAATACTAATGGCCAGTTTTATAATTTAATCTTCGCTTAAAATTTACATGCATGATTTTTCCAAAAATATAGGTATAATTTAGTAGCTTACAAAATAATTTTATTGACAGTTAATTGCTTTCAACAAATCTGTGGTTCACATCACAAAAGAACCTCAAGAATAAATGATACTCCCGGTGTAGCATTTTTTAATCTCCGAAATCCAGTGAATGATTGTCATTACTTGTCAAAATAATAAAAACTATGGGAATAATGTCCATATTTCGCATCTAGAGGCAAAATTGTCTTTTAATTTTGACCATAAAAATGTGTACATACCGCATAACCTAAAAACATTACAACTTTCCATTAAAATTTTTATAATATACGATTTCATGTTGTTAATCTGTCGCCAGAAGTGTGGTGAAATATCTTGAAATATGGCTTGAGATACAGAGGAAAATAAATCATGAAATCGAAAAATATTTAAATCAACTTCGAAATACTTTTGCAATTATAGATGGTCATACTGCAACTCCTGCAACTGCATATACCATTATTTTATGATTTCGTGTGGTTTATTACATTAGGCAACGCATTCTCTTATTCGAATCGTAACGTAAAATGAAATTTTGAATGTAGTAACATTATAACATTTTTTATAGCTTATGTTGGCATGCCTGCCTAGCTGTCAATATGACACGATGTTCCAAATGTGCTTTGCAAGGTTAACAAAATTACTTTATTCTTGTTATCTTGTTTGTTCTCGTCGTGTAGTGATTTGTGATATGCATAATAATTTTCACATTGACGTTATTTTCACTATATAAAAATCACCATTCGTTCGGAAGTGTGAAACAACTGGAAGGTGGCTTTTAGAGCTTGTTTATTTACCCAGAAGAGACATAATTCAGTTACCAGAGTAAGGAAAGAAAAACAAATACATTAATAAGGAAGAATACAAGGAGTAGTGCAGTATAGTATTGTTGAGATTATTTGTATTTTGGCTGAGGATAACTTAACTAATACATTGTTCCAAGAAATCGTCTGGGCACGCGAAATGACAGTAGTAAAAGGTATGGACAATCAATAATTGTATTATGTAAAATTTATAACATTTCTTTGTATCTGTAATTTACACGCCTAAATTCGAAAGAACTGAGCAGAATATTACTAATTTGAATGCTCATTTCAGGATCAACTACCGGAACCATAGGTATTTTGCACTCACATGTGCAGCTATCAATAAAAAGATGGCATTTGAGATCATATGATACCGTACTCCATCTTCGGCCGGACTAAAAGTAAGGAATATAATCCTAAAAACTTTTATATTTTTAATTACAATCCTAAATTTATTATTAAAGAACCGTAATCACCTGCAAAGACGCTGTCTATTTTTTAAAAAAAGTATCAATGCTACAGAAAAAAAATCATGGACACTATCACTACTACTATTACTACAGGGGCAAATAATTAGTTCCATTAGGTTTGTGGTGCAAATGTTTGTGATAAATTCATCGCAGGTTACAAGAAGCTAGTTTGAAAGCGTACAGACCGTCAGCGGGACCAACTACTTGCACGGTGTCGAGTAGCCAGATCTCAATTTACTTAGCAGGTTTGGGGATGATGAGTTAGTAAACCCAAGCCGTGTACTTTCTCCTTCTATCTGCATTTTATATGCTTGTAACGAATAATTATGAATGTGTACGTGGAGTTGTTTATAACGCGGGGTTCCAAATTAGTTAAAGTAACTTTTCGTAAAATTTAAATATATTTATTCAATTTTGACGTTTTAAACTGTCATTATTAACTCCATAGCAACAATTATAAGTAACACTTTTTTCACAAGTGAATTAAATTTTTTTAAATCACTCACATTTTTTTAATTCACTCTGCAACAAATAATGCATTTAAAATAACATCAGGCACGAAATTTACACTTACCATAGTATTTATCAGACATCAGCCATTTTCATTATTTTTCACGGCACAAATGGCAGACAATAAAGCTTTTTAAATAACTGATTAGTTTTTTGTTTTTCAAAATTAAATATTATAATGGTTTTTATTAGTTTTTCGTCAAAATTGAATAAAATATTGTACAAACCACGTGAGCTAAGAATGTTTATTCACTCGAAGACATTAACTCACTCGCCCTTACGGGCTCGTGAGCTAAACTTTCTTCTCATGAATAAACATTACCGTAGCTCACTTGGTGTGTAAATATCTATTATCCACAATTATCAAATAATATACCTAAACTATCTTATATACATAGTTACCAAAATAATAAAATAAACTTTTCAAATGAGGCGTGGCGTAAACTTTTATCTGCGACAGTATGATATATCCTACATAATTATCCCACTCATTTCAAATATAAATTACCATATTCACGTTGTTTTTTTAATTTTTTTTTTCACGCTGGGCTATAAAGTAAAATATAGGAAAAAGTGAAAGAAACTTACATAAGAAAACTTTTTTTATTATAAACATTCTGATATTTGGAGTTAATGATATTCCATCCACTTATGTTCCTTCGTATTTTAAAAAAGCCAGTATTCAGGGCCGCAACGAGAACGCTTTGGCCCATTTCATAGTAAATTTTAATGTTAACAACTACCTTCATCTTTGATAAGGTATAAATATGCTATCTTTTCCTCTGCATTCAGTGGCGAAACCTAAAATTAGAAACCTTAAAATAAATTTACATAATACATTATCTTGTTAGAATCACGTTCATCAATGTCATGTATTCATAAATTGGGTTATATGTAGAGTTGTCTCTTCGTAGTGTAGCCTGGGTAACGCTAAGTGACCTAGAACAAGTTGGCGACCAGACATCCGTGAGGGTCTCCTGGTCACTATGTCGTCACAATGATCACAGGGGTAGCATCGCAACAGTTTCACTAGTATCTTCAGACGATCCAGAATGGGGTATACAAGACAGTAATACATCTTTAGCGTCGCCTTCCACCACTTCGGCCAAGTCAGTCTCTTCCAGAGTAGCACGGACCTCAGTACAGGATCCCCATTGCATTCGCAACAAGCACCAATTTCATCTGCGACCTCGCCCAACAAATTATTTTATACTTGCATTTGATTTTTGTGATGACTACGAGTATATTGCCATAAACAAAATAAATAATTCATAAATAGAGAGTTATCTGTATTTCAAAATACATTGTATCAGATTGCTTTGTAAAAATAAAAGTTAAAATCTAAACATAACAATAAGTGGAGATAAATAATACACAAGACTGCAGTGCAGTAACATATTTACTAAAGTCTACGCCCCCCATTTGGAGCTTCTTTAGGGCTTCTATCGGAAAATATATAATAAGCGATGTTATAAAATAAATCCTGCGTATTATTTATCTCCATCGTCCAACTCATTATCTGCTTGCTTCAAAAATGTTGTTTTATTCTTTGTTCTGAACTTGTGCCACTCCATTATTGGGACATCCGTCTTGTCGAGTAGCTTAACAATAAAATTAAAAAAACTACTCAGTAAAAGTACTTCTAAATTTCTTTTTAATAATACCTACAACTGAATTCGTATATTTTCTGTCAATGATTTTGTTAAAAAAATTTAGCATGAGCAAGTAATTAAGGATGATTGGCAGTGTTTTAGCGCTATCATTCGTTTATGGATTATTCTAGAGAAAAATACTTCAAATAACAGTTATAGACAAATTAATTGTACGCAAATTTTATTTGAAGTATTTTTCTCTAAAATAAATCAGAAACGATTGACAGCGCTAAACCACTGCTAATCACCGGCCATACTACCATCCTGTTTTAACATGGAATAATAGTACCACAGAGAATATGGTTTAAAGTAACAAAGCCGTTTGACTTGATCAATTTATTTCTCTTCGCTTTTTCCAGTATATCTGTTTTTACATTGCTTGAAGTCTTGTTTTATTTCAAAATTATATTAGTTGATATTAAATTGTAATTTCCTTCTAGTATATATTATTTTATATAAGAAAATTCAATTATCGTGTCAATTTACATATTTTGAAATTATCTGTAATAAGAAATGTAAAAATGTTGTCACTGTAACAATAAAAAAATACTAATTAAAATGTTAATTGTATTATAAAAGTTACGACAAGTGTATTTGTATTTTTACCTTTAAATAATTTATATAGCAGTACATTCTCTTCGTATTAAATTAACAACACAAACATCATTTTTCCTTGGCAATAAAATCATGATTAGAATCATTTAATAGTAGTAATATTACTTATTAAATAGTTAGAATGCTTTTTATAGAAACTTTTCAGTTGCCACAGTATCCTGTATTGACAGAAAATATATTTTTAAATTTTTCTGTATATAAAGATCCATACATTTGTAATATTATTAACAGTATATAAATTTAGTTAATTTTTTTGACATTTCCACAATATTTGCGACATCTATTAATATTCTCAAGAAGTATTAACGTATTTGTACTGAGTAACATTTTTCTTTGCACTTTGTTCTTTGACTGTACTGTTTAAATTTGGAAGCGCGCGAGAAATGAACGTTTTGATTCGCGCCAACTTCGTAGATGAGCGTTTTGTAGATTTGAACATTATGAAATTGAGCGATGCGAGAATTGAACATGGCAATGAATGACCATTAGGACGATGCACATGTTGCCAAATATACGTTTTGTAGATTTGAACGTTATGAAACTGAACGAAGTGAGAATTGAACATGTTGATGAATGAATATTAGGACTTTGCATACCTAGCCGATGTAAGCTATTTAATAATTATAGTATAGTTATGTGCTTTATCAAGAGACAATGATTTTTTTATTATATTTGTTGCTGTACTATTAGTTTCAATTATAAAAATGTTTACAATACACGGAAGTAAATGTTTATAAAAAACATAATATAACATTTAGGTTCTTTTATAATGATTTTAATGTCAGTTTAGCAAATATGAGTTTTCAAAGTCATGGCAAATTGATAATAGTTGTTGTTTATTCTCCAAATTTTGCATGTGCCTATTTTTTTATTTCTACGTCATTAATGTTTACTGTTATCTAAGCCGTATAGTGCATACATTTTTAACAACTTGCATCATTTTGATATTGCTGGGCAAAAATTAGAAGTTTTTGAATGGTATTGCGCAAGATTGTAAAAATGTGTGCAGAATAACGCAGCTCTTGTTCCATTTAAGCCATTCAGTATTGTAGAGCATAGGGCATAGTTTTGGCCGAAATTGGAGACATGAGACAAGTTTACCCAATGTAATTTCCTAATTTCGGTGTTAGTGGTTTGCATATACCTATTAGACCACGCCTGTGCAACGCAATGTAGTTTCCCTATCCTAGCTATGTCTCACAATTTTATCATGATAGAAAGAGAGAGCAGTGAGAGAGATGAAAGATCGGAGGCCGATGAGCGTATCGATTTACCTTTACTTTCCCTTTGACATAAGGTTGTTTTGACGTTTGTGAAGTGTTTTGTATTCTAATTTAATATAAAATGGGGAAAAAATGTTTTGTACCGAACTGTAATAGTGGCTACGCGGCGTGCAAAGAAAAAGTTTCAATTTTTGGTGCTCCTAAAGATGAAGAAACATTGAAAATTTGGGTACGAAAAATACCCCGCAAAGACAGAGTGTTTTCTAATAAAGACTTTGTGTGCGCCAAACATTTTAAAGATGAGGAAGTATTAAAAGAATGGACTGACGGCTTCAATCATGTTTGTACATTTAATAATATTTTTAAAATAAAATAAAAATAAATATATCATCACGGCATATTACCCATTTCTGGGTGTGCCAGTATCTACAACACATGTAGACAAAAAAAATATAAATAAAAATAAAAAAATAATAAACATACCAATAATATTTTTTACAATAATAAATTAAGTAACAAAGAAAGTGGGAAGTAAAACGAATATTTTGAGATTCCACACAAAATATTTCACTTGAAAAAAGGTGCTTATCCTACCATATTTCCAAACTGTCCAAATTATTTTAATGTTAATACCCCTAAAAAGACATGTGAGATACTTAAATATGATACAATAAACAAAAAACGTAAGACAACCGACACCATGCTCGTTAACAGTAATATCGATGAGGATAATAATGAATCATTATTAACAGGTATCCGAATACATCATGGTACTTTTATAAAAAAATGTAGTCGTATCGACATGATCTCTATATTTTTTAGAAACAAACTCCAACGACGTCTCCTTCACTTTTCAATTTAATTTTGAAAAATGATATTGTATTCACATTGCCCAACGAATTTTGGTCCTTGAGCAAAATAACAAATAATGGGAAACCATGCCTTGTATATTTAAAATTAATATTTTCGAATACAGAAGTTCCAGTAATTGAAAAGCAATTATTAATTACGGAATCTTAAGATGTAAAAATTTTTATTTACAGACAACAACTATTTAATAAGGTATACAAAATAGTTTTACCAAATGATATTTCTAAAATTTTAGAAGAATTAGAAATATTAAATGTGTGCCAAGGCGTTAATTTAACAAATAGAAATATGATTATTAATGCTCAAAAACGAAAAAAATTATTACATTCTTTCAATTGTATATATATCTATTCAAGCTTACGATTTATTTGTAACAAATAAATTTTTAGAAACTCTTATGCCCATTTGCACCAACAAGGCTCAAATTTTAAGCCAGGCTTAAACAAAAAAATGCAAATCGAAATTTTGACAGCAATATATTATAATTCATTTGACTTTTCATTGCAACGCAATATTGTCAATTTAAGCCAAATTTAATATTTAATCTACATTGGTGCAACCGGCCATTATTCAATTAAAATGTATATGTATACAGAAATCGAAATGTCCATATTTAAAAAAAAATAAATATCGTACTATAGGAATATAACTGAACTATGAAGTCTTAAAATTAATTATACATTGCCCTTTAAATAAAAATAAATAAAATATACACCGAAAGTCTTTTTATTTGAGAAATATTATGCATGATTTCATATAAACTATATAATCGCCAGCCGTACGTAGGCCTCTGATCTTCTGTCTCTCTCTTCGCTCGGCGATAAGAAAGTGTTCCGCTTTCCGCTGCTTCGTTGCAACTCCTCTAATAGTAGTTATATTATACTCCGTGTATTAGACTAATATACTGCTGATCCCCTATCTCGCCCATGTGTTGTGCTTCCGTTAAAGAATATGAGATAGAAGATATATCTCCATCGCTCACAAGCGATACAGTGATTTGTATGCGCATGCTCGTGAAACTAAAATATATTTCTTAGCGGCCAGGAAAATTTCCATCCAAGTGACATTTTGTAATTAGAATTAAATAAATAAATATACAAATTTCAACAAAGTAAAGAATTCTTATACATGATATTATCATTATAATTTAATATTGTTTATGTATAATAACATTACTACAGCGTGAAATTTAAAATTCAATGAAATTATGATAACTAAACAAATATTTTAAATTATATTAAATTATGTTTTGTAAAATTAAAATTTATTTTATTCAATTTTTACATTTTAGACTGTGTTTATTAATTTCATAGGAGCAACTATAAGCAACGATTTATTTGGTAGTGACTGAAAAAAATAACTTTCATTATCATCTAGATAATTAGTTTTTCTTTTGTCAGAATGAAATTCACAATGGTTTGTTATTTCCAAATAAAACCATTCGCCTAATGAATAAACATTATCTTAACTCATTGCTGTAAAAATGTATATTAATATTTATGAAACTTTTCAATTCTAATTTGGATTATTTGTCAGCGTCTGAACTACAGTTTTTACAAAAGTAAATGAGCAAAAATTCACATGTTTTCACAGTAAATGCTGCAATCACAATGACAATTGACTTCGAATAACGCACGTGGTTACAGGAAACTTCAAGTTTCAAATCCCACTCTTTCATTATTTCCGTTAGCGGCACCAGTAGCAGTAGCCAATAGAATTATAGAATGCCAGCATGCGCAACCAAAGCACTGTATCGCTTGTGAGCGATGGAGATATATCTTCTATTTCATATTCTTTAACGGATGAATCGCGGAGGATTAGCAGTATATTAATCTAATAGGTATATGGTGGTTTGTGTGTGATTTCGGCTACTTGCAACTGGCACTGATGCGAGCTCCATCTACTGCATGCCTTGAATGGAACAGAGCATAGGTATTATTATACCAATTACAAACTGCAAACGTAGGGAAATAGAGAAACGAACAAACGTGTTATTTTTATTGTAAAATTATTATTTTAAAAACATTACAGCTAAAGAATTGTTCGAATTCGAAACTATACCAGAAAATTTTTATGAATCGTTATTAAAAGATACCAGTGGCGCAATAATTACAGTCGATTTTATAAATGATTTCGTTGAGATATCGGATGTGGGAGTAATAATTGAAATCGAATGTGGGGCAATTGATATCCCACCACCACCTCCACCTAATTATAGTAAGTAATTAGTACATCCCTATGTATGTTATTATAATAACGAAAATAATAATAATCATAATGATAATGGTGAAAATAAATATTATTTTGCAAAATAAAATTTCAGTTATTGGCACAATATCGCTAGCAACAACAGTATCTCTAACGATGACTATGATTTAAGTTTGAGTGATACATCTTTCACTGGGTCATTCATTGATATACCGATAGAAGATATTAATGAAAATGAAAAACAGGTTCCCAGTGAAGCTTCTGTAACTCAAGCACTACCAGCAGGTAGAAAAAGGACAATTACAGTTGAATTAACACAAGAGGTAATATTTATTGACATTGTATTGTATTATTTAATTTTATATTTAAAATAATTTTTAGGATCTTCGAAATAAAATAGAAAAAAGTCCCACTGGTAGATCTCTTTTGGAAGAATACCATAAAAACGGAGTTCTCTCCAATAAAAGCAGAAGGAATCTTGTGAAAATTCGAAAAAGAAGCGTATGCAGAAGCATTAATTAAATTAATGCCAAAATTAAAAGACCCAACCAGTTCACTCGGTTATGTGAGTATATAAATTATAAAAATTTTCAATATGTTTGTTCCAACATAAACATAAAATCAAATCACTACGGAACTGTCCAACGCATGCGCAGTATTAAAATGGCGTGCCTATTTTAATATGGCGCATGCGTCGGATAGTTCCGTACAGATTTGATTGTGTTTAAACAAATCTACTAAAATTTGAAAAAATGTAATATGGCCCATGTTATCTAATAGATTGCGAACAGTAATAAGAACATTACAGGAACCAAAGGAAAGCACCAAAAAAGTTAAACCCACCACTATTGTTGTAAAAGAAAATATTAATAAAGACGAGGTGGAAGCAGACAATAATGTATGTCTCATAAGTTTTGGCACAAATTTCAACATTTTTTTTTTTTGCAAAAAATAATACTTTTACTCGAAGTGTTGTACTACATAATAATTAACAGTTTAATTAGCAACTAATTTTAAACTTAAATTAAATAAAGAGGTCCATGTTCTTCCACAAGGCGCAACTTTCTGCGGACTCCTATCATAGTTCCTCCTCATTTCGTGCTTCCCATCCTCCATTAAAACTTAAGGAGATAAAAGAGCCCAAAAAAATTCTATGGGATGAGCCTGGGAAAGGTTAGGGGGATTGACATTCCGCAGAACAAATGGTATGTTTCGGTATGCTAGCCAAGTTTAAGTCTGTCTTACATAGTGACAAGATGCGAGGTCTGGCCAGACCATAATATCGTCCCCAGTATGTTCTTCTTCAATAAAATTAACTAATTTCGTACCTTTGACTATTCATTGCTTGACCTCTTACTCGGTCCACATAAAGCCGGGATACACCCCTTATGGAAATGCTTACTAGTGCTTCGGCTCTTACTCTGGTAAAAATTCGAGGTTTTCCATTTTTTGGTTTTAAACAAGGAATACCTTGCTCACATTCAGCAATTGTCCGATGAATGGTTCTTCAGGATATATGTTGATTTTCAAAAATTCGTAATATTTCGGCTTTAGGAACTTGCCCAACAAAATTATATATACACTTTCGATTTTCTAATTTGTAAGCCATATATACATAAATGACTTACAATATTGAGCTATCAAAGTTAAGATGTTAAACAAAATTTTTGCTTCCATAGCAACTTGTGATTCTCTTGTTATTACTGATTTTATAGAATCTGAAATTTGTGCCACACTTATGAGACATACGTTACATACCTCAAACTGCCCAAACTCAAAAAGGGAATTTTTTAAAAGGATGGCTAATACATTCGACTACCGCCGATCTAGTCAGATAAATATATTACAAACGTTTCCCAGGTTTATTGATACTCCTGGACTGGTAAGTTAAAATTTAGGTGTTGCTATTTTGTTTTGTTAATATTTATTTATTTGTTTAATTTTTTTATTCTTGCAGATAACCCAAGATTTTAATTTAATGTTTCCTGACCATAACGATTTTGAGGTCGAATATTCAAAAAAAATTAGTCAAATTTTTCAAGTCTACAAAAACACTGTAACAGTGTCCAAAACGGATTTAACGGATCCGGAACAGGATGATCCTAATGGTAAATATTTAATATAATAGCATTTAAATTCTTATTCTTTAATAAGATTATAGTGTTTGATAAGAATACAAGGAGTCTAGTTACTCTACTATATTTATTACCTCCCACTGCACGCGGAAGGAAACAATCTACCAGAGAAACAGTAGATTCTACTGTAAATCGACTCATCATATTTCAAAGAGAAGGCATTCCACTAACAAATATACTAGAAAATAAGTCTACAAAACAACCGTTAATATTAGCTGTTGGTCCAACCAAGGCTGCTATTGAACAATATTTCATTGTCGTTGATACACATTTACTTGAATGTCCAGGTAATATTCTTAAAGCATTTGATTTGTTGTTTCAAACGCATTTTGTATTTAATTTAGAGTACGAACATAAATTGACTGCATTCTATACATTTATTCAATTAGATGTATATAATATAATAACAATTGTAGTAATTACTCCAAAAATTAGAGAGTTGCGCGCACGATTACACGAAATACAGTCAAAAAATTAAATTTCAGTTTTTTGCGTTAATTATATATATATATATATATATATATATATATATATATAAATTTTGATTTTGGAATCGAAGTTTTTCAAAAAAATTAATTTTTATTTTCTAACTTCAAGTCTTTATTTAAACAGATTTGTTGAACATAATAACAGCTTGTAGAAAGTGATACAAATAACACTTATGCCTAACTATACACTAGTTTATATACTAAGTTTATCATAAACAAATTTGAAAAGAAATGATGGCATTTGTGATGGTAGTGAATCATAACTCTGTGATGGTAGTGAATCATAACTCCTCCCCTTCAAGAAATGACATTATTTCAGAGGATTCAATTCTAAGTCTATCTTTTCTTGGTTCACAATTTTCTTCTGCTTATATTCTAAAATACGAGTATATATTCTCTTTTTACATAATATGAGTATAATAATGATACTTATAATACTTAAAATAATATATAATATAGGTACATGGTGATTGTCAATCCCTTTTATAGATTTGATTTGGTCTAGGTGTGTAATATTTAACTTGACTCTATTCAATTTATTTATTTCTGGTATTTGTTTAATTTCTATTTCTTTTATAGTGTCGAAAATGTATTCTTGATATAATGGTTCGTACTTTTGGAATTGCCAATTTTTTATAGTGCAGATATCTTGTTCATTGATGAAGATACCCTGTACTTGTTTATATTTGTAGTTGTCTCCGCAATTAAACTCTAAATTTTGGGGATTTGGGAAAAATATAATTACTTTATTTGTAAATGGTATTTGTGAAATGTAATTTTTTGTTGCAATCTCTTGGCTTAGACAATCATCATATATTTGTTTGTTTAGTATGTTATTAATACAATTGCTAATAGGGTTATAATTTGTTATACAATATTTATTATTTATAAATTTACGTATGGATATATATATATATGTTATTATAGCTAGTAATCACATTGTTTTCCTCTGCTAATTGTTTGTATGATAAATCGTAATATGGTACTGGAGTAAATTGTTGAATTGGGTATAAGTTTTTTGTGTAATTTGGGACC
The DNA here is from genome assembly GCA_943142095.1 of Ophonus ardosiacus. Lineage (NCBI taxonomy): Eukaryota > Metazoa > Arthropoda > Insecta > Coleoptera > Carabidae > Ophonus > Ophonus ardosiacus. The sequence goes on from OW964835.1 coordinate 22,070,098, forward strand.
GCTAATAAGATGTGTATCTTATTATTTTGTAGTGTACAAGTAACATATACCGTTTCGAGTGTTTGTAGTATATTTGGGTTCTGTGTAATGTTTTGGAGACTACTGGGATCTATTATGGTTATGTCTAATTGATTTAAAGAGCAGAATTCTAAGGATTTTATGACATTGTCTACTATGCTTTTGAGTCTTTGAATATATATTAAAATTTTATTAATTTGGATTTCAGTGTGCATAAGCGCTTTCCAACTTTTGTCCTGTTTCATTATTACAATTACTTCGTTAATTGTCGTTCGTAGTTTATTTTCGTCTAGTCTTACAGTTTGTAATTCTTTGTTAAATTTATCGGTCAAAGTTTGTTGTTGGCGGATAATTTCGTTTGTTTGTGCCTGTAATACTTTTTGATTACTACTGAGTTGTTCTAAAATTGTATTGTAACGTTCTTCGTCAGCAGCGTCTAAATTACCTGTTATTGATTTTATTATAGATCCGAATCCATTTATCAAACCTCTCTTCTTCCTTCTTCCGAATAATTTGATTATGTTAGTTTCGAGTTCTTTGAACATGAAATTTATAATTTTGCCATTTTCAATAAGAAATGTTTCATTAGTTAATTGTTTGACTTCATTATTGATGAGTTGCTCTAATTTTGTGTATTCAGTGTATATTGGATTTATGTCGTTATAATAATAGTGTAATTGTTCGCTTTCTTTTAGGTAGCACTTACCAATTGTATGCAATAGAAATCCGGGGTTACTTGTGATGTTTTTTTATTTCGGCGAACCCATGTGAGGTTCTGAAACAGTTAAATTTTGATCTTATCAATTTTTACCTTTCGTTCTCTGCTTTTCGTTTTTGTATTTATTGTTTTGAACTTATCGTTATAATTATTTATTTTGGATTTCAGGTATAAGGGTTTTTTGAATTTGGTTATTAGTCGGGGGTTTTGTTTTAGATATGCTTCATTTAATGTCTTTAATTTATTAATTTTATTGTTTTCTAGCGGTTCTCTAAATCGTTTGAGTTTTTCTTGTTTTATTTTGTTCTTTACTTGTACTAACTCTTTTTGTTTTCTTTCTTTGTAAACCTGCAATTGATTATTTATTCTTTCCTTTGGTCTTAGATTTGTGTAGTCTTTTCCGTACAGTACTTCGTTCGGGGTCATATTTGTAATTGTTTGTATTGAATTATTGTACACGAATATACAATCATCAACTGTTTCTTTCAGAGATTTCAGCTTATGTGTTCTTGTTTTTATTCGTAGGTGTTCGATCAGCGTGGAGTGAAATCTTTCTACCGCGTTAGATTTCGGGTTTTGAGCAGACGTTAAGTGTAGTTCAATTTGGTTATTATGACAAAATGTTTTTAGGGATATATTATTAAACTCGCAACCTTGATCGCATATTATTTTCCGTGGAGGTATCTTGATTTTAATAAATGTTTCTAGCGTTTTTACTATTGTCTTACTTTCTTTAGTTTTGACTGGATATGCTTGTGCGTACTTAGAAAATTGGTCGTAGATTGTCAGGTAGTATTGTCCATCAAGGGTCAGGAGGTCTATGTTTATAATTTCGAAAGGTCTTTCAGGTGTTTCCGTGAGATTATCTATGAGCTTAATAGGTTTACGATCATATTTGCATTCTTTACAAGTCTGACAATTGTTTATAAGGGCAGTAATAGTGTTAATCATCTTTGGCCAATAGTATTTTTCTTTTAATTTGTTATAAGTTTCCATGATTCCTCTATGGTTTGTTTTACCTGTGTGGTATAGGTAAACGATTTCATTCTGTTCATCTATTTGCTCTATATCTTTTACCTCTTTATTAACTTTTATTAAGTTTAAAGTATTTACTTCGAAATCTTTTTGGATGATTTTATTTAGGGCGTTAAAGATTTTGTCGTCACATATACAATAGTATCTAACTTTGGGGGTGATGTAATCCTTTATGAACTCCTGTAATTGTGTATCTAATTTATCTCTTTCAATAGTGACTATTAGTCTTTGTTTCTTGTTATTGAATAATTTCTTGATGTCTACGTCATATGTTTTATCTAAAGAAAATATAATTTGATTATCTGCTACATTTATGCGATTTTCTAATATTTTTAAACCGTTAATTGGGTATTCTTGAGCTGAATGTGTAGTTTCTATATCGTCTTGTGTGTCTATTATTCCTTTTATTGAGTCATCGTTTTGCTGTATAATCTTTTCTAGTTCTATTCTAGATTCTAACTCATCGCTTAGCACGAAGTTTTGTGGTAGTGCATAGACGTTTATTTGTATGCATGTGTTTTCAAATACGGAGTTTAGTATTTTAATTAATTCATCCTTCGGTAATTTGTCCAATCCGCATGATAAATATGGGATGTTAATTTCGTATAGGTCATTTTTTATTAAATAATCTCGAAGCTGTATTAGTGAGTTTTTTAAATAATTTTTTATTGCATTCATCCCTAAATGATTCTTTTGAAAACAAGTGGAAAATGTGTTTATCATACTCATTTTGGATTATTATCTTATTTGGTAGTTTATTTACACAAAAGTTCCTACTATTGAATTGGTTATCTATTTGTTTTGCCAAACCTTTTCCGAACTTGTAATCCTTAGATATACAGTGCGCGAAGATGGGTGTCGTTGTTACGTCACCTACTTTAAAATTTATTTTGAATGTATTTCTGATTCTACTTAAAAAATCCGCGATTTTATTCGTTTTTCCTGCTATGTATTCTATCTCGAAATTATATTCGTTAAGTTCAATTTTCCATCTCATTAATTTTTGGTTGGCATTTTTCATGTTAAACAGCCAGGTCAATGGCCTATGATCAGTACGAATAATGAATTTTCGTCCGTATAGGTACGTCTTGAAATTCTGTATGGCCCAAACTATTGCTTTTAATTCTTTTTCAATGGTAGAATAATTTTGTTCATGTGTATTAAATGTCTTCGAGGCGTATGCTAATGGTTTTTCTTGTAGGTCTTGTACCTGCGAAAGTACAGAGCCCATTGCGTAATCGGATGCGTCGGTAGTTAATATAATTTTTTTATTAAAATCCGGGAATGAAAGTATTGGGGGATTTATTATTAGTTCCTTCATTTTCGTGAAACATTCTCTATATTCATTATTATAAATATGTATTGTAGACCCCTTGCGTAAACAGTTAGTGAAAGGCTTAGTTAGTTTTGAAAAGTTTGGTATAAACCTGCGATACCAAGATAGCTTGCCTAATAATGATTTTATTTCTTTCACTGTTTTCGGGATTTGAATATTTTGTATTACTTCTATTTTTACCTTCCGTCAAAAGGAAGGTATTGTTTTTGGTCAAAAAATTCGTTGGTGAGTTTTTAATGTATAAGCACGTTTTAGGGTCCCTACAATACGAATGTACTATTTTCAAGATGATGTCTGTATGTGTGTATGTGTGTCCGTGTGTGTGTCTGTGTGTGTGTCTGTGTGTCCGTGTGTGTGTGTGTGTGTGTGACAAATTTTTCTCCGACGATAACTCCAAAACTACAATTCTAAAAATTATGATTCTTTCATATTCCTCTTCTTTACAACCATATGAAGAGCTGATTAGATTTTGGTTATAATTGGTCAATCGGAAGTACCCTTATTTGAAGTTTTTAACAGTTTTTCTTAAAAAAATATAGTTAAATATTATTTTTTGACATTTTCTTATTATATTTATTAAAGAAAATACTCTTCTCTATATGGTTTGATTATTCATTTTCCTTCATATTCAATAGATGTAGAGTTAAAGCATTACAAAGAAATTAATTTTCAAAAATTAGTCAGCTTTGTTATTTATCATGGAAACAGCTGACATAATTATTCAAAAAAATTTAATTGACAGATGTCAGTTGCAAGTGCAAAACCAAATATGGAAAAAAGTATAGGATCTAAAATTGGTATGTCATAGTGTTGCTCGCAAGTGACACGTAGAGAAAGGCCAAAAAGAAGATGGAAGGACATTACTTAGTGTAGTTTATGTTATAATTTTATTGGATTTATAGAACCTTTTCAAATGAACTTTTGGTATGGAATTTGTAAAAAATAGTATGTGTTTTTACATGATATTATATAGAATCTGTTCCAAGGACCTTTTGGTATGGGATTTGTACAAAATACATGGAATTGACGGAAGGTCTTGTGCTGGCCACAACAGATTTTTTTCTCGTTTGGTTTAAGACCTTCGCTCGAGATTACAAATCCTAGATATTCTACTTCTGTTTTAAAAAATTCTGATTTGTCTATTTGTATTTTTAGATTTGCGTTTTTCAAGTACTCAAAGACCGTTTCAATATTTTGCAAATGTTCCTGTTCTGTATTCCCGAAAATGATTATGTCATCCAGATATACGAGACATATTTTACCTATTAAGTCTTGTAGGACTTCGTTCATGCACCTTTGGAAGGTGGCTGGTGCATTAATTAGACCGAAAGGCATTCTCAAAAATTCATAGTGTCCCGTGGTAGTGCTGAAGGCTGTTTTTTCTCTATCACTTTTGTCTATTAATATCTGATGGAAACCTGAGTGTAAATCGACGGTAGTAAAGAATTTTGGGCTATTTATTTTGTCAAAAAGTGTATCGATATTGGGTATGGGAAATTTGTCTTCTTTCGTTTTTTGATTGAGTTTCCTGAAGTCAATTACTAGTCTGGTTTTCCTTTTGCCAGATGCATCTGCTTTCTTTGGTACAATCCAGATGGGTGAATTGTACGGACTTTTAGATTTTTGTATGACTCCTGTTTTTAATAATGTTTGCACGTGTTCCTCAATATCTTTTTCATAAATTTGGGGTAACCGATAGTTTTTTGTGTATACGGGTACGTCATCAGTGGTATATATTTTGTGTTGTATTTTGTTAGTGGATGTTAACGTTTCATTTTCTTTAGGAAATAGTGAATCATATTTTCCTAATAATTTATACAATTTATTCTTTGTTCCTGGTTCTAAATGTTCATCGCGTATTTGCACATATGTTTCTTTATCTTTTTTGTCCAAATTTTGAATATTAAACTTCATCTGTTTCATTTTAATCGTGTTATTTGTAAAGTCTATTATTGTGTTCGTATCGCGGAGTATATCTGTTCCGAACAATAAGTTACATTCTGCGTGAAAATTTAAAATGAAAAATTTGTGGGTTTTTCCGAATATTCTAATCTCTACATACTTATCACATTTGACTTTGCTCGTCGCTGTTCTAAAAGTAAGGAATTCTTTAAGAATCTTCATTTTATTTTGTTTTATTGTCTGTTCCGTTATTAAGTTTATATTCGAACCTGAATCTATGAGAATTTTGAAATTTTGATATGTGATAATCGGGATCATTTTTGTATTTGATAACATCACATATTTTCTGTTATCTGGTCGGGATCGTAATCTAAAAAAGATTGATTATCGAATGTTTCATCTTGATCGTTAGTTACGTCCTCATCATTAATTTCATTGTCACAAGTATCTTCGGGATCTTGTGTTTCTAAGGCGTAATTTCTTTTTATTGTCTGTGTGGACATGGGTATTGTTGTTTTTGTCATTCCGGACATAGGTGTTGGTTTAAACTGTTGTCTCGTCTCTATACCATTTTTGATATTCTGTCTGGCAAACATTTGTTTACCTGAGGGTCTTGCAAGTTGAGGGTTAAATGGTTTTGAGGGAAATTCTTGTCCTGGGAATTTTCGTGGAGGTGGGTTAAATTGTTTAAAAAAGGGGTTTTGTATGTTGGATTGATTATTTATTTTGTGGAGTGGTGATTTGTGTACTTGTGTAAAGTTGAATTCGTTAGTGAGTATCTGTTCACATTCATCCAAAGTTTGTATGTTTTTGCTGATAAATAGTGTTCTTAAGTTCAAGGGTATTAGCGATATAAAATGTGTAGTGATTAGTGTATGTATTTCTGTTGTTATTGCTTTCTTTTCTTCCTGTTTATATGTTAATAGGGCTACTTTGATGTGATTTTGTGGTATGCGGTTTTGAATTTTCCTAATGTATTATTAATATCGTTTGTGTGAGTAATCCGAAGTAATGTTAAAAGGGTCGTGATATACGTACTCTTATCTTCGAAATTATTCTGAAGATAAGTTTTTATCTCTTCCCAAGAGTTGAACTCTTGTGTACTTAGAATATCTCTAGCTTTGTGAGTGAATTTCTTATTTAGCATGGAAAAACAGTATGTTTTTTGTATGGCTGTGAGGTTTAACGTATTCATTACTGAGTAAAAATTGTCAGCTTCCTTGATGAATTCCGGGAGGGTTTTTACCTCTCCATCATATTCCGGAACTCCATCAATGAAGTTTCTGATATCACTGATCGTAGCAGTGGCCATGCTGAATTTAATTTGAGATTTTGTTAATTCTTCAACTGAATATGATAAAGGTGAATTTATGGCCTCTGTTACTATCTGTTTAATTTTGTTGGTACTTTGTTTATTTGATACAGGTAGAAGTCTAAATTTGTCTTCTAATTCTCTGATATTGTCAGTGTTCATTAATTATATATTAATTTTGTATTATTATGTGTAACTTGTATATGCCTTGTGTCGGGGCTCGTTCTGATTCCTAACAGCGTTAGCCGTTCCTCAGAACCCTTAGTATAACAGTATTTGTTCGCGGACCGATTGTTATTACCGGCAAAAGTGTGCGTAATTACTACGAGTGTTTTGTAACTTACAACAGTATTATTATGATGTATGTTGTTCTCTGCATAGTAGTAGATGTCTTGATACGTTTCAAGTGGACGGGCGTTTGTATCTTTCCCTGCACCTTCGGTGTTGTCGATGGTGATGGAATGGGATGTTCTACTGGGGCTGATCTCCTTAATCTCGTTGGGTTAAAGATGGGTCGTGGTTAGACCCTGGTGCAACCACTGTTTAGGTTGATTGTTGATGGAGTGAATATTTATGTGTTTTCACTTGTTCGATCGCACAGAGCAACAATTGAAATTGTTGAATAAAGTATTGCGCAGACTTATGGCGAATTTCAGCACACTGCCTTCTTTATTTGCGATCCTACCGACTGCGCCAATTTTGATTTTGGAATCGAAGTTTTTCAAAAAAATTAATTTTTATTTTCTAACTTCAAGTCTTTATTTAAACAGATTTGTTGAACATAATAACAGCTTGTAGAAAGTGATACAAATAACACTTATGCCTAACTATACACTAGTTTATATACTAAGTTTCTCATAAACAAATTTGATAAGAAATGATGGCATTTGTGATGGTAGTGAATCATAACTCTGTGATGGTAGTGAATCATAACTTATATATATATATATATATATATATATATATATATATATATATTTTATATAAGATCAAAAGAATTTATTTTATATATAAAAGAATTAATTATATGAAAATGTTTTAGTTCCTAAGTTTGTTAAATAAACAAATATATTTTTAATAATATCTAGTTATATAAATTTTTATATAATTTACGTAATATGTACGAGTACATAGTGTATGTATAACTTTTGCCAAAATGCTGACTTGTTTTAAATGTAATTACCCTACAAATTTGAATAACCTTTATATAAAACACTTAAGACTTTTTCATTCTATAAATGTAGGACCAGGATTAAATTTAAAATATGGTTCTGAAAATTGTCATATATGGCTCATATAGTGGTCTTAGAAAACATCTAAACAAGTGTAATTTAAACAATAATGAAAACAGTAAACCATAATATAGAAATACATTCAACATCTAATCTCGCATCTAATTTAGACTTAAATACAAATGATGTTCTGTCAATTAATAGTACAAAATCTTTGTGTACTGTATCAGATAAAAATATAGATGCTGATACTAATGAGTTAAATGAAAGTTTATTAACATTTATTTCCAATATTACATCATTATATTTACCAGAAAGCAAAATTCAAAATATTATTGAATACACTAGTAATTTAACGCAGGCAATATGTCACAAAATTGAAGATTTTAATAATAGAGATATTATTATTGATAACCTTTTTTCGACAATTAGTACACAGTATAAACGAAACAAATTATTGGAGAATGAAATTGTACAACCTATAGAAATATCACTTGGTATAAGACAAGAAAGAGTTTGGGATTCTAAATTAAAACGAATAAAAGAAATTTGTAAACCTTGTTATTTTATGTACGTACCTCTTTTAAAAAAATTAAAATATTTACTTGAATATATATACAGTTCAGTTTTTGAAAATACTAAAAATAATGAAAATATTTTATGCAATTTTAACAATGGAGAAATTTTTAAAAATAATATTTTATTTCAACAATATCCACACGCTATTCAGCTTCAAATTTACTATGATGATTTTGTAACTGTTAATCCATTAGGAAGTAAAACTTCGATACATAAAATAGGAGCATTTTATTTTACAATTAGATATTTATCTTCGTTTTCAAATTCTCATTTAGAAAATATACATTTGTTAGGTTTGGCATACACAATGGATTTAAAAAAATTTGGTATTAATAAAATTTTAAACGTAATTATGGAAGACATTCAAATTTTAGAAAAAAATGGTATTTATATAAATCGTCTTAAAAGACCACTATTTGGTACATTAATAGCAATTTGTCACGATAATTTGGGTGGAAACACGTTGTTAGGTCTGGTGGAAAGTTTTTCAGCTACACATTATTGCAGAATTTGTTTAGTAAATAAACACGATGCTCGAGTAATAGTTAGTGAAAATGACAAGAGAATTGTAATGCGTACTAACAGCAACTACGAAGAACATTGCACTTTACTTAAAAATAATGATGTCATATTTGGAATAAAAAATAGATGTATTTTAAATGACTTATCTTATTTTAGCATTATTGAAAACTGTACTGTTGACATAATGCATGACTTATTGGAGGGTGTGGTACAATTCGAAATTAAATTATTTTTGAACGAAATTTTATCGCAGAAGATAATTACTCTTGAGAAAATAAATCAAAGAATACAAAGTTTTCATTTTATTCGACAAGACATATGCAATAAACCAAGCATAATTATACTTGATAAACCAGAAAACCTTATTGGACAACGGGCTTCACAAGGTTGGTGTTTAATTCGTAATTTACCTCTTATATTAGCTGACATATTAAATTAATGTTCCGAAAGTTTCTTCTTAATTTCTCTATTATTAGATTGCATGGATATAATATTTTCACCAAATATTTCTTTGGGAATGATACGACAATTGGAAATTTTAATAGCAGAACATCATTCGTATTTAATTATACATTATAATGTATCATTAACTCCGAAGCATCATTTTATGATACACTATCGTCGTATTATTAGTAAAATGGGACCACTTTGCTTTTTATGGAGTATGAGATACGAAGGAAAACATTCGTATTTTAAAAATTTAGTTCCTACATTAAAAATTTTTAAGAATGTGTGCAAAACTTTAGCTATTAAACATCAGAAATATTCAATCCAACAATCAAAAAATGCAAATAAATTTAATTTTGGTCCTAACTGTCCACGAAGTGTTTCAAAAAAAAGTTTAAAATTAATTTAAAATTACAGCAATTTTTCGAAACATATTTTATATCCTAGTTGGATAAAAATTTGTGGAGTAAAATATAGAAAAAATATGTTTATTTGTACTTCACTTGATCAGCATGATATACCAGTTTTCGTTAATATTGAAGTTATTTTTTATTTAAAAGACAAACCGAATATTCTTGGAATTGTATGGAAAACATTATCATATGATGAACAGTATCATGGCTACCATATTAAAAATGTTAGCAATAATTACGTCATTATTCCAATTAATGATAATTCAGAAACATATGAAGCACAACATCCATTTGATGATAATAATGATTTTATATAATTCCAAAATACCACATTATACGAGTAGCATAAAATGTTATTTATGTCTTTTATAATTTATAATAAATAATATTTATATAAAATAGTATTTTTTTCTAAACCCTAAAGAACACATCTTGACAAAATATTTTGTTAAGTTAACAAAAAAATATTAGTTAATTCATCATTAGTACTTGTCAGTATTCACCTAAATAATTAGGCAAACTAACTAGAATAAATGTGAAATTTACATTAAAAAAATGTCATTTTAACTAATAATTTTAATGAAATTAACAATAAAATTTGTTACAATTTAATTACAAAATTAGATGAACTAACTAAAAAATTGTTAAATTTACTTTAAAAAATTGTTGTTTCTTACTAGTAATTCTAGATATATTAACAAATAACACCTGTGCTATTTTAACACATTAGCATGTGTTATATTAACTTTCAAAAATTTGCAATAGTTTTAACAAAAATCTTTGTTCAAATTTAACAATTTTAGATAAGTATTAATTTAACAATAATTTCAAAGAGCTCTATATGAACTGATTTTTTTGTTAAATTAACACTAATTTTTTTTACTGTGTATTATTCACAAATCCGTGGAAATGCTTACCGAAGTCACAATTTTGTATTTGGCTGCTTACTGGTGCTGTTACGATTAGTCGGTTTTTCTAACCTCTAGTTAATGTCCATCTATTGATTAGCTGTACTGATGAGCTCTAATAAGAGCGAAACACGTGTCTACGGCTGCCATTGAGCGATTACCCTTCAGACAACATTTTTCTCGTTATTATTGACGTCATAATAATTTTTGCAATAAATATTTTAGGGGCATTAAAGAGCACTAACGAAGCATTAACCAGTGACTCCAAATTAGTTAATTTATTTTGAAAACTGTTTGCTGCTGTGAACTTGGCAAACAAATAACCGTACCTTATTTTTAACGTAATAGCAATTTTTGTAATACATTTTTAGGGGCATTAAAGAGCATTAACGCAGCACTAAACAATGACCCCAAATTCATCAATTAATTTTAAAAATTGTTTGCTAGCGTGAAGTTGACAGAAAATAAACCGAACGTTATTTATGACGTAATAGTGATAACTAGAATAAATTTTTTGAAGGCACTAAAGAGCACTAACGAAGCACTATTCGATTATACAGTTCGTTTCGTTAGTGCTCAAATTTGCTTGTCAAGTTCACGCATCTATTCTGACTTCTAGAGTCTAGCTGAATCGAGCCAGAGTGCGTATGATACAAATTAAATAGAGTTGACTCGACTCGACTTGACTAAATTCTGTTAATGGGTATTTCATAAAAACATAATTAAAAATCTGTTGTGGCCAGCACAAGACCTCTCGCCATTTCCATATTAGACCATATAAGTATTGTATTGAACTTCGCTATCGAACCATCGTTTTATAACAAAAAATTACAGAACTTTACCCAAATATTGTTTTTTATTGTATTTAACATGTCTGCTGCACACACATAATTCTAATTATATCTATTTTTCATTGTATGAGGCATTTCCTAAATGGCAGAGATTCTTCCAATTCATTAACCAGATTGGCGGTATTTCTGATGGATATATGCATTTTACCTACAATTTTAAATACAGTACTTCATTATATGAACATTCCACTGGAGTGAACAGAAAAAATATAAAGTTGTAGGTTCTATAGAGTGAACACGGTTAATTTCGTTTATGTGACCAGTGTAAACAGTAGGGTAGACTGGGTACGGTTGTGCCAGGGTACGGTAGTGACAGTCGCCATAACAGCAAAACTATACGTAACGCGGGAACGGGTGCAAGGGGAGGGAGAAGCGGCATGCATGTCTAAACGCGTTCCCCAGCTTGTGTCAGCCAACGCGCAACGCTAACGTAAGCAGGAGTCTACATTGCTTTTCAACAGTCAAAAGTAAGTTTTTTTGTTTAATTTCTTTTAATATTTACTGTTATTTGTATACAGATAGATTATATCATATATTTTTTTGTTATAAGTTGAATATTAGTAGTTAATTACGAGTGATTAGTTTTTACGTAGATTACTTGGCCCAGTCATGGCGATTGTTTGTTTTCGAAAGTATGCGTTGGGTACGGTTGTGACAAATGTTGTGGGTACGGTTGTGACATACATTTTTTTTTTATATTTTTGCTTTTAGATGCCCCGAAAACGCTTGCGGAAGACCGAAAGAGCGCGGTCTGACATAAGTAAATATAAACATGCTTATGAAGAAGTGAAACGCGGGACTTCTTTACGCAGAGCTGCGGAAATGCATGACGTTAATCGCATGTCGTTGTTGCGATACATCTGTAAACGTGATGAAGCCGGTGCGAATCACGATGAAGACAGCATCAGTATGGGGTATGTTGCTCATAATAAAGTATTTTCTAAGGAGCAAGAAGAAGAGCTATCAAAATATATCATACGTTGCGCGGATATATATTTTGGCCTTGCTACAAAAGAGGTACGGAAGCTGGCATTTGAACTGACAACTAAATACAACATAAAGAAACCTGCTACTTGGGTTGAATATAAGATGGCTGGTGAAGAATGGTTCCGTTCATTTATGAATAGAAACCCGTCACTGTCTGTACGCGTAGCTCAGGCTACAAGCCTTTCAAGAGCTACAAGTTTTAATAAAACGAATGTGGAAGCTTTTTATAATAATTTGCAAACTGTTTTGGACAGACACACATATGAGCCACAGGATATTTACAATGTTGATGAGACAGGTGTCACTACCGTGCAAAGACCGGATAAAGTAGTGGCAAGACGTGGTATACGGCAAGTGGGAGCTGTTACATCAGCTGAACGTGGTACATTAGTCACAATTGCTTGTGCAGTAAATGCCTTGGGAAATGCAATTCCTCCTTTTTTTATATTTCCGAGAGTTCGTTATCATGATCACTTTGTTAGGGACGGGCCAGTGGGATCGATTGGAACTGCAAATCCTTCAGGCTGGATGCAGGATGCGTCATTTTTAGTATTTCTCGAGCATTTCAAAAAATTCTCTAATGCTTCTCTAACACATAAAGTGTTACTATTGGTGGACAATCATTCTTCTCATGTTCATATTAATACACTGGATTTTTGCAAAGAAAATGGCATCACTCTGCTGTCATTTCCTCCGCACTGCTCGCACAAACTGCAACCATTAGACCGATCTGTCTTGAAAAAGGCTATAAATACTGCTTGTGACGGATGTATGCGAAGTCATCCTGGCAAGACTATGAGTATTTACGACATACCAGGTATCATCAAGACTGCTATGCCTCAGGCTTTCACACAAGCGAACATTCAGGCAGGTTTCAACAAAACTGGTATTTTTCCCTTTCATCGTAATTTATTCCAGGATATTGACTTTTCGCCATCTTTTGTAACAGATAGATAGACCAAACACTATTCCTACAACACCATCTATTGAAACCAACGTACAAAACCCTGATTCTGTAGATAACAATCCTGGACTCAACGATGAAATGCTGTCACCTTCAGATTCTTTATTGGGGCAATCTTCGACTCCAATTATAAATGAAATTCAGCCAACTGCATCAACCTCAGCCACGCCGCCTGTGCTTTTACCTGAAATTGTCCGTCTTCAGGAGACTGATTCAACCACAGCCACGCCGCCAGCTTTTTCGCCTGAAATTGTCCGGGTTCAGGAGAATGAACCAAATACGGTGCAAAATCACAATGCATGGTAACCCGAGAAGCAAGATCCGTCTTGTCACCATGTGGTCTAAAGTGTAAGTTTAAATGCTCAGAAAAGATACAACAGGATCAGCGAGAAAAAATATTGAGTGACTATTGAAATTTACAAGACATTGAAAAACAAAGAGAATTTTTATCAACCAGTATGAGAACTGTTATCCCAAGGTACAAATGCACAACAGCCAAGAAAACCAAATAACGCTTATTTTTTTCTAATTAATCAGCAAGAAGTGCGGGTGTGTAAATTCTTTTTCAATGAACCACAAGTTATAAGTACAGTCCTAAGGAAACTGCAAGTATGTGAGAGCGGGAGAGTTGAAGAAAAAGACAGGAGAGGGAAACATGGAAATCATTACAAAATTAGTGAAGATGTTAAAGATAACATAAAAAAAACATATAAATAGTATACCACGCAACGAAAGTCACTACTGCCGGTCTCATTCGAGTAAGGAATATATTGATGGAAGTAAGACTATTGCAGACTTGCATAGAGACTACAGTACACTATGCAAAGAACAAAACAAACCGTTTGCTAATTATTTAATGTACAGTAAGATATTTAATGAACAATTCAATTTGGCTTTCCATAAAAAAAAAGACCAATGCGAGTTATGTCTTGAGTATAAAAATTCCACTACGACGCAAAAACAGGATATAGAGCAAAAATATGCCGAACACATAAAAGAGAAAGATTTAAGTAGAGAATGAAAAGAAAATGACAAAAACAGTGATAAGAGAACAAAAGTTATAGTTTTTGATTTGCAGGCCGTGTTGCCATGTCCCACGGGGGACGCATCGTCGTTTTACTATGTCTCGAAGTTGAATGTATTGAACTTTACTTTGTATGATATAAAAAGTCACGAAGGCACCTGCTTTTTGTGGCATGAGGGTGAGGCTCATAGAGGAGCTAATGAAATAGGTAAATGCTTTGGAGGTATCTTAAGGAGATAGACCAACAAACTCAAGACATCTGTGACATAATATTTTACTCAGACAATTGTGCTGGGCAAAATAAAAATAAATTTATTATAACCCTAAACATACACGCAATTTCATCTCTTTTCAACATAAACTGTATAACCCATAAATTTTTTATATTTGGACATTCACAGAACGAGGGAGATAGCATGCACGGTCTCATAGAAAAAGAGGTCAGAAAGTTTAAAAAATCCAACCCCATATACTCACCGGACCACTATGCCTGTATAATTAGAAATTCAAGAAAGAAGGGAATATCGTAGAAGGTTAATGAATTATGTCACGCTGATATTCTCGATCTGAAAACTCTAGCGGCAAAGTTGTTTATCACCAACATTAAGAATGTCAAGCTCAGTGATATAAAAATATTCAAGTTGGACAAAGATCATCCTGGAACAGTGTTTTATAAAACCTCGTTTGAGCAACTTGACTATTATAATGTTAATTTTCTAAAAGATGACAATGAAAAAAAAGCTGTGGTAGATATAATGAACATATATAATTTACACCAAACAATAAATGAACCCACTCGAATTTCAAAGAACAGTAAGACCTGCATAGATAATATTTTCACAAATATCTCCCAAAATAAATATAAAGCGAAAGTTATACACAACAGTATATCTGATCACGCGGCACAACATATCTTAATAAAATACGCATCACTTCTTCCAAATGAAAGCAATTGCATGTATGAAAAAAGAGCTTTTACAAATGTAAATTTAGCACATTTAAAATTTGCACTTTCACAAGAAAACTGGAGTAATGTATTAAATGAAACCGATGTAAACAAATGTTTCAACAAATTTATGGATTCAATATCATATTATTTTGATGTAACTCATCCAAAAATTAAAATGAATAATATCCAGAATAAAAACAAATCGTGGATAACAAATGATATTAAACTTCAGTCTCTACACATGAAATTATTATACAATCTGTACAGATTAGGCCATATCAATAGAGAAACATATAATACTTATAAGAACGAGTATCGTAAACAAATTAAAAAAGCTAAAGTTGATTTTAATTATAATCGCATTAAAAATTGTAATAATAATACAAAACAAATTTGGAAAATTATTAATAAGAATGCAAACGACAATAATTCGGATAAGCAACAAAAAATTAATAAATTAACCGACACTACAAGAACAGTATATGAGAATTTAGATATTTCGAATATGTTTAACAATTATTTTATAAATCTGCCAAGTAATACTCAAAAGAACTTACCACCAATTGCTAATCAAGTAGGTAACATTAACATAATCTATAATTCATCTTCCATATTTTTAGAGCCAGTTACTGAAGCTGAGTTGATATCTGTTATTAAATCTTTAAAAAATTCTTTTTCAGCTGGAAATGATGAAATCTCTAACAATGTTTTGAAAAATTGTTATGAACCCCTGATTATACCTTTGACTCATTGTATAAATCTATCACTTTCCAACGGGATATTCCCAGACAAATTAAAACTTGTAAAAGTTATTGCTGTACACAAAAAAGGTGATAAAGATAATGTATCCAACTACCGTCCGATCACATTAGTATCAGCCTTTCATAAGATTTTTGAAAAAATTATGTTGTCCAGAGTTCTCTCATTTCTCGAAAAGAATAAGATTTTGATTGACGAACAGCATGGCTTCAGGAAAGGGTTAAGTACAACTTCTGCCTTAGTGAACTATCTTGATCATGTTTATAACGAGCTCGATAGAGGTAATAATATTTCTGGCATCTTTTTAGATCTTTCAAAGGCCTTTGATTGCGTAAATCATTCTCTCCTACTATTCACATTAAACACTTACGGTTTTAGAGGGATCGCTACAGATTGGTTTCAATCGTATTTGCAGAACAGAAAACAAGTAGTATTTTACGATAATCAGAAATCTGAGGCAAAAACAGTGGAGTTTGGGGTACCGCAAGGTTCAATTCTTGGACCCATACTCTTTATTATCTATATAAACGGTATTAAAAACATTTTAAATCTTAATAAATTTGTTTCTTATGCGGATGATGTATCGATTCTATCTTCAGACATAAATGAAGTGTCGAATATTGTAACGAAATTGTCGTCATGGTTTGCATCTTTAAATCTTATGCTTAACGTTAACAAATCCGCACTCATTAGTTTCTCAAATACCAAGAAAGAAAATAATTTGGTAGTTAATTGTAATGGGCAATTGCTACCGAAAGTAGATAATGCGAAAGTTTTAGGATTACATGTACAAAAAAACTTAAAATGGGATATTCACATTAACAAAATTTGTAGTACACTCTCATCTTTATGCTACGTTATAAAAAATGTCAGATTAATGTCCGACATATTTTTAACTAAAATATTCTATTTTGCCAAGTTCTACTCCATCCTAAGTTATGGAATTATTTTTTGGGGTAACTCACCCTCTGCAATTCGTGTTTTTAAGCTTCAAAAACACGCTGTTAGAAATATATTTTTGTTAAACAAGAGAGAATCCTGTAAGCTGGTGTTTAGAAACGAAGAATTGTTAACTTTACCTTGTCTATATATCTTAAATACCATCATACATATCAAAGCAAAGAAAGACAAGTTGCCTACTTTATGCGAACTTCATAATTACGATACTCGTGGAAAAACCAATTTACAAATACCAAAGATAAAATTAAACAACTCAAAAAATAATCCAAATTATTATGGCCTTGTTTTTTATAATAAACTACCTCAAAATCTCAAAGATATTGAATCCGTAAATAGTTTTAAAAATAATTTAAAAAAATATCTTGTACAAAAATGTTACTATCATGTCAATGAATTTCTGAATGATAAATAGGTAATAACTTTCTTCTTTTTTTAACCTATGCACGAATATTTTGTGTTTGTAAATTTTGACTTTTCCTATATCAATGTATTTTGATCTTTGGAAATAAAGAATTATTATTATTATTATTATTATTATTATGATTAAGCACAAATTATACATTCCAGAAAAAAAATTGATATAAAACAAGTCCAGGTCAAAAAAGCATTTAGTGAAAAACCAGGTATTACCAATGCCAAGAAAAACGGCTTGCTATCTTTAATTGTGAAAAAAAAATGTGTACCACATTACTATCTTGATTTTTACAAAAACCTGTAATCCGATTATAGTGTTCACTTTAATGTTAATTGTTCTTTAATATTATAATAATTTAATAATAATTAGTTGCTTTAATTTTGTAAAATTAATTAGAATGTTTTCTAAGTTTGAAACATTTAAAGTATTTTGTTTTCTTATTGTCAGATTACTGATGTAATACTGCTAAAATAAATCACAACATTCTATTTTTCATTAAGTTTTTTGGTTTTTTATATACAATTCAGTCAAATGTTTGCAATATAATCATAAAATATAATATGAAATGTATTTTATTTTATGAGAAAGATAGTTACATCTTTCAAATTCTATAAAACTATAATTTTTCGAGAACACTGACATACATAATACTTAAAGTACCTATAAAAACACCATAACAGTGTAAAAGGCTAGCTCGATGTAATCTCGTTTAGATAAAATTCTAAATAATAACTAACAAATAATTTCAATTAGCTCTCCTGTAAAATTATGTTTTTTGAAATGTAACCCCTATTCTTCCAGATGAACGGTATGTCCGATAGCTTGATCCGCTGAGACAGAGTGTGTCAAGTTTGAACAGGTTATGACTAGTTAGTCAGTCTCCAGAGCAGCTAGAGTGAAGTTGTGTTTAACGCGTTTGTCGCGCGTCATGGATTTCGAACAACGCGTCAACATCGTCTTCAAGCAGATTCGGATTTCATGGCCAAAATTGTAACTGCAGATGAAAGTTGGGTCTATGACTATGACTCTGAGATGAAAATGTAGAGTTCCCAATGGAAAACCCCTAACTCACCTCGCCCTAAAAAAGCAGGAGAACAACTGTAAATTCCGAAATTTACAAAGGAGTACTGGAACGTATGCGAAACGATATACGAAGAGACCAGAATAATGGGCTAATGGCTTCCTTCTTCATCACGACAACGCATCGCTTCTGATTTGCGAGTTTTTGGCTGAGAAAAATCTTCCTGTTTGTCCATATCTACCTTATTCACCAGATTTAGCACCATGCGATTTTTGGCTCTTCCCAAAAATAAAAACCGTGCTAAAAGGAAAACGTTTTGACACCATTCGTGACATTGAGATGGCCACGAAAGAGCAGCTGCACGCCCTCCCCAAAGAAGCTTTCCAAAAATGTGTCCAGTCATGGATTCAACGTTGGGATAAGTGCATCTCTAGCCAAGGACAGTGCTTTGAAGGAGATTAATTCCATTTCTATGTAAACTTATTAAATTATGAAAGAGTGAAAAGATAATGTCAGCCACCGGGATTTGAACCCAGATCCACTGTCTTGCCGGGACAACGCTCTACCAATTGAGCTATGGTGGACTCCTCCCGTTGGCTCACTTTATCTTCCACAAATGTTAGACTAAAAGATTCTCATTTTTTGACAATAGTCAGCGTCACGCCAGCAGGGTTCAAATCCCGGTGGCTGACATTATCTTTTCACTCTTTCCTAATTTATTTAGAATATATAGGCTGCGTACTCAAAATTCATGTAAACTTATTACTTTGTAATAAAGTTATTCAGAGTATTTTTTGATCAGACCTCGTATATATGAACAAGTAGCTATAAGTGTTGGACAAACCCTGGTGAGCCAAATCATATAAGGGCCATGACCGGCATCGTAGTAAAAAAAAATAATTTGTTAAATCATTTCTTAACCTAAAGTTAGAGTTAAATTAAGAATTAATATAAGTATTTCATATTTTGCCGATGTTGTAAACTTACACGTCTGCACGTTTACCAGAATTAGCTGGCCTCTCTATAGCGTCACTGACTTCGATTGGCTAACTGAAATTGCAGGTTAGAACAAGCAAAGATTTGTTATTATTAAATAGTGTTGCTTTATTATATTTACGAAGATCTACATTTAGTATAAAATGGAGACTTTACGTTATCTCTAGGTCTAGTTCAAGCGTTTCATACAACTTTATGAGTTGACGGTTTTAATCAGGGGTGTAGTCGAGGGTATACGCCGTATACCCTCTGGATTTTTTAGGTGCCCGAGCGTGTACCCTCTGCTTTTAAATATTTGAGACAAAAATTATAAAAATTAAATCAACTAATGAAAATTTTATCCCACAATTAATATCATTTTTTTAGAAATTATATTAAAATTATCTTTATGTTTATAAAATGTACGCTTTGATACGTAAGGCAGTATTTAATTATTTTATTTTTTTCTTTGTGTTTATAGTTTTTGTATTTGAATTTTAGTTGAAAATTTAAAAGAAAAGATGACATTAACTTCGTATTAAGTCACAATGTATAATAGTCGCGCGCATGTTGTGTTGTGTTTCGATTTTAGATATTTTATCCAGATAAATATATTCTCTTTTGTAAAATGTTCTTTGAACTGGCAATTTATTTTTATACATGGAAGGGACAAAATATGCAACTTCACATCCCTTGAAAAATGTAATTTTCAATTATAAGGCATTTGACCTTGAATGAAAAAAAATTTCGTCTGCGGCGCCATTTTTTTAAATTTTTGCTCCCTCCTTGCATATTTTTTTCTTCTTAATTATTGCCCCCCCGCGTATACCCTATGTATACAAATATATTTTCAGCGTATACCCTCTGCTAATTTTACGACTATAGCACTGGTTTCAATGCAACTTTATGAGTTGACGATCTTAATGCACCTATATTAGTATATTTTGTTTTCAAATATGGAGCATAGTTCTTTCAACCTGCCGTCTCTCACCCGCGGGTCTAACTTCCAAAGACGTGGTAGGGTAAAAATGATGATTTAGGATTTTAAGCGAGGGAATAAAGGATGTCCTCTGAAAGTTAAACTGACAAGCAAATTTAAATAAGGACTGTCTCTTGGTTGTCATGTAATTAATTATTTGAGTTTGTCGGCTTTGCCCTTGAAAAAGAAATAAAAATATTGTCACTTATTAATTAGTGGAAAAACACATATATATGTGTGAGTATGATCATGTTATAATCACAGTTCATACAATAAAACATAAAAACTGAATGAGTTTTAATATTATATGGTGTTTTCAGGATAGACCCACCTTACGGGTCTATCCTGAAACTTTCCCCGGGCCTAGAGCCTAATTTTCTACTCTGCCCAAGTCCAATCCCGCTAAGCCTACCTAAAATCATGTAAAATCTATCAGCCCGATTCACAAAAAAGTTTAAGCTAATCCTCATTTTTGGATTAGTGAATTCCATTCTATTCCGGTATTTAAAATTTAATTTTCATGATATTATCAATAAAGGTAAATACTACGAATAGATTAGACTATATTTTAAGATATAAACTGTCAAAATTAGAGTAGAATTCGCTAATCAAAAAAATGAGGATTAGCTTAAACTTTTTGTGAATCGGGCTGTATAATATTAATAATTAACTCTAAATTTGTAATAAATAACATACAGTATTTTAAATTTACTGTAATAAATTTAGAATTTACTCCTATTTCATATAAAAATACATACTAGAATAAAAACATTGAGTTTTTACATAGTACTTATAAAATTTGACAAAATTGTTATAGAAATATAAATATATCATTGTAAAACCACAAATATTTGTAGTAATTACCTCTAAACTTGTAATAAATACATATAGTATTTTAAATTTACTATAATAAATTTAGAATTTGTCCATAACTCCTGTAAAAATAGGAACTAAAATAAAATGAATTGAGTTTTTACATAGTTCTTATAAAATGTGACAAAATTGACATGAAATATTAACATATCACTGTAAAATTTCATATATTTATAATATGAATATTACATAGTAGTTCTAGTAATTTTTTTTTATATTTGTAAGGGTATATTGGCAAATTTATAGAATTATTTGCTATGTAAATGTACGTCTATTAAATTTTGTTAGTGCATACATATTATAGTAAAAAATTATTATACTTTTCGACAAAATCGCTATTATTTTTTACAGTGTATAGTACACTGTAAAAAATATATGTCATATTACATAAATTGAACGTAAAAATTTACATTGTATTTTACGTACTTTTCATAAGTATGTAAATGTACAAAAATAATTTGTAAATATACGCCTCTGTGTAAAATTACATAATACCTGTAAATATACATGAAATATAAATGTATATTTGAACACATTTAGAAAAATTACTTAATTATGTAAAACATTTTACTTTAAGGTTAGGAGGAAGTAACGCCGTACTTGTTGATAGATAAAATATATTAACGGATTTCTCGGCGGTGATTGTTCAACGACAATATACAATTTTATCTATCAACAAGTACGGCGTTACTTCCTCCTAACATCAAATTCCAGGATGGGGTTTTTCGAGTACCTAAAACGTACATACGGCCAGCACACCTGCCAAACCTTCAAAACTTGGGCTTCAAACAACACCAAATTGGCAAACTTCAGAAACAGAAAGATCTTCCTCCTTAACTGCAAGAAACACCAAGTTAGACCGAAACATGTCACACAAGGAGTCAAGGGCATCCACAGCTTGATAACAACAACCAACACAGAATCAACGAAGAGGACATTACAATTTAACAAAATAATTAACTTAGAAATTAACATAACACACGAAGTCTTACGCTCAATTGAAAGAGAACAGGAAAGTATAGAACTCAATTTAAATGACAATAACAATTTACCTTCTACAATTTTTACTGAATTCAAACGCAGACAACATAAAGTGTACATAAACATTTTTAATAAAATTAAAGAAAAGAATATCAAAAAATTAAAAGAACTGCTAAGGGAAAAAAAGAACATCTTATTTCAACCTAAAGATAACTGGTTCAAAAATTTAACTAATGTAACTTTTCCGACAGAAGTACAAAACATGTTAGCTATGGGTAACAAATTCAGCATCTTTCCCTCAAAACAAGAAATAAAATCAAAAAACTTACTGGCGGATTTAGAAATAGCAATTAATAACAGTCATAACAATAGTAATATTTTACGAGCTAGAGCTACAAATATCATTACCAATTTTTATCATAAAAACCTACAAACTAATAACACTATCATTACTAACATGTATAACAAAACTAAACTGTTCCTCAAACAACATCCTGAAATAATAATAGTCAACTCTGATAAGGGAAATGTCACAGTTGCACTTAATAAAAATGATTATGACACTTTATGTTTGTCGGTCCTAAATGATAACAAATATTACGAAAAAGTAAATAAAGACAATACAGTAATCACTCAAAATAAGTGTAATAAAATTATTTCAAAATTAAAAAATAATAACTACATTTCAGATGAAACTGCTAAATCATTGAATACTTATAACGCACAAAACTCAAAATTTTATGGGCTTCCTAAAACACATAAACAAAATTTAGCTATTAGACCAATAATATCTTCAATTGCATCACCCACGTCCAAAGTATGTGGTTACATAACAAAAATCCTTTCCCTTTCAATTGAGGGTGAGACTCGGTACTTCATAAAAGACAGTTTTCAATTCTCTGAATTTATTCAAAATTATCAATTACCAGAAAATTTCGTTTTAATCAGTCTAGATGGTGTCAGCCTTTTTACAAACATTCCTCTTGACTTAACAATCCAAGTTATTGAAGAAAAATGGGAAATGATAAGTGATCACACGACCATCCCTAAGAATGAGTTCATTGATATTGTCAACTTCATCTTTAATAATACCTTCTTTGTGTACAATGGACAACAATACCACCAAAAATTTGGTTGTCCAATGGGTAGTATTATTAGCCCAGTAATCAGTAGATATGTTATGGATTGGATTCTCGATCAATGTGTTCCCCAACTTCCGTTTGAATTTCCATTTATTTACAAATATGTCGATGACATAATTTGTGCGGTTCCGAGTGATAAGATAGATTTAACGCTACAAATATTTAACAGCGTCAACGACAATATACAATTTACCGTCGAAACCGAATCACAGAACAGTGTCCCTTTTTTAGACACTAGGGTGATAAGACAGGAAAACCAAACCATCATACTGGATTGGTACCAAAAACCAACTTTGTCAGGCAAATATCTAAATTATCACTCAGACCACACCCACAAAACCAAAATAAACCTAGTCTTAGGTTTAAAGAACAGAATTAATAAGATTTGTCATCCAACTTTAAAAAAACCTGCGCTTGAACGCTTGGAGAACATCTTGATCGAGAATGCATACCCTAAACCACTCTTAAAAAGATTAATATACAACACTAATGCTAATATTAACGAGGAGGTTGAGAATAACAATGAACCCAAAACATATATTTCTTTTCCAAATATTCCTACTTTAACGAATGAATTGATAAATTTATTTAAAGATGACAAACATCTAATTTTCGCTACAAAAAATTTGAAAACTGTCAACAATCTATATACACATATCAAAGATAAAACAAATGTTAATAATCAGACAAATTTAATTTACAAAATCCCATGTGGTGGTTGTTCCCGGTCGTATATTGGACATACTTCCCAAAAACTAAGTACTAGATTGTCCCAACACAAACAAGGAGAGAAAAGAATAAATTCAAAAAATATTTGTGCGCTAGCAGCACATGCTCAAGAAACCAAGCATTTCATAAATTACGACGAAACTAGTATACTAGAATTTCAAAATAACTACAAAAAAAGACTATTTTTAGAAATGTGCCACATCAACAACAATAACACAGTTAACTACAAAACTGACATACAACACCTAAGTGCCATTTATTCTTATTTACTTAAAAATTACTAATAGAATTCCATAACCCTGTTTAAATTTACCGCCTTCTTTTGCCGCGCTTTTCACTGTTCTCTTCTTGCTTGTGTTGCGACAAACTCGTACTTAACCTTAGAAAAGTAGTTCTAGGTTTTTTCTCACACTTTCCGGTCAGTATGTGACGCTCACTGAGTAAAATATTTACCAGTTTTTAATACTATTTTAACATAATTTATATCTAATATTTATATAGTCAAAATTCCTTTTCATAACATGTAATTCAGTATAGAACTTAAACTTTAACAACAGAATTTGAATGTTTCTGAAATTATCAATTTGGCAAGTGATTACACCAGTTATAACTATTGTAAGTACAACTAGATTTATTCTGTTTAACTTAACTTCACAAAAGAAATTATGTACATTTTAGTTTCCCTGATAAAGTTACAAAATATGTAACGAAATATTGGAATTTAAATAAAATTAACTACTTCATGGAATAACAACAATATATTTCCTAACAATCACCGCCGAGAAATCCGTTAATACATTTTATCTATTTTACTTTAATTATGTAAAACTACATAACAACGGAATGTTAAGTACACTAGTCTATGTAAAATTCCTACATGATACCAATATATGCGTGTAAATTGCTGTCCATTGTGGCAAATAATTTAGTGAATTGCTTCAATCTGAACATGAATATGTTGAACTTATTCATATAAGACACAAAAGCCGCAAGCGATGCCGCAAAGCGTATACTCAATGTACTTATTATTTGTATTGATGTCCCAGTGAAAGTAATGAAATTAAAACGTAAGGACATATTTTTAATTTTTTTTATGTGTCCCGTAATATTGCATTAATATTACTGTAATTATGTTGAATCTAAACATTTGGTAAACATGCTACATCGAGAATTTTCTTCCGTTATTTCTTAGTAAAAATAACTTAAAATAATCAACTGCAGATAAAAGTTTATTAAAAGATATAAAAAAATGTAGAAACACATTTATAAATAAAATTTAAACCGCATCATTGGGTGCATAACTTTACATATTATTGTAAATCCTTCTTCATCTAAGCAAGTAGGCAAGCGCAAGGCGCAAGTGCAATTAGTGCATAGTGAATTTTTCGATTCTTCCTGTTTTGTCTTGTAGCTTGTTAGTCTGTTTGATTCTACGAAGAAGTTACAATTTACGAATAATGTAAGTATAAATTTTGTGTATAGATCTTATATTATTATTACAAGTAATGATACTGTAATGCCATTGCAAAATTTGGACCACCACTTAATGAAATTATAACCTTTAAATATATTTGCTTAAATGTTTTATGACTTCAATGTTCCTAAAAATATAAAACGGAGTAGTAGTGCTGTAAATGCTTGATCATGTAACATATATTTTAATAATTTATGAATTTATTAAGCAAATCAAGATGTATGTTCGTGTTCAAATATACGCTTACCTACATATTTATGACAAAAGTACATAACTTTATGTATTATTGTAGATCGTCCTTCATATAAGCTGTGCGCAAACGCAAAACTCTTCACTCTTCCTGTTACTTCCCAGTTCTTACTTTTCCTGGTTTTTCGAAGTTTTAGATAATTTACGTGTAACGTAAGTATATAAAATTTTATGTATATTTTAGGTTTTATGTTATTAGGTATTACTAATATAATAATGATATAGTATTGTCATTGATTTTATATACTACGTAAACAGATTGACACCTCTTCTGACGCCAGTGGAAACTGAGTAAATAATTCAAATATTTTTCGGTAGATGTCACTATCGTATATATCTGGCGATTTCATGTTAGTCGAATTCTCAAAGATTGGAAGAGTCTATTATAGAGGACAGGCCGTCATTACACGGTCGGAAAGAATATACTACATAGGGGAGGCTGTCATTTCATAACTCTACTAAATGTCGACCGTAGCGTCTATTGCCAGAATATTAAGAAAAAGGAGAATATAGAACCACTAGTATTAATAATCCGAAATTGGGAAGGAAGATATAAAAAATATACTATTTTCTACAAATTTTTATTTATTTAAGAAAAACAATGTAAATAAAACAAATAGCGCTATTTCGTAAAATTATTATTTCAAATGTCAAACGTTAAAAACTAAAAAAATAAATATAAATTAATTTGTAAATATCATTTACTTGAAATACTATTTTATAGTTTTCAGTAGTTAAATTTATTATTCTTTTATATTAAAATTAAATAAAATTTAAAAAATCGAAATAATCCTATTTCGGAAATAGTGCTACATCAGAATACAAGAATACAGTGTCTGTAATAAGTTTCCACACTTCCTTATCTTTAAAAAGATTGAGGAATTATTACTCGGCGCGTTACCTTTTTTTAAAGGCAGGTTCGCCAACACGCCAACAGCCATATTAACCCTTTTTAATTTTATATTATGTAGATACTGTGAAATACGAACAACAAATGACAGGCAATATTTTTAGTGACAAAAATCAATATTTATAAATTATAATTTTCTAGAATTGAGAAAATTATTTATGTGTGGGTATTCTTAATTTAGGATTTGGCTTGCTGCTAATATTTTTCTTCTTATTGCATACTAATTTACAACTAAAATGAATTTTAGTATTCAGTAATTCATTTATAATATAAATCCTGTGTTCTTTACACTCATGTAACCAATTATTGATTTCTGATTACTTTCAAAGTTATGTATTAATTTTTTTTTAATGTTGCTTTGAAAATATATATCCGAAAATTTAGTTTCAAATAACGTGAGCATAAGGTGTACTATATTATTAAATTCCGTTGTAGGTGCTTTTAATCCCCCTTCCATTCTCTTAACATTTTTGTAAGTTTTATGTAACAAGAATAATTCATTTTCATTTGTTAAGTTTGACTTCATTACTAACTCTTTAGTACAAATGTCACAATTGTATTTAGAAAGACATTTATTTGCCAAATATCCAGCAAAATATGTCATTGAACACTCTTCTAAAGTATTTTCTTTTTCTCTATCAGATTCTATATTTGACAATGCTTCATCCGAATTAAAATCAGATTCTGAAACTTATATTATTTTCTGTATCGCATTTTTCTTTCAATGAACTGGTTGAAGGTTTAGTTGTCATATTTAATAACATGTCAGAATATATTTCGCAAATGGAGGATTTAGCAGGTTTCATTAAAGAATTAATGGCGTTATTGCGAAATATACTACGAAATATTTTCGCGGTGGGATTCTTATTATAACCCCCTTTTTGTCGGTATATAGAAAATTGGTTCTCCAAGGCGTCCTGATTTATGCGGTTTGTAAGTAAGAAATTAATATTCTCATGTTCTTGTTCGTTGTTGCAAAATACCGTTTATAGTGAGTATAAGGCCAATAAAACATGGAGGCTTACTATGTTTTCCTGTTTGAAAATCAATTTTACTTAATGACTTTAATTTCTCTACAGCATCAATTAAAGTTGTTTTTACTAAATTGTCAGACAGAGCGGATGCATAGGGATTGGTAGAGAATCTAGTTCTGCGGCAATCAAAAACATTGTTCATAAATAATAAAAATTCAGCTGTATCTTCCGCTGTTTGTGATATTAATTCCTTAGTTGCAATACAAGTTTTCATTGTTGCTGCCATTGTATTGCTGCAAATTTGTACTGCCATTTAACATTCATTTTTTGGAACGTATTGGGATAAATATGTGCATGTTATTTTAGTTAATGCTCTACTTTTTTTGTTTTTATTATCTATAATATATGTTTGTTTAACATCTTTAAAAGATATTCTTTTGTTCAGAAACAAAAAATCTCCATTTAAAAAATTATTTCGAAAATTTTTAAATAAATGTGGGGTGTCATATACGGCAAAAATTATTTTATTCTTAATTGTCAAATATGGTTTCTCATAATTTATACCAAATTTTTTAAAAGCACTTTAATTGCTGGTACCTTGATCGCAAACTATAATTTTAGGTTCTAAACCAGCAGAAAATAATTTATTTATACAGTGTTCTAGAAGTACTTGAAGTTCTGTTGCTTTTGCGCCACTCTTAGATAAAAAGTATGCAATGGGAAGTTTCCAATTTGAATATAAACCCCTAATCATGAATACTAACACATAATTAGCAGGCACGGGTGCTCGTCCCAATGATCCCATATCTTGCAGGCCTTCTATTAGATCCGATTCCGGAGAATAATCTAATTTTTGCATTATTGACATTTTGTCAAAGCATAAAACGCAGGATTTTTCTTTAGTAGATAACGAAGAAATTTTTTTTTCTATTTGCTCAAACAGTTTTATACTAAATCCTGGTTTAAATTTAGATGCGCCAAGCCATTTTCTTGTGGTGGAAGAAGCCGGTAAAATAATTTTTAAAGATTTCAGAAAATTGTACATAGCGGGGGATTTGTAGAAAATTAATAAAGATAATTTTTTTCTGCAGGTGTCCATTGTGTTTGTTTTCTTCTACATTGCATTTTAGCAACTGTTTTTGCATGCAAAGACGGAAACATCATTTTATCAAAAATGTTGTGAACATTTATTTTTTCATTAAAATTAATTTTTCGCTTTAATTTGGATAACTGAGATTTCTTATTACGTATAACTTTTCTCTTTTCTTCTAATTGAAGTTTAAATTTTTTCTTTTGTGGGGTATCATCGTCAGATAATTTTAATTTTCTTTTTGCCGTTTTTTTCGGGGTAGGCATATCAACAATAGCTTCCAAAAAAATTTCATCAGATTTTGCTGTGCTTAAAATTGATGACTTATTATTATTTATAGTGCTTTTCTCAGAACTGTTTGCGTAGGAAGCTTTTAAAGAAGAGAACGGCGAAGGTAATTTTTCTGTACCACTTGTGCTCGGTGAAAATGTGGATATATTTTCATTCGAATTGAAAGAAGAATTATCCGTTTATCTAACAGCTGAATATTCACATGGTTTTCGAAAAGGTACAGGAATAGCTGTTTTAACCAACCTATGCTTTGAAGGCATTTTCTTCGAAATGTAATTCACATAGATATCTATTTTTCAACTTTTCTTTTTCGAGGTATAAAAGTGACACATTTCCTATGAAGAAAGATATGTATGTACAGGATGGAACAAATTTGTGTTCCTTGTATGTAAAACTTTCTTACATATATAGCACGCTACAGAAAGTTGATGTAGATCTTTATAGGTCAACTTTTTGAGACAACTTATTAAGAATTTAATATAAATTTTAGGATCATTTTTAATATAAACCAAAATGTCAGTTCAGTTCGGTATTATTTAATCTTGATTGTTGTAATCATTGTATTTACATTATTATACGTAATTCAGCTTTAAATATTCAGGTTTTATGATCTTAAATGATACTTTGTTTTTTATTCCCATGGCTATCTATTTTTTGACGTATCATATTTTATTTTTAAATAATCTAGTGCTACAGATATCCTATTGTATTATGAGTTTTTAAAAGTAAAAATTAATTTTAAATAACTTTTTATTTTTTTTACTTTTGCTCTAAAATATAGAGAAGAGCCAATTGTCGCACATTTTTAAAATCCTATATTAAACTCCACTTTCTTATTTTGTTACACAACTTGTATACTATCTACTATCGGAAAATAGAATGTCACTCATGCATCATAAACGTTTAAGAAACTAAAAGCCAATATTACTTATATACGTATGAAGGAAAAAGAAACATGGAATTTTTCCTCAACTATTAGAAGTATAAAGAATTTTGGAATAGGATAGAATGGCACCGTAGAGCCATCTATCTGTTGCCTACAAACTACGAGAACAGTAGCGACATCAAGTGGTCGCCTACTCAGCGCCCGTTGCCTGATTCGTTGCATAGATAATCAATCTATTTACGTAGTATATAAAATCAATGGTATTGTCAATTGCAATAATGTGTTCATTTGTTGAACTCATAACCTTTAAATATTTTTACTTCATTGTTGTGTGACTACTAATAGTAGTGTCGTCGTAGTACTACTCATTACAGACTGCCGGATCATGTTATGTTTATTTCAATAATTTCTAATTTATTAAGCTAATCAAGACGTGTATGATTGTGTTTAAATATCAACATACATATTTATGTAAAAGTACATCATTTTATGTGTTATTGTACATTGGTCTAATTATTGAACAAAATCTAAAGATCGAAAATGAAAACTATTGCAATTCATATACGTAGGGAAGGTTATGAGTATTATTTTATATAATTGTTTAAATTTAGGTGGCTTCATTTAGTTTATTTTCCTGCTCTTGCAACAAAAAATTATTATTTAAAATTAAAATCAGCCCGCATTTTTATCCACCATCACTTCAGCGTACCGATGGTTTCCAGTTTTAATAATTACTTATTCTTACAGGAATCCCCATTGGCCAGTTTTAATTTCTGAAACGGTATGCATTGCAGAATATGTTCTTTGACATTTACTTCACCAAATTTATATGATAAGCATGTTTATGTTCACAGAAATGTACCTAACTTTGTATTTACATGTCATTTTTTAACTTGTATGAAACAGTTTCGTAAATTTAAGTACAAGTAATATTTTTGCATGCATCTCTTGTAAAGAACAATTCAGTACATTAAATTTATTAGTAAATCATATTTGCACACATATTAAAAATGGACAAAAAATGCAATGTCCAATTCATAACTGTTCTTTAAAATTTTATGAAAATTGTTCTTCATTTAGGTCACATATTACTAGAACTCATTTTAAATTACTGTCTAAAATGCAGGAACGAAATATGTTAGCTTATTCCTTAAACGAAGAGAATTTTAGTACTGAAAATGATGAAGAAAATTATGAGAATTTTTCAGAATCTGATAATTGCTATTCAAAAGACAATGATAATAATACCTTTCAAAACTTTGAAAATAATATAAAGAAAGATATTGTACTCTTTTTTTTTGAAACTGCAATGTAAAAATTTTTTACCGCTTACCGTTATTCAAGATATTTTTGAAATTTTTTTTGAATTAATTTCAAATGTATTTTTTTGAAAAACAGTTTAATTGTAAAATTGAAAGATGTAAATTTATTTATGGAAACTATAAACAAAATACTTGAAGATATTTTTGGATTTAAATTAAATAATTTATCAAATTTAAATACCAATTATAAAAGGAATTTGTATTACAAAGAAAATTTTGGATATATAGAACAAGAAACTATAAATTTAGGATATAACAATGATCACGAAAGTTATTATCACTATATTCCTATTTTAAAAACTATAGAGAATCTGTTTTGTAATAAAGAAGTAGTACATCAATATTTAAATTCTATTACGAAAAATAACAACGAAAATGATATATTCACAGATTTTTGTGATGGTTCGTCTTACAAAATTAATCAGTTTTATAAAGAAAATCCGGATGCCTTAAAAATTATCTTATTTCAGGATGCTGTAGACTTATGTAATCCTTTAGGATCATCTAAAGGAAAACATAAAATGTTAGCAGTATATATGACAATAGGAAATTTAGATCAAGTAAATAGAATAAAAAATGAATATATACATCTTGTTTTATTGAGCAAAGAAAAACATGTTAAAAGTTTTGGGTATAATAAAATATTTGCTCCTATTATACATGATATTAAAATGTTAGTAAAGTATGGCATTGAAATTAATATTGATGGGATCAGTAAGAATATATTAGGTACAATATTTGTTACATGCGGGGACAATTCTGCGGTGTTAGGTATAAAGGGCTTAAGTCAAAATTTGGCAAATTTCAATATAACCATGGACTTAAGTCAGTTTTTTTTTCTCTTTCGATTGGTACTAAGGACTTAAGTTTACCTTCAACTGTTGCTGTAATATAAACTGATCCAAAGGCAGTAAGTCATAGTGTCGCTCATAATGTTTGGTATAAACGTCGTAACTTGACATAAGTCCTTAGGAAAGACACTTTTGAGACTTTAAAGATGCTCCTAAAGACTTTAGTCAACTTAAGTCTTTTATACCAAACAGAATTTACGAAATATACGAGTTCATTGCATTATTCGTAACATCTTCGTCCTGTACTACCGCAGTTTTTGTTATTAAAAATGAGCGAAAGAAGCAAATATATAATGCAATTAGCACTAGGAAATTCTAGTAAGTACTTAGTTAATAAT
Source organism: Ophonus ardosiacus (assembly GCA_943142095.1). NCBI lineage: Eukaryota > Metazoa > Arthropoda > Insecta > Coleoptera > Carabidae > Ophonus > Ophonus ardosiacus. Next base: position 22,102,514 of record OW964835.1, read on the forward strand.
ATAAGTTATTTTTAATGAAATTGAGTTGAATATTATTAAAATTAGATAAACATACCGCATGACATAACCTATAATATTATTTAATTGGAATTAATCGGAATTCAGTCTTGATATTAAATAATCATTATTTATTCAAGATAAAGACAGAGTTCCGATTTATTCCAATTAAATATTTTATAAATACATTCGATATTATTCCTTATTTTATAATAATATTATTAGGCATTTCAGAACATGTGACAAATGGATTTGTTATGATCATAAGAATAACGAGAATGAACCAAAATATAGGGATATAATACTATAATTATTATTTTACAGCAATCACAAATTTATCTGTTCCTGTCAACGGGAGCAGAGATTCAGTGATGTTTTCGCCACCTACGGTATCACCTGATTGTCCAAATTTATTATTTGATTCCGATGATAGCGTAAGTAGGTATTAGGACGATTGTGGTACACTAGATTTAGTGACTTTTTGTAAAGTTGGCAATATCTAGTGACTTTTTGTTTAACCGTCCCAATGTTGGCAGCGCTGTTTTGGTGGGAAATTTTGAAATGAAAATAAACCAATCCAGAACAAATGCAATATGGCGGTGGTGGGGGATAGCAAATTTAAATTATTGGGGCGGTTGAGCCTGGGAACTTTTTGCTTACCGTGGGAATTGTGTTTTTACCTGTAATACAAAAAAATGTCTTTGATGTTGCCGACTTCCGGTCAGGTGTTAATTACAGGTGTGAACTTGAACTTCGGGCACGTGCCGAGTTGATGACGTCATACGAACATGTCTTAACATGCTCATTAAAAGACAGGTTTTAATTACAGGTGCGCAGTGGACCATGAATTTTATTTGTTTACATAAGTATTGGTTGCGTTCAGCACCTCTCATCGCTGACCACCGAAGTTCGACGAACACGATGAATGGACGAATATAATTGGTCCAGCAATTGCATTCGGTAATCATCGGCACGCAACGGCCTAAGGCCTAATTGAAAACGAATAAATTTTTTGGAAAAAATAGATAGTGTCCAATATCTCTGAAACTGTAAGTAATTTCGAAAAAATAAATCAAATTTTACCCCCGTTTTCCCCCTGTCGTGTTTTGACTTAAAATATAACATATCAAAATTTCAAACCCCTAGGGCCTTATTGAAAACGAATAAAATTTTTGGAAAAAATAGATAGTGTCCAATATCTCTGAAACTGTAAGGAATTTCGAAAAAATAAATCAAATTTTACCCCCGTTCTCCCCTTGTCGTGTTTTGACTTAAAATATAACATATCAAAATTTCAAACCCCTAGGGCCTTATTGAAAACGAATAAAATTTTTGGAAAAAATAGATAGTGTCCAATATCTCTGAAACTGTAAGGAATTTCGAAAAAATAAATCAAATGTTACCCCCGTTCTCCCCCTGTCGTGTTTTGACTTAAAATATAACATATCAAAATTTCAAACCCCTAGGGCCTTATTGAAAACGAATAAAATTTTTGGAAAAAATAGATAGTGTCCAATATCTCTGAAACTGTAAGGAATTTCGAAAAAATAAATCAAATTTTACCCCTGTTCTCCCTCTGTCGTGTTTTGACTTAAAATATAACATATCAAAATTTCAAACCCCTAGGGCCTTATTGAAAACGAATAAAATTTTTGGAAAAAAATAGATAGTGTCCAATATCTCTGAAACTGTAAGGAATTTCGAAAAAATAAATCAAATTTTACCCCCGTTCTCCCCCTGTCGTGTTTTGACTTAAAATATAACATATCAAAATTTCAAACCCCTAGGGCCTTATTGAAAACGAATAAAATTTTTGGAAAAAAATAGATAGTGTCCAATATCTCTGAAACTGTAAGGAATTTCGAAAAAATAAATCAAATTTTACCCCCGTTCTCCCCCCTGTCGTGTTTTGACTTAAAATATAACATATCAAAATTTAAAAATCCCTAGGGCCTTTTTTTCCCCTTTTTGAAAAAATTACGATGTTTTTATTCAAAACGGTCTAGTATATTTATAATTAGCCACGATAATAAACGATTTTGATTTATTTATTCATCTGAGTGTTTTATATTTCCCTACGATTTTTATTTACTTATTCATCTGAGTGTTTTATATTACCCTTTGACTACCTTACTCACAGCTCGCAGTTCATCAGTTGACTAACAGTTTTTTTGTGGGAGGTTGTTACCATTATGTTTTCTCCATGTAAGTAATACTTAATTTGTGCTTATGCTCGTATTTACGGTGGTTTCATTATAATCTTAGTTTCCACAAAAGTTTCGCCCCGGCAAAAGAATTTATAAAACTAGATATTCTAATTTTAATAATTTAAGGCTGCTAAGAGAATTAAATTGATGTTTTGAATATTATATAGAAATAAAAACATTATGTATTTTTACTAAAATAAGTGAACTTCTCTTTTTAAAAAATACATGCAAAAATTTCATCGAAAATCATATAATTTCCAACTTTTCAAACAGAATAACTATAAACAGCTGGTAACTGTACATTTTACAATCTTGTATAAACTGTCACTTGGACAGTCGTTAGTTATTTTTTAAAAAATATGATGTTTAGTACATGAATTATTACGAAAAACATTTTCTTTTGTGAGACACTATTCCTGTTTTTGTCAATATATTTTTCACTCTATTTTGGTATTAAATATCTCAGCTCACAGATGGTAAACCTTTTTACTAACGTCGCAAAAATTATAGATTGAATTTACGCTATATATATATAAAATTATTTATTTTATTTTAGATGAAATGATCCAAATAGCAAATAAAATTGGAATATTTGCATATTCAACATTAAATGTAAGTAATTAGCGTATAATACATATGTATAAGTGTTTTTTTTAACATATAAAGTCATTTCGTAAGATACTATTTTATAAATATGTTGTTATATATACGAGCCTTAACTCAAAAGCAGTTGACCCATCCGCTTTTTTATATTATTCTATTTTTAAAAATAATAGGTATATTACAAATAACAGCTATCATAAATTACTGTCAGTTTTATTAATATTACAGACATTTGACATTTTAATGACACAAAATAATATTCTCTAAAAATATTTTATAGTTTTAAAATGAAATAATATTTAGTTTATTTAGTCAGTATTATTATTATATATGGGTTTAACATTGGGTTTTAGTTTTACGCAATTTTCTGCTCTCCTATTCTCCAATTTATTGAATGCAAATTTTCTGGGGCAATACAATTGTTTACTACAATTAAAAATATGTTGCGGCTAGCACAAGACCTCTTGCCATTTCCGTATTAGGCTATATAAGTATTGTACATATTTACCATTTCTGGTACACACAAAACACATATCTTCTTTACATATTTTAATATTTTTTCAATTCATTCTGTGAACAAGTTTCCTCTTATTTGTCTAATGTTCGAGATTTGTCCAATTCATTGATGAGATTGGCTGTATTTCTGAAGGGTATATGTAATATATGTATGTATCTAGAATTATATAAAATTATATCATAACGTCATATTACCCATTACTGGGTGTGCCAGTATCTACAACACATGTAGACATCGGTAATGATGATATATTTCTACCGTGCGGGCGCTTACGAGTACCAGGTGTCACTGATATGGAGAGTGCACCACAGAGATCACTTTTGTGCGATTAAAAAGGCTGCACTGGCTGGGGTCAAACCCGGATCACCAGATTAGCAGTTAGATAAAATAAGAAATATGTCGGGGATCATCCGTGTGTCCGTGTGTGGGCGTGTTTCTGTATGTGTGTGCGTGTGTGTGTATGTGTGTGCGTGTGTGTGTATGTGTGTGTGATGGTACAACCAAATCCAGCCGGTGGCTTATGAGTGGAACGCGATAAGAACTAAATAATCTTGGGATTGTCGTGTGTCCGATGTGTTTTCTGTCTAGTGTAATTGTTGTATTCTTCATTGTTTTATTATTATTTGAACTATTTATTGGGGACTATTATTTGTATGTACTCGTATTATTAGACCTTAAAAACGTGCTTATTGAAAGATGTAAATTTATTTATGGAAACTATAAACAAAATACTTGAAGATATTTTTGGATTTAAATTAAATAATTTATCAAATTTAAATACCAATTATAAAAGGAATTTGTATTACAAAGAAAATTTTGGATATATAGAACAAGAAACTATAAATTTAGGATATAACAATGATCACGAAAGTTATTATCACTATATTCCTATTTTAAAAACTATAGAGAATCTGTTTTGTAATAAAGAAGTAGTACATCAATATTTAAATTCTATTACGAAAAATAACAACGAAAATGATATATTCACAGATTTTTGTGATGGTTCGTCTTACAAAATTAATCAGTTTTATAAAGAAAATCCGGATGCCTTAAAAATTATCTTATTTCAGGATGCTGTAGACTTATGTAATCCTTTAGGATCATCTAAAGGAAAACATAAAATGTTAGCAGTATATATGACAATAGGAAATTTAGATCAAGTAAATAGAATAAAAAATGAATATATACATCTTGTTTTATTGAGCAAAGAAAAACATGTTAAAAGTTTTGGGTATAATAAAATATTTGCTCCTATTATACATGATATTAAAATGTTAGTAAAGTATGGCATTGAAATTAATATTGATGGGATCAGTAAGAATATATTAGGTACAATATTTGTTACATGCGGGGACAATTCTGCGGTGTTAGGTATAAAGGGCTTAAGTCAAAATTTGGCAAATTTCAATATAACCATGGACTTAAGTCAGTTTTTTTTTCTCTTTCGATTGGTACTAAGGACTTAAGTTTACCTTCAACTGTTGCTGTAATATAAACTGATCCAAAGGCAGTAAGTCATAGTGTCGCTCATAATGTTTGGTATAAACGTCGTAACTTGACATAAGTCCTTAGGAAAGACACTTTTGAGACTTTAAAGATGCTCCTAAAGACTTTAGTCAACTTAAGTCTTTTATACCAAACAGAATTTACGAAATATACGAGTTCATTGCATTATTCGTAACATCTTCGTCCTGTACTACCGCAGTTTTTGTTATTAAAAATGAGCGAAAGAAGCAAATATATAATGCAATTAGCACTAGGAAATTCTAGTAAGTACTTAGTTAATAATATAAGTTATTTTTAATGAAATTGAGTTGAATATTATTAAAATTAGATAAACATACCGCATGACATAACCTATAATATTATTTAATTGGAATTAATCGGAATTCAGTCTTGATATTAAATAATCATTATTTATTCAAGATAAAGACAGAGTTCCGATTTATTCCAATTAAATATTTTATAAATACATTCGATATTATTCCTTATTTTATAATAATATTATTAGGCATTTCAGAACATGTGACAAATGGATTTGTTATGATCATAAGAATAACGAGAATGAACCAAAATATAGGGATATAATACTATAATTATTATTTTACAGCAATCACAAATTTATCTGTTCCTGTCAACGGGAGCAGAGATTCAGTGATGTTTTCGCCACCTACGGTATCACCTGATTGTCCAAATTTATTATTTGATTCCGATGATAGCGTAAGTAGGTATTAGGACGATTGTGGTACACTAGATTTAGTGACTTTTTGTAAAGTTGGCAATATCTAGTGACTTTTTGTTTAACCGTCCCAATGTTGGCAGCGCTGTTTTGGTGGGAAATTTTGAAATGAAAATAGACCAATCCAGAACAAATGCAATATGGCGGTGGTGGGGGATAGCAAATTTAAATTATTGGGGCGGTTGAGCCTGGGAACTTTTTGCTTACCGTGGGAATTGTGTTTTTACCTGTAATACAAAAAAATGTCTTTGATGTTGCCGACTTCCGGTCAGGTGTTAATTACAGGTGTGAACTTGAACTTCGGGCACGTGCCGAGTTGATGACGTCATACGAACATGTCTTAACATGCTCATTAAAAGACAGGTTTTAATTACAGGTGCGCAGTGGACCATGAATTTTATTTGTTTACATAAGTATTGGTTGCGTTCAGCACCTCTCATCGCTGACCACCGAAGTTCGACGAACACGATGAATGGACGAATATAATTGGTCCAGCAATTGCATTCGGTAATCATCGGCACGCAACGGCCTAAGGCCTAATTGAAAACGAATAAATTTTTTGGAAAAAATAGATAGTGTCCAATATCTCTGAAACTGTAAGGAATTTCGAAAAAATAAATCAAATTTTACCCCCGTTCTCCCCCTGTCGTGTTTTGACTTAAAATATAACATATCAAAATTTCAAACCCCTAGGGCCTTATTGAAAACGAATAAAATTTTTGGAAAAAATAGATAGTGTCCAATATCTCTGAAACTGTAAGGAATTTCGAAAAAATAAATCAAATTTTACCCCCGATCTCCCCTTGTCGTGTTTTGACTTAAAATATAACATATCAAAATTTCAAACCCCTAGGGCCTTATTGAAAACGAATAAAATTTTTGGAAAAAATAGATAGTGTCCAATATCTCTGAAACTGTAAGGAATTTCGAAAAAATAAATCAAATGTTACCCCCGTTCTCCCCCTGTCGTGTTTTGACTTAAAATATAACATATCAAAATTTCAAACCCCTAGGGCCTTATTGAAAACGAATAAAATTTTTGGAAAAAATAGATAGTGTCCAATATCTCTGAAACTGTAAGGAATTTCGAAAAAATAAATCAAATTTTACCCCTGTTCTCCCTCTGTCGTGTTTTGACTTAAAATATAACATATCAAAATTTCAAACCCCTAGGGCCTTATTGAAAACGAATAAAATTTTTGGAAAAAAATAGATAGTGTCCAATATCTCTGAAACTGTAAGGAATTTCGAAAAAATAAATCAAATTTTACCCCCGTTCTCCCCCTGTCGTGTTTTGACTTAAAATATAACATATCAAAATTTCAAACCCCTAGGGCCTTATTGAAAACGAATAAAATTTTTGGAAAAAAATAGATAGTGTCCAATATCTCTGAAACTGTAAGGAATTTCGAAAAAATAAATCAAATTTTACCCCCGTTCTCCCCCCTGTCGTGTTTTGACTTAAAATATAACATATCAAAATTTCAAAATCCCTAGGGCCTTTTTTTCCCCTTTTTGAAAAAATTACGATGTTTTTATTCAAAACGGTCTAGTATATTTATAATTAGCCACGATAATAAACGATTTTGATTTATTTATTCATCTGAGTGTTTTATATTTCCCTACGATTTTTATTTACTTATTCATCTGAGTGTTTTATATTACCCTTTGACTACCTTACTCACAGCTCGCAGTTCATCAGTTGACTAACAGTTTTTTTGTGGGAGGTTGTTACCATTATGTTTTCTCCATGTAAGTAATACTTAATTTGTGCTTATGCTCGTATTTACGGTGGTTTCATTATAATCTTAGTTTCCACAAAAGTTTCGCCCCGGCAAAAGAATTTATAAAACTAGATATTCTAATTTTAATAATTTAAGGCTGCTAAGAGAATTAAATTGATGTTTTGAATATTATATAGAAATAAAAACATTATGTATTTTTACTAAAATAAGTGAACTTCTCTTTTTAAAAAATACATGCAAAAATTTCATCGAAAATCATATAATTTCCAACTTTTCAAACAGAATAACTATAAACAGCTGGTAACTGTACATTTTACAATCTTGTATAAACTGTCACTTGGACAGTCGTTAGTTATTTTTTAAAAAATATGATGTTTAGTACATGAATTATTACGAAAAACATTTTCTTTTGTGAGACACTATTCCTGTTTTTGTCAATATATTTTTCACTCTATTTTGGTATTAAATATCTCAGCTCACAGATGGTAAACCTTTTTACTAACGTCGCAAAAATTATAGATTGAATTTACGCTATATATATATAAAATTATTTATTTTATTTTAGATGAAATGATCCAAATAGCAAATAAAATTGGAATATTTGCATATTCAACATTAAATGTAAGTAATTAGCGTATAATACATATGTATAAGTGTTTTTTTTAACATATAAAGTCATTTCGTAAGATACTATTTTATAAATATGTTGTTATATATACGAGCCTTAACTCAAAAGCAGTTGACCCATCCGCTTTTTTATATTATTCTATTTTTAAAAATAATAGGTATATTACAAATAACAGCTATCATAAATTACTGTCAGTTTTATTAATATTACAGACATTTGACATTTTAATGACACAAAATAATATTCTCTAAAAATATTTTATAGTTTTAAAATGAAATAATATTTAGTTTATTTAGTCAGTATTATTATTATATATGGGTTTAACATTGGGTTTTAGTTTTACGCAATTTTCTGCTCTCCTATTCTCCAATTTATTGAATGCAAATTTTCTGGGGCAATACAATTGTTTACTACAATTAAAAATATGTTGCGGCTAGCACAAGACCTCTTGCCATTTCCGTATTAGGCTATATAAGTATTGTACATATTTACCATTTCTGGTACACACAAAACACATATCTTCTTTACATATTTTAATATTTTTTCAATTCATTCTGTGAACAAGTTTCCTCTTATTTGTCTAATGTTCGAGATTTGTCCAATTCATTGATGAGATTGGCTGTATTTCTGAAGGGTATATGTAATATATGTATGTATCTAGAATTATATAAAATTATATCATAACGTCATATTACCCATTACTGGGTGTGCCAGTATCTACAACACATGTAGACATCGGTAATGATGATATATTTCTACCGTGCGGGCGCTTACGAGTACCAGGTGTCACTGATATGGAGAGTGCACCACAGAGATCACTTTTGTGCGATTAAAAAGGCTGCACTGGCTGGGGTCAAACCCGGATCACCAGATTAGCAGTTAGATAAAATAAGAAATATGTCGGGGATCATCCGTGTGTCCGTGTGTGGGCGTGTTTCTGTATGTGTGTGCGTGTGTGTGTATGTGTGTGCGTGTGTGTGTATGTGTGTGTGATGGTACAACCAAATCCAGCCGGTGGCTTATGAGTGGAACGCGATAAGAACTAAATAATCTTGGGATTGTCGTGTGTCCGATGTGTTTTCTGTCTAGTGTAATTGTTGTATTCTTCATTGTTTTATTATTATTTGAACTATTTATTGGGGACTATTATTTGTATGTACTCGTATTATTAGACCTTAAAAACGTGCTTATCCACTAAAATCTAGATATACAATTTTTAGCATGATTCCAACACTTCACTTAGTGAGAGATAAAAAGGATAAGACAGAAGGGGTAAACCACTATTAAAAACCTTTTGTTCACTTCGCTTAAAAATCTATAAAATCTTTACCTTCCGTTAAAAGGAAGGTATTGTCTGGTCAAAAATTCGGTGGTGAGTTTTTAATGAATAAGCACGTTTTAAGATCCCTAGAATACGATTTTACTAATTTTACATTGATGTCTGTATGTGTGGCCGTGTGTGTGTCTGTGTGTGTGTCCGTGTGTGTTTCCTTGAGGCTAATCAGGGAAAAATTCAAGAGGCTCTAGTAAGGTTACTGTTCTTTAGCTCTTAATTTATAATGACAAATAAGCTTCGTTAATATTTGGAGTCTAGGCAGCTCTGTTTATGTATCGAATAGTGCATTAGTAAGCGAAGAAGGAGAGCACAACTGAATTTTGAGAGGGACCTTACACTCTCGTTCGGCATTCGGTGTGACAAATTTTTCTCCGACGATAACTCCAAAACTACAATTCTAAAAATTATGATTCTTTCGTATTCCTCTTCTTTACAACCATATTAGATTTCGGTTATAATTGGTCAACCGGAAGTACCCTTATTTGATGATCTTAACAGTTTTTCTGGAAAAACGCAGTTAAATATCATTTTTCGACATTTTATGATCAATAATATGAAAGAAAATCTTATTCTCTGTACGATTTGATTATACATTTTCCTTCATATTCAATAAATATAGAGTTATAAAGAGATTAAGAGAGGTTAACTTTCAAAAATCAGTCTGCTTTGCAAAAATTATGGAAACAGTAGATATATTCCATATATTCAAAAAATTCTAATTGACAGTTGTCAGTGTCAAGTGCAAAATCAAAGTGGAAAGTATAGGACCAGAAAGTAACATAAGTGACAGAGTGTCCCTTGCAAGTGACTTGTATTTTCAATGTCGGGCGTACGAGGAAGGACAAAGAGAAGATGGAAGGACTGTGTAGCAGAATATTTGAGAGAGGAAGAAATGTGTGAAGAAGATGTGTTGGATAGGAATGAGGAAGTGTGAAGTGCAATTTACAGAATGTACATTCATGTTATAATTATACTGGATTTATAGAATCTTTTCAATCGAACTTGCAATATGGAATTTGTAAAAAATAGTTTGTTCGTGTTACAATTTTACAGGATATATAGAATCTTTTCCAAGGAACTTTTGGTATCAGATTTGTACAAAATACACTGAATTGACGGAAGGTTTTGTGCTGGCCACAACAGATTTTTTTAAATTGTAGTAAACAACTGTACTGGCCACCGAACAATTTTGCACTCCAGAAATTGGTAAATAGGTGAGCAGGAAATTGTGTAAAACTAAAATACCATATTAAATTTTAGATGCAGGACATCGAAAATATTTTTTTTGAAGACCCACCACCAGCCGCAACAAGGGTTTATGTTGGAGAGGTGCCGGGGGTCCCGATTATGGTAGCGCTGTGGCGCTACCATACAATAATTTACGTACAAAAATTTTTGTAGGAATTTTTTTATAAAAATTGAACTTAATATAATATATATAAAATAATATACCGTGAGTATTTTTTAACGTGTAACATTGGGTTTGTCATATCCATGGTTACGACGCGACATTTGATTGACAGTATTATATTTGCCGGTCCCATTTAAAATGAAATATAGGGTTGAATTTAAAAAAAGTATTATATTTAAATATTGTAATAAATTTAGCCGACTCGAAGAATCACTGGGAAACAAGGTGCACAGAATATTTTTTTCTATAACTACTTAAATTTATTTTAGAAAAGCAGGAATAAATATTTAAAACAAAATTAACCTGTATTGACGTCTTGTGAATTGTCAAATTCGTCCCCTATGTTTTCATTTTTAAAAATGGGACAGGCAAATACATTACAATTAAATGTCAAGTCGTAGCCATGGATATGACAAATTCAATGTTTCACGTTAAAAAATACTCATGGTATAATAAAATAATATTAATAATATTTTTTAATAATCATTTTACCCATACCTAACCCTTGACCTTCCTTTTTCTGTAAAATAGTAATTATAAATAACATAAATCCCTAGGGGAATAGATTGAATCCAGAGCATTAACAGGAATACAAAGAACGATATTTATTTTCTTAGATTTTAGCTATTATTTAATATTCAATAATAAATACATGCCCCTGAAAATTAAAAGTAAAAATTTTTAAAAATTAAAAATGAAATTAGATCTTATTACTTTCATATTTGTATAAAATTGCAAAAATTAGACGGAATATTTTAATTATTACGGTGTAGTTTTTAATGCAAAGTTGTCAAAAATAATTTCATTATTTATTGTTTCACATAATGAATATCTATTAAGATCATACGATTGATATTATTTATTTGTTTCCTTGAGGCTAATCAGGGAAAAATTCAAGAGGCTCTAGTAAGGTTACTGTTCTTTAGCTCTTAATTTATAATGACAAATAAGCTTCGTTAATATTTGGAGTCTAGGCAGCTCTGTTTATGTATCGAATAGTGCATTAGTAAGCGAAGAAGGAGAGCACAACTGATGAATTTTGAGAGGGACCTTACACTCTCGTTCGGCATTCGGTAAACAGTAGATGTGAAATAAGTTGTTCAATTAATTTATTATTTACTTTTTCATTAAAAATTATATATTATCACTAATTGGAATTAGTAGTTGAATTTTTCCCTACAGGAGATAAGTTATTTTTCCGAGTTTTTATGATAATATATTAAACTATTAAGTGCAAGTGTCGTTTGCCTGAAGGATGCAAGAACGAGTTGACAGCGTCTCGGAAGGTATTTATTTATTTATAATCCTTAGACTGTCCCTTATGCAAAAGTAATAATAACTTTTTTAATTTAAAAAGTATTACACTAAAAACTAAAAATAATGTTCGCAGAATAGTAAAATTTAGTCTCACACTGAAAATGGTACAACTAGTATAATAACAATTGATAATTGCAAAATTAATATTTTTTGAACCTCTTTTTATTTTTATTACCATTTTAATCGATTTTGTATAAATATAAGCTAATGTAAACAAATACTTTTTATTCACAATTAATTAGTAATATGACGATTTTCGGCTGTTTTTTAAAAAAGGTTGGGGAAATTACGTATTATTAACCTCATTTTCAAAAAAAAAGGTCGGAAAGAATAGGTGAACTCAGACTTTAACTACCTGTCACACCCCATCTTCGGGGGCTATTTACATTTTATATGTTAACGAGTGAAATTGTAAATAATATAAATAATTATAGATATATGAGAAATCAAAATTTAAGGTTAGATATCATACTGAACTGACAGTTCATGTGACAAATGAACAAGCTCAGACCATTCGTTTTTATTTTATATTGGGGTTATTATTGTTATTGAAATATCAATTACTCAATATTAATTTCCGATTGTGAATAAAATAGTATACAAACCTCGATGAAAAGTTTCATTATATCTCGGGGCTATAGCAAACCTCGACGCTTCGCTACTTGGTTAGCTATCTTTTGCCCTCGAACTAGTGAACTTGCTTGGAGGATAATGACATCTGTCAATCTCGAGTTTACTTTGTCATATTTTGTGTAATTTCACTTTTATTTTTATAATTTTATATAAATATACGTTTATAATAACGATGTCTACATGTGTTGTAGATACTGGCACACCCAGAAATGGTTAATATGCCGTGATGATATATTTATATTTTATTTATATAATAACAACTACAATGTTATTGAATATTCAATTAAACTGAAATGATATAAAATATCACAATGAAATCATTACATAACCTTGTAAGTAATAGCTACCATAAAAGTTACAATATCAATACTAGATAGATGAAATGATGCTTATATACAAAATATTGTATATTCTTATCGCAAAGCACTTAAATTTGTATAATAACACAAATATAAGAGAAATTACGCAAAAATATTACAAAAGTGAACAAGAGATTGACAGATGTCATTACCCTCCAAACAAGTTCACTAGCAGCGCTGAAGTCTAAACTTGCATCGCGAATTGTTTCATTTATAATATAAAATTATATTAAGAACATAAAAAGTTTTATAATTAATGTATAGGAATTTCACGATATTACGCAAAATTATATTTAAAAGTACACAATAGCGTACTATCAATTTAAATTTTATCAAATGTTAGTAAACTTTTATAACATGGTTGTTAACAAATCGTTGTTAGAAAAGCCACTACTGCTTTTTAACAATTATTTGTTTTTAAAATACAAAAACGTCGTAGGTAATTACAATTTAAAATATTTTGTGATATTAATAAATTATGGCTGCAATATTTCTCACATTTATTTTTTCATGTGTATAATGAACACTTGTGAAATTAATCTTTGTATGATCTGCTCTCGTTGAGAGACAGTAATTTATTTCGCACCTCGGTAAGCCGGACTTGCAAACTCCGCAGTGGTGCAAACACGAATAAATTGCGTATAGTACAGATGGTTAATGACTTACAAGTGTTGTTCAGATATGCTTTTGCTTTGTAATGTTTTTTTAGACCATTGGAGGCCGAAATTCCTTGCGAGTTGAATTTCAGTATCAAATATTCGTTTTTGTTTGATTCAGCCACTTACTTACGCAAAGTATATGCATTATATTTTTATTTCTCAATACTAAAGCCCCTTTCGTTAATAGAGGGCTATATATGAGCATACAATTGTGAGTAGTCTGATTAACTGTTTGTAATTGCGGGGTTAAATTTAGTAAGTTTGTCCCTCTACCAACTGATAAGAATTACTAAATGGTACATATAGACGCTTGCTAATTAACTAACTGTAAAAAAGTTAGGAGACGTCCAAAGCATAACACTGGGTTAGACTAGGGTGCAATATAGCATACGTAGGTACTGAATTAGACTAGCAAATGATTTTCCCTCCGCCAACAAAATGAGAGTCGTTCAATAGGTGCATAGAATCGTTTGCTAGCCTAGTAGAGATCAAATAGGGTATAACATTACATTACGAGTACAATGCATTGACCATTAAAAAAACCACTAAATATTATAGAGATTTTTTTAATTATGCTTGTATATTTTAAAAAATTAAACATTTTCAACAATTACATGTATAAATGCGGATAACTAAAAAAATTGAGTATAATTACATGATGCAAGTAACTATTTTTTTTATAAAAGTATATAACGTATGGTATATTATTATAATACAGATTAAAATAAATTTTTGCTTGATCAATCCTAAAAATATTAACAATATTCTTTTATTGTTCAATGTTTTAATTTTTTATATTCAGATGAAACAGAATCATATATATCGAATTTTCTTTTGCCTAATGTATGCTTATATGTTTTTTTCCTCAATACACGTAATAACTTTATGTTTTTCTGTTCTTCGTAAGTCTGTATCTTTATTAATAATCATAGCTTTCATTGTATTTAACATAACAGTTTTACTAACTTCGTGAGTTATACAAAAAACCTTAACCTTACACACTTCATAATATTTGTTTGTCACAGTTATCTCTCCGCTCCCCAAATCAGGTCAAGTCATGACAATTTTTTTACTCTGATCGACAATATTGCGATATTTTTATGCTTTAACCGTATCGTTCAACGAGGGAATTAATTGTAAATATGTAAGTACGCCATGCTCTAGTGCGTTAATTTACTTGTACTTGGAAATTACCCGTACTTATCAGTTTTTTTAAGCTTGCACAATCAAATTTCTTTTCCATTCGCTAATGGTGTGTGTGTGTGTGGGACGGTATAAAAGATAATAATCTGTGAATCATACCTCATTATTTTAGTGTCTTCCGTACTATAAAGACGTTAAGATGCAAACCTTTGAAATTATTAATGATTCAAACGTTTTTGCTAAACGTTTAAACTTAACTGGACGTAAAGTGATTTTTAAAATAAAAAATGTGCCTAACGATATGGATCCTCTTGAGTGGGTGCGAGATGGTGTGAACGATGTAATAAAATACATAACAACGCATGTTGAACCTGAAGATAAACTGGGATTCACTTTCTCTTCGGATAATTTCAAGGAGAAAGCCCCAGGCTGGTTGCCATTCCGTACAGCAAAAACTGTAACATTTGACGACGTTTGGAATGTGTTGGGAAATATATTTCAAAGCAACAGCGAGGGTTTGGCCACAGATAGGTTTCGGCTAACGGCTACCTATGTAAAAATACCCAGAGGCACAGGAGCTCGCCGTGTGCGCTGCTATAACACATTCGAGGAAGAGTGTAAGCAACGCCGTGGAATAATTTTCATAAACAACAATGACAATTTGTGCTTACTACGGGCTATTGTGGTGGCAAAAGCAAAAACGAAGAATGAAAAAAATTTTGAAGGTATAAAGAAAAATTATAAAAGGATACAGGATGAGAAAGTAAAGAAACTCTTAGAAAAAACGGGGATAAAATTATCTAAAATAGGTGGTAGTGTTGAAGAACTAAAGATTCTACAGCAGCATATGAAAAAATACAAAATTACACTATACGAACACGGCACAAAAGGTCGGTGTGTTATTTTCGAGGGTGAGAATAACAATGCTATTTACAAAATTAATCTACTCTACCACAAGGGTCATTACAGCGTTATTACCAGCCTGACAGCTGCTTTTATGTGTGGCTATTATTGTGAGGCGTGCCATGTACCTTTTAACACCAAAAATGCGCATCGCTGTGGTGCAACGTGTCCATGTTGTCAACAAACTTCTCCGTGTACAAGAACCGGTGATGTGTCCTGCAAAGACTGTAATAGAGAGTTTCGCGGGGAACAATGTTTTGAAAACCACAAAAAATCTGGTTCACTAGGCAAAGAGAGTGTCTGTGAAGTTGTAAAACGATGCAACAAGTGTTTGAAAACCCTCAACATGAAGGTGCGCGATAAACACGTATGCGGTGAAATATTTTGCAAAATATGTAAGGGTTTTCGCCCTGCTCAACACTTTTGCTACATTCGCGTCAACACCAAGGAACCTATGACAGACGGTTTGCTGTTTGTGTTTTTTGATTTGGAAACACGGCAGGAGACACAAATAGACGACAATGGTACTGTTATCCGTGAACCGAACTTATGTGTATTAATGACGCGTTGTGACATGTGTATTAACAATGAAACAATTAATAAGTGTAATAAATGTGGGCCAAGAACAATAGTATTAAAATCAAGCGTAATTAAAAATTTTATGTTTTACATTTTGGAATTACGGAGTAAATTTAAAAAAGTTGTATGCATTGCACACAACGGACAAGCATTTGATTACCAGTTTATTTTAAAATATGTCCTTGAAAAGACTCAGTTACAGCCCAATTTAATTATGCGGGGGTCAAAAGTTTTGCTGCTTGAAATAGAAAATATAAAGTTCATTGATTCCCTTAATTATTTTCCGATGTCACTGGCAGCACTCCCAAAAGCATTTGATTTGTCTACCTTGAAAAAGGGGTACTTCCCGCATTTGTTTAACGTCAAAGCCAATGAAAAGTATGTTGGTCCACACCCTGATATTTCGTACTACAGTCCTGATACAATGAAACCAAGTGAACGAGATAAGTTCCTACAATGGTATGATGAAGTAAAGGATAACATGTTTGATATGCAGAAAGAGTTAGTAGAGTATTGTGTGAGTGATGTTAATATTCTCACACAAACGTGTCTTAAGTTTCATCAAGCAATGTCGGATGAGTGTAATGTGTCTCCGTTCATTGAAGCCATCACCATAGCTTCAATATGTAACCTGGTGTTCCGTCGCAACTTTATTGAACCTGAAAGAATAGGTGTTATTCCTCGTGGTGGGTACAGACACGTAGACAATCAATCCAAAACCGCTCTACAATGGCTGATTTATGAAGAGCAGCAGCGGAACATCGTAATTCAACATGCTGGTCGTTGCAAAGAAGTTATAATACAAGGTTAGTATTTTTTAATTATTTACTTTTTAAAAAGTAACAGTTTTATGTTTTTCAGGTACAAACTTTAAAGTTGATGGTTGGTGTGAAGAAACACAACAAATATTCGAGTTTCATGGGTGCTACTATCATGGTCACGACCTGTGCCAAGCAACACGACGTGATGACCCCTTGTACGAAATGCACGATGAAACATTAAACACACGATTGGAAAAAACAAAAGCAAAAACAAAGAAACTTAAAGAATTAGGTTTTGAGGTGATAGAAATGTGGGAATGTGAGTTTCGAAAACTGGTGCGAACAAACAAGGAAATAAAACAATTAGAATCTCACCCGTTACTTAATTATACACCTCTAAATCCTCGTAACGCTTTCTTTGGTGGTCGAACCGAGACTATAAAACTGTTTTATACAGCAAAGCCCGGTGACAAAATCAAGTACATCGATGTTTGCTCCTTGTACCCCTGGGTTTGCAAGTATGGTAAATTTCCTGTTGGTCACCCACAAGTGTATGTGGGCAATGATATTAAGGAGGAGGGTATTAATATGAGTAATGCCAACGGACTCATTAAATGTAAAATATTGCCACCACAAAACCTATACCATCCTGTTTTACCTGTAAAGCAGAATGGTAAGCTAATGTTTTTATTATGCAAAACATGTGGAGAACAAATGTATCAGGGTGACTGCGTACACACTCAAGAAGAAAGGGCACTCACGGGTACATGGGTAACGGATGAGGTGCAAAAAGCGGTGGAAAAAGGGTATGAAATATTGGAGCTATATGAAATGTGGCTATATAACGTCACTCAGTACAATAAAAACGAAGATGTTGGTGGTCTTTTTACTCATTTCATAAATAAATTTTTAAAAATAAAACAGGAGGCAAGCGGGTGGCCAGCAAATTGTACAACAAAAGAAGAAAAAGACGCCTACATTGAGGCATATCTAAATATTGAAGGTGTACAGCTCGAGTTTGCCAAAATAGTAAAGAATCCAGGCTTACGATCTCTAGCTAAATTAATTTTAAATTCATTTTGGGGTAAATTTGGGCAACGCGAGAACCAGCCTAAAACATCAATTATTCGTGACCCCAAAATTTTATACGACATGCTCACCGATTCGTCCGTCAACGTCAACCATATACAAGAGGTTAATGAGGATGTAATAGTGGTTAATTGGGAACATAAAGAAGAAGCTATGGACTTGTTACCATCAGTTAACTGTGTGATTGCTGCCTACGTTACAACACAGGCCCGTTTGAAATTGTATTCGTACCTTGAAAAATTAGGTGAACGTGTTTTGTACTACGATACAGATAGTGTTATATATGCATCTCGCGAAGACGAGTGGGATCCACCGACAGGTACATTCTTAGGTGATATGACAGACGAACTTGAAAACTACGGTGTTGACAGCTACATTACCGAATTTGCGAGCGGTGGACCAAAACAGTATGGTTACTCGGTCTTCTCCACTAATGAGAACAAAGTAATGCCACCAATATGTAAAATGAAAGGTATAACAATAAATTACCAGTCTAGTAAACAAGCCAACCTTAATACACTCAAGCAAATGATTTGTGAAAACAAAGCCCCCATTACAATAACATCACGTAACATACGTCGCACCGGGAACTATGACGTAATTACTAAAACGGAAACAAAAGTACTGAAAACCACTTTCTCAAAGAGAAAGAAAATAGACAATTACGATTCCGTACCTTACGGGTAGAAAAAGAGATGTATATAGAGCGAAAAATCACCATTTACTAAAATAATGTCTCGAACAGATAACATGACAATGTTGAGTCAAATTATGTTTTAAAAATACTAAATTTAGGAATACTTTATCGTGTACTATTATTACATAAAAAAAACATGTAAATAAATGTAAATCGATTGTAATGTATTAATAAATTATTGTGACAAAATGTGTAATATGAAAATATATTCTTTATCTTATTTTCATTACCTTTGCAGGGTCAGTGTGCACCAACAATGGTACGTCATGTATTTTTAAAATAATTTAATTTTATATAAATTGTAATATGTTAAAGTTAATGTTTTAAATTATGCAATATTAACTTCAAAGTCGGTTTTCCTTTTTATAACTTCCCAGTCAACTCCCTACTCCAAATCGCGTGCCCTACACAAACCCCGATCCGAACCCCAAAAAGACCCTAACCCCAATTTCACACCCGGGAAGAACCCCTCCACCCCAATAATTTAAATTTGCTATCCCCCACCACCGCCATATTGCATTTGTTCTGGATTGGTTTATTTTCATTTCAAAATTTCCCACCAAAACAGCGCTGCCAACATTGGGACGGTTAAACAAAAAGTCACTAGATATTGCCAACTTTACAAAAAGTCACTAAATCTAGTGTACCACAATCGTTCTAATACCTACTAGCGTAAAGGATTGTGATTTTGAACCAGATAATAACAGTGGCAGTGATAGTAGTGACGATAATATTAATTTTTCGTCATTAGAAAAAAGAATAAAGCAGTCAACTTCCGGTTGTAAAAGAGTTGATAAAAGTAAGTAAATACTATTTTTTGAGTAACAACTATTTTCAACTCTTTCTGAATAACTTTAAGCAACCCCGGAAATACAAGGAGTTACTAAAGAAGCTGACAATAATCAATCGGTGTCAATCAGTGAAGAACAAACAGAAAATCAAGTTAAAAACCCCCTTAAAAAATGGTCACGAGCTGTAAGAAGAGAAAGAACTGCCAAAATTCATAGTGGACAAAGTTATGTGGGTGTAAACGAAAAATTTGTAAATGCAAGGCAATTAAAGAGTTTAAAACAATGTAGAAAAAAGTGCAACTCTATACTAAGTGATGAAGTTCGAAAAACAATTTTTGACGAGTATTGGTCATTAGGATCTCGCGACAAAAGAGTTGCATTTATCGCAAATCTCATTAATGCAAAAGAGAAACAGGTTTCTCGCGTAAGGAAGCCCAATAGTTTAAAAAACAGAGATGTAACTTACGAATATTATTTGGAAATAAATGGGAAGAGAATCTCTGTATGCAAGGATTGTTTTTGCAGGACTTTAGATGAAAAAGAGAAATTTATAAAACTGGCTGTAAAAAATAAGATGAAGAGTACTTCCGGTATAACTGTAGTTGATCAAAGGGGTAAGAGATCTTCCGCCAACAAAAAAACGGAGGAGGAAATAAATGAAGTGCGAACGCACATTACATCATTCCCTTCTCATGAAAGTCATTATACTAGACGTAGGAATGACAAGAAATATCTTCCATCTCACTTGAACCTCCGAATTATGTATGATTTATATAAGGAAGGAAGAAATAATCCTGTTGGCCGGACAATATATGAGAGGGAGTTTCATATGTTAAAACTTTCCTTTAAAAAACCATACGTGGATACTTGCTATAAATGTGACACCCTACATATGCGAGTACAAGTTGCTACTAATTCAGGTAATGAAGAGGAGAAGCTTTGTGCAGAAAAGGATCTCCAGTTACACCAAGAACAAGCTAGCGCAGCATACGATGCAAAAAAAGCAAATAAAGAAGAAGCTAGAGTCAGTCCTGAAAAAAAAATGCTACAGTTTTGATCTCCAACAATGTCTGCCGACACCGTTTATTGGTTCTTCAGTAGCATTCTACAAAAGGCAATTATGGACTTTCAATTTGACCGTTCATGATAATGCTACTGGAGAATCAACACACTACATGTGGCATGAAGCCCTAGCTGCCAGAGGAGGACATGAAATTGCTTCCTGTCTATACCGCCATTTAAAAAGCTTGCCTGATTCTGTATTAGAAGTCACATTTTACTCGGACACGTGCGGAGGACAAAACAAAAACAGCCACGTTGCTGCCATGTTTATAAAAGCTCAAAGTGAATTTCCCCATCTAATAATAAACCACAAGTTCTTAGTACCAGGTCATACCCATATGGAATGCGATATCGATCACTCCATGATAGAGAAACAGAAAAAGAAAATCGAAATACCTGTTTACCATCCACATGATTGGTACCAGTTGGTTAGAACAACGGGCAGAAAGAAACAGTTTAAGGTTCACGAAATGCAGCAGGAAGAATTTTTTGATTTTGCTGCTTTACTAAAAAAGGTATTGGTGTGCCGAAAGAAAAATGTATCTGGTGAACTGTTTTCATGGCACTCTGTGCAATGGCTTCAATATAAGGAGAGGGGTGTAGTGCACTACAAAAATTCATTGGGAGACTCAGAAGATTTTAAAGTTTTAAGCTTTCTACGAAGAGGGAAAACTTACAACTTGAAGGATTCCTCACTCCAGACAAGATACAATGGTTTACTTCCAATATCTACTAAAAAAAAACGCGATTTATGTGCGCTCTTAAGTTTAGTACCACCTGTGTTCCACGAGTTTTATCAAAATTTACCAACTTCTAATACTGTCATTGATAATGATCCCGATTTGATAGAAGAAGAGGTAGATGAAGAAATCTAAAGATTTTTCTAAACGTTAGGGGCATCATTTATATTTTTGTACTCGTATTAATTTTAAGTCAGTACTTTGTAATAACGAAATGAACGGATATTGACCAATGGTGTTTTTTTTTTTCTTGACTTAAGTCCTTATGCAAAACAAGATATTCACAGGTAGTTAAAAATGAGCCGCTCTTAAAGACTTAAGTCATAAAAATCCAGGTAAGCATGAACTTTTTTGGTGAATGTTCCAAACTCACTGTAAGCTACCGTTCCGATAATGTATATGTGCTTTTATCACACCAGAAGAATAATAATAAGATTTGTAATTAATTAATTAATTTAAATCTCGTTTTCTGGAAAACAGCAATTTCTGACTTAAGTCCTTTTTACCTCACACCGCAGAATTTAGGAAGTAATGGTTTAGCTGGTATGACGGAAAATTTTAGCCGAAGTGCCTATTGTTGTAGATTCTGCTTGATAAAGCAATCGGATTTTTCAAATGAAAAATTGAAAGGTGGAATTCGAAGTAAAGAGGAATATATAAACGATGTAAAACAACTGCAACTGAGTTTATCATCCGAGAGCCGTGGTGTTAAATTTAACAGTATATATAATGAATTAAAATATTTCCATGTATGTTCACCGGGATTACCTCCATGCTTAGCGCATGACTTATTTGAGGTTGTAGTACCATATGATTTTTGTCTTGCTTTAACATATTTTAGTAGACAAAAGAAATATTTTACTTTAAAATATTTAAATGATAAATTAAGTCAAATAAATAAAAATATTATTACTTCACAAACTAAAATTCCTCCCTTAAGATTGGGTAGTAAATTAACAGGGAAAGCAACTGAAAATTGGTCTCTGTTGCAACATTTTCCATTAGCAGTTTTTACCAAAATAACTGATTTGACGGATTTTGTTTAGATAATGATTCTTTTATTACGTAAAATAGTTAAATTAGTTTGTAGTGTTAAAATATCTCTTGCTCAGACAGTATATTTAGAAAGATTAGTAACGGAATATATTGAACTCAGAATAGCAAATTTTCCTCATGTATCATTACGACCTAAGCATAATTTACGCACCAAGGGGGTTTAACAAGAAGATTTGATCCATTGATTCATATGTGGACTCTGCATTTTGAAAGAAAACAAATATTTTAAAAATGTTATTAGACATAGCCCAAATTTCAAGAATGTAACTCAAATGTTAGCTGAAAGAAATCAATTAATGGAGTGCTATCAGTCTCAAGGAATATTTTCAAATAACGAACATTTTTTTAGTCCTAATTTGGAACCATTTCTCCTGCATGAAACAAAATTTCCTGATTCAACAAAAAGTACTCTAATGGAATGCTTAAATATTACTTGTGCTTCAGAAATAAATAAGATATACTGTACAAATAATATTATTTATTATGGAATAAAATATTCCAAAAATATGTTAGTAATTTATGATTTTAAGGCTTATGATAACATTGTACCAGCAATTTCAATATCTTACATATTTGCAAATGTGGATACTAAGTCATTATATGTTTCTGGAACTAACATATTGTTGGAATATATCAATGAAATAGGACTTTATAAAGTAAAAAGTGAATGTATTGTGACGAAGTCACATTGTTTCGCCATAAAATGCCAACACACCATCGTCCAAAGAACATCACCGACCACTGTGGGGCTGCAGAGTAGCATGTAATCGTTGTCCAGAAGCCGCTGTAGCACAAGAACAGGATTCTGCAGTCCAAACTGGCGGTACAATGTCCATAATCTCACTTTGAGCACATGGCTAGCACGCGGTATTCTCCATGGAACTTCACCATCCACTTCGGGGTCGTATCACGGCGTGTAAACAGTTTTCAGGGATAACTGTGACACGAAAACAGATTTCGACAGTTTAAAATTGCTCTTAACATGCTTTTAACCTTATCTGTAGCACATGGTGAGCACGCGGTAACAGCCAACAGAAAATCCTCTAGTTTCCAGCCTGCCACTATCTTTCCGGGGTTTTTCGAGGCCGGCATTTCACTCTGCACATCACAGGGCAACTTCAAAAGCAGCAGTTCACCAAGGTTTCACAACTAGAGCACGCATTCCAGATCTGTCAAGACCGCAGCGCCAATGAAAGCGGAACAAATCTACAACTTGGGATATTTGTTAATTTTTATTTTATTTAAAATATTATTGTAAATATTTTACCTGTTAGTTTGAAATAAGAAAAACTGGATTTTCGCATTTTTTCTTGAGTATAGAATTTACTAGAAATATTTTAAAAGCCCAGCCTCTCGACCAAGACTAAGCAGAGTCTGTTCTCCCACTCGGCCAATCAGATACGAATAAAGCCCTTCCACATAAACCGCGCGCGTTTGTACGAGAATTACCAAAATCCGGCTATAAAATACGCCACAGCAGCCCTAGAATGCATTCTGTCTTCTGACTAGCCGTTCTAGTAAGAGTCAGGAGTTCTGCAGCCGTTCTGCAGAATTGAATCCAGTACCAGCGCTGTCCGACCGACACCGAGATCTCCAAGTCCACCGAGTGGTGAGTTAGAGTTGCCACGACGAACCAGCGGGGATCGTACGTCGACGAGTAAATATATTTTTCTAAGTCTTGCGTCGGGACCAAAAACAAGTAAATATATTTTTCTAAGTCCCGTGCCGGGGCCACGACGAGTAAATATATTTTTCTAAGTCCCGCGTCGGGACCACGACAAGTAAATATATTTTTCTAAGTCCCGTGTCGGGACAATAATTCACGACTCTGCGGTTGATTGCAGAGTATACAACTCACCGTCTAAGTCAGTTTGTTAGTTTAAATTATAGCCAGTTTTTCTTGAGTCAAACAGTTCATGTTAGTAGTTCATCAGTAAAGTCAGTAATTCAATTTCAAAGTATATTTAGTTAATAAAAATCAATTTCAACATTTCACAACATATATTCTGTACATAGTGTGTAAATAAAATTTAGTTAAGCCAAAATATCTGATTGTGTTCCAACCCTGGGCCCCCCGGCGAGCTATCCACAACCCCTACCCTCTCCAGATCCACGAATTGGCGCCCGAGCACGAAAACCACGCAGTAGCGAGGGTAGAGCGTCACAATTTGGCGCCCGAGCAGGGACTAAAACAGAGAACGCATCATGATGACGGGCGAAGAACTCGACAAGGCCTTCGCGGCCCTCACGCCAACCAGCATGTACACACTCAACAAGGAGGCCCTACAGGCCCACCTCCAGCGTCAAGGAGCCGACACAACAGGCACAGTGGAGGAACTGCGCAAGCGACTAGGGTCCCCCATGAAAACCGCCATCAACCCGCAAACCGAGGTACCAGTAGCGGCCCCAGGAAGCACCCCAGCAACTGACCCCATGCCAGCCCTAACAATGGCTCCTGTGTGTGAGCTCGTGCGTAAATGGAACGCACACTTCGATGAGAAAACCGACCCCATGTCCTTTCTCGAACGGATAAAAGAGCTGAAGGAAAGTTACGGCATCCAAGACGACCAGCTACTGTCGGCACTACCGGAGCTCTTCCGCGGCGCGCCCCTGCAGTGGGTTCGCAACAACAGGGAGCAATGGTCCACGTGGAAGAAGTTCTTGAACGACTTCCAGTTGTACTATGTCGGCTCCGACTACTGCCTAAGAATGCAGGAAGAGATTAGTCGTCGCAAACAAAAGCCAGGCGAAAAGGGTAAGGAATACATTACTGAGATACAGACCTTAATTCGCCGGCAGGGGCAGCTGACCGCGCAGGAAGAGCTCTTTCGCATCTACCAGAACATGGCTCCGGAGTACCGACAATACATACGCCGCCGTGATTTCACAAATCTACGCGAACTGGTCCAAGAAATCGAGGAATACGAGCGGCTCCAGAAAGAAATAAAGCCGGCGACTGTGGCGACGCGTCTCAATGCCGTTACCTCCACGGCAGCTCCGAAGGAAGGTGGCGCACCGCAACGCACTACGCCGGAGGCAGGCATCCAGTGCTGGCGGTGCGGTCAGCGCGGTCACCTACGAGCCAGGTGCCGCAATCCGGTAAAGATCTTCTGCTGGAACTGCGACAAAACAGGTGTTCGGACAAAAGACTGCGACGGTCGGAAAAAGCAGCCGGCGGGAAACGCTCCATGAGCTGTTCTGACAAGAGGCCAGCACAGCTCACTTACCACCAGCCCCAACCGACCAACAACACCAATGCCTTACCTGTGGTAGTGCGAGAGGACGCGAGCGAGAATCGGCTGTTCCTCGATGTCCAGATACATGGCCAAACCTTCCGGGCCCTGGTGGATACCGGAGCTATGTGCTCCTATATCAACACGCAGACAGCCACGGAGCTATGCAACTCGCGGGTACAAATACAGCCACCCTTCCACCCACAGGCACAACTCGCAGACGGCACGACAGTCAGGACACAAGGTACTCTCACAGTAGGGTGCATCATTAGCGGCATTTGGAAGCCACTCACGCTGCAATGCCTTTCCCGACTGACGAGCCCCATCATACTGGGGATGGACGCCTCGAGAAGCTAGGGGCCACCATCAGCACGCGTCCAAAGCGCATCACATTGTAGCCAGCTTCCGCCAGGGCTATGCAGGTAAGCACAGTCCAAAACCAAACCTGGGAGGAACGGCTGGCACAATTCTTGGCCGACGAGCACCCTGGCTTCGAGCAACTGCGAGGGGTAACACCCAAAATAAAACATAGAATCAAACTTAAGGATGACACGCCGATTAAACAGCGCTACTTACCTCGTAACCCGCGCATGCAGGAAATCATTAATAAAGAAGTGGACGCCATGCTTGCAGACGGCATCATCGAAAAGTCACAAAGCCCGTGGAGCTCGCCTGCCGTCATCGTACGTAAGAAAGATGGACGGCCGAGATTTTGCATTGATTTCAGACAGCTGAACAAAGTCACCGAGAAAGACGCATACCCGCTGCCGTACATTTCAGCGATCTTGGATAAACTGCGGCCAGCAAAATATTTCTCAACAATCAACTTGAAAAACGGATACTGGCAGGTGGCCCTGACGGAGGAAAGCAAGCCATTGACCGCATTCACCGTCCCAGGGAAGGGCCTCTTCCAATTTAAAGTGATGCCATTTGGTCTCCATGTAGCGCCCGCCACGTTCCAATGCCTTCTCGACGAGGTCATCGGCCCCGAGTTAGAGCCACACGCCTTCGGGTACTTGGATGACATCGTCATAGCCAGCGCCACTCTCGAGGAGCACCTTCGCCATCTACACGAAGTCTTCCAGCGTCTGAAGGCCGACAACCTACGCATTAATCCAGATAAATGCCAATTTGGTTTAAGGTCAATAAAGTACCTGGGCCATGTAGTCACGGAAGCAGGCATACAGACAGACCCCGAGTAGACAGAGGCCTTCACCAAGATGCCACCACCCAGCAACGTCCGAGAACTCCGCCAACTGTTGGGGACGGCCTCCTGGTACCGTAGGTTCATTCCTCACTTTTCAACCAGCTTAGCGCCGCTGACAACCTTCCTGAGGAAGAAACAGACGTGGAAGTGGGGACCCGAACAAACGCGAGCCTACCAGCAGCTCCAGAAGGCCCTCACCACAGCCCCCGTACTCACCTGCCCTGACTACAGCCAGCCGTTTATCCTGCAGACGGACGCCTCTGACGTAGGGATCGGAGGGGCCCTGGTGCAAGGCAGCCTGGAGGAACCACGGGCCATCGCGTACATCAGCCGCACACTCCAGGCTCCCGAGAAAAATTATTCCGTGATGGAAAAGGAGTGCCTGGCCGTTGTATGGGCCATTAAGAAACTTCGCGGGTACTTGGAGGGCTACCATTTTACAGTAGTAACCGACCACCAGGCCCTCAAGTACCTCGACACATTGAAAGAGCCCACAGGACGCCTTGCTCGGTGGATTGTCAGTCTACAACAGTACGACTTCAAGACTGAATATTGAAAGGGCAGCCTGAATCATGTCGCTGACTTACTCAGTAGGAAACCTCTGCCGGCTCTGCACGCTATGGCAGCCACCGGCGGCACATGGCATCAGCGAATGCTCCAGGAAGTCGTCACCCGGCCCAGAGACTACCCAGATTATAAGGTGGCCGAAGGGAAGTTGTACATGCGATTTTGGGATCCCGCTGACTTGTCCGATACCGAGCCTCAGCGGGAGTGGAAGTTGTGCGTACCCAAGGAGAATAGGCTGCAGGTTCTCGCGGAGAATCACGACCAGGCGACGGCAGGGCACTTGGGGATCTCGAAAACGATCAGCCGACTAGCGCTTCGATATTACTGGCCGGGGATGTTCAGAGAAGCAGCCACATACGTCCGACGTTGCCTCAGTTGTCAGATATTTAAGGCCGATCAACAAGGGCCTAATGGCGTGATGGGTGCCCCGAACGTGGGTCAACCATGGGACACCGTGGCGGTGGACATTATGGGGCCTCTACCGCATCCTGCTCTGGGATATCAGTATATCATTGTTTTCCAGGACCGCCTGACGCGATGGATTGAATGTCGCCCACTGCGTCGTGCCACAGCAGCAGCAGTCATCACGGCGTTCCGTGAATTAATTTTGTGCCGTTTTGGATGCCCCAAGACCCTCGTCTCGGACAACGGCACAGAATTCAACAATGGTGCCGTCCGGCAGTTCTTACAGGAACACAACATTCGCCATCAGTTGATGCCTCCATACACGCCGCAGGCCAATCCCGTCGAGCGGGTCAACCGAGTGCTGAAACCAATGTTGGCACAATTCTGTCAGAGCTCCCAGCAGAATTGGCACATGCTGCTGCCAGAATTTACATTGGCCATCAACAACAGTCGGCATAGTTCCACAGGATACTCGGCAGCGTACCTAAACTTTGGCCGGGAACTGAATCTGCCAACAGACTTCGCGCCGCCCACTGACGAGCAACCGGACGCGGCCGACGCAGTGGTTTCCAACGAGCACCTGGCACGACTGAAGGCCCTGAAAGATGCCCAAGAATTAGCAAAGATCAATATCACTCAGGCCGCCACCAAACAAGGGCGGCATTGCAACCTACGTCGGCGGAACATCCGGTTCTATCCGGGGGACCTAGTGATGCGGAGGGAACATCCACTGTCCGCAGCAGCCAAAGGCATCGCCGCCAAACTCTGCCCTCGCTACTCCGGCCCGTGGACAGTCGCGAAATGTGTCTCCCCGCTGGTATACAACCTGCGCGGCCCTCATGCGAAGAACCTAAAAAACATACACGTCAAAGACTTAAAGAAAGCTGTTCTAGGACAAAATGAGCGAGAAGTTTCGGCCATGGCGTGCTCCCCCTCCCAGGGCGCCTCGACCGACAGCAACCAGGGCACCACGACTTCCGTCCCGCCGTCACCGAGTTACGATACGTCCAGTGGGGTCACCGCAGAAATATGCCCGCCGACCCGATGTGCGTCCATGCCGGACACCTGCGACGCCGCCGCCTCCACGGACGCCATCGACCCCAACGTCGAAACCAGCGGTACCCCCTACAATTCTGGACCAGCTGCCACCGCCGTCAATCTGGGCAGGGCAAGGGACAGATCGAGCAGCACCACCCCCACGAGAGTTGCCGCCCCCAGAGCCACGACACCGACAAGGCAGGAGCTCCAAACAGCGCTGCTGCGACGATACGGGCCGGACCCGCCTGAGGCCAGTCCGCCATTTTTCCGTCCCGCAACGCCGCCGCCGCGACCACCCTCGCGCTCTCCAGCGATGTCGCCATCAGCCAGAACGTTTTGGCTTACGCTGGACACGTCCCCGCTGCCCACGACGCCAGAGCGACCCGTGACACCGCGGACACCGAAGGTGGCAAGCCAGCAGCTCGTGGAGCAGTTGTTTGGCCTGTCTCCGTCTCCTCCGAGAAGGGTGGCAGTCTGCGGCGTGTCACCTCTGACGGTCCGATCTCCGGCAATCCCAAGACGTGGTGCAAGATCGAGCTGTATCCCGGCACGCGCGGTGTCGTCCACCCGACAGGCGCAGCTGCCCCCACGAGCCCCCGTCCGCGGCAGGTTACAGCTTCGCAACACAAACGTCAGCGGGGTCAGCAAAATTGAGAGAAGGGGCGGGCGCAACTCTCCAGACCAACCCAACACCAACCGACGCGAGCGACGCCTCGTAGCCCGACCGGGTGGAGGCGTGATGTGGCGTTCAGTCCATGAGTCGGAATACCAACCGCCACCACCATGACCGATGAGACCCTGGCACCGCAGACGTTAGAAGGGCCTAACAGCTGCGCTGTCATCCAGTGCAAGCAATGTTTGTGTTGTAGTACAAAAAAAAAGGGAAAAAAAAGAGAGAATTTACCTGCAACTTTTCATTTTGTTTTCCTTTGTTCCTTTTTTTTCCACCAGGAAAGCGGAGAGTGTGACGAAGTCACATTGTTTCGCCATAAAATGCCAACACGCCATCGTCCAAAGAACATCACCGACCACTGTGGGGCTGCAGAGTAGCATGTAATCGTTGTCCAGAAGCCGCTGTAGCACAAGAACAGGATTCTGCAGTCCAAACTGGCGGTACAATGTCCATAACCTCACTTTGAGCACATGGCTAGCACGCGGTATTCTCCATGGAACTTCACCATCCACTTCGGGACGTATCACGGCGTGTAAACAGTTTTCAGGGATAACTGTGACACGAAAACAGATTTCGACAGTTTAAAATTGCTCTTAACATGCTTTTAACCTTACCTGTAGCACATGGTGAGCACGCTGTAACAGCCAACAGAAAATCCTCTAGTTTCCAGCCTGCCACTATCTTTCCGGGGTTTTTCGAGGCCGGCATTTCACTCTGTACATCACAGGGCAACTTCAAAAGCAACAGTTCATCTAGGTTTCACAACTAGAGCACGCATTCCAGATCTGTCAAGACCGCAGCGCCAATGAAAGCGGAACAAACCTACAACTTGGGATATTTGTTAATTTTTATTTTATTTAAAATATTATTGTAAATATTTGACCTGTTAGTTTGAAATAAGAAAAACTGGATTTTCGCATTTTCTCTTGAGTATAGAGTTTACTAGAAATATTTTAAGAGCCCAGCCTCTCGACCAATAGTAAGCCGAGTCTGTTCTCCCACTCGGCCAATCAGATACGAATAAAGCCCTTCCACATAAACCGCGCGCGTTTGAACGAGAATTACCAAAATCTGGCTATAAATGACGCCACAGCAGCCCTAGAATGCATTCTGTCTTCTGACTAGCCGTTCTAGTCAGAGCCAGGAGTTCTGCAGCCGTTCTGCAGAATTGAATCCAGTACCAGCGCTGTCCGACCGACACCGAGATCTCCAAGTCCACCGAGTGGTGAGTTAGAGTTGCCACGACGAACCAGCGGGGATCGTACGTCGACGAGTAAATATATTTTTCTAAGTCTTGCGTCGGGACCACGACAAGTAAATATATTTTTCTAAGTCCCGTGTCGGGGCCACGACGAGTAAATATATTTTTCTAAGTCCCGCGTCGGGACAATAATTCACGACGCTGCGGTTGATTGCAGAGTATACAACTCACAGTCTAGGTCAGTTTGTTAGTTTAAATTATAGCCAGTTTTTCTTGAGTCAAACAGTTCATGTTAGTAGTTTATCAGTAAAGTCAGTAATTCAATTTCAAAGTATATTTAGTTAATAAAAATCAATTTCAACATTTCACAACATATATTCTGTACATAGTGTGTGAATAAATTTAGTTAAGCCAAAATATCTGATTGTGTTCCAACCCTGGGCCCCCCGGCGAGCTATCCACAACCCTTACCCTCTTCAGATCCACGAATTGGCGCCCGAGCACAAAAACCACGCAGTAGCGAGGGTAGAGCGTCACAGTATGAATGTACAGCAAATACTATGCATACCATTTTGTAAATTGCTAGAAAGTTATCCAATTGAAATGCATTTAGTTGATAATGATTACTTTGTTGCACTAAAAAGAGATATATTAGATAAGTTTGTAGCATAACAATAATTTATTTGTTTAGCATTGTACCTTATATTGCTCGTGTCACACAATTGGTTTTTAAATGGAACCGTCAAAAGTTTGAATGACCAAATTTAAATGAAAATGGTACTTTATAAGGACTATTTAAAATATATTTTTTTTAGAAATACTTACATATTTTTAGATCATGTTACTTAAAAATGTTATATTCTCTATGAATGTAGCACATCCGCTAAAACCGAAAGTAATGTTAATATTTTTGGAGTTTACTTAAATTAGGATTTGAATTTGAATTTTGTACAAAAATAAAATACGTACAAAATTTGAATACTTAACAATTAAAAAATAACTGCATATGAACTATTATTGTGAGTGTATTCACATTTTGCCGTTCTTAAAATTTGGAAACGAAAATATTGATTAACTGACGCGGGTATTATCTTTATTTTTAACGTGATGGGCTACATGTAAATAAAATGGAAATACTGTATTTTATTGTATCATGTATAAATGTATTTATTATTAATGAATCAGATGCCTGTTTTGAAGATTTTGTGTGAGGACAAACTAACAAAAGTGTGTATCATAATAGAAAATTATAAAATAGATGATGTATTGCACGCAGCAGCCTCAAAGGGTATCATTGGAACAAAACTGTTTCTAATGGATGGTACTTTAATTGATGAAGATATGTTAATTGAAATTTTTGAAAAAGGAATCTTTCTTGTGGGCCACAGTTCGCCTGATACTGCCAGTTCATCATTATCAACTGTTTCTCCTGGTTCATCAGTATCAGCTGGTACTACAGTTAGCAAATCAGATACTCAAATCAACAAATCTGAAGCTGGTATTTCGTGGGCTAATAATATGCCGATATCATGGCACAGATTAGCTGAATGTGAAATAAAATTATTAGAGGCTGCGAAGAATGTACAAAGTACAACATTAAATCATTTAATTAGAATTGTCGTTGATGACATTTTCGAGATAACAAAAGATCCAGGACGCCAAAATTTAAGAATATTAGCCAAACGTATCTGTGCTACATATACAGTCCTCTTGGATACTGATGATGATGGTATATTATATTGATAGGAGAAGGTTATAACTCTGTACAGGAAAAGGCCACATAAAAGAAATGAAGAACACAGTCCTCAAGAAACAATTAAAAAGAGTGGGAAAATAGTCAAATCATATAGAAAAGCAGGGTGCAGTCTTTGGCAACCATCAGTTATAGCTGACCCCGAAATGAAAGAAGAAAAAAAAGATTTTTTGAAGCAGCAAACACTCTTAACCTCTGATAAAAGAAACTCACTTATTGTCAAATATCTGGAAGACACATATCCATTCCAAAGACTATTCTTAAATAATGAAGAACCACCAGCAATAGTCAGTGTAATTGAAAACTGGCCTATATTAATGGAACCAGTATATGCTTTCTGGCATTTTAACAAATTGATGGACACCGATATCCAAGCTAAATCAGATTCTTTAGAAAATAAATACCAGAAAATAATAACATACTTTAAAGCTCAAACTAATAAAAATATTCAAGATATCATAAATGAAGATTTGGATCCTGTTTTACTGACCATAAAATTGCTGGCAAATTACTTCAAAGAAAATTATTTGGAAATATTCCTTAAACTTGAGGTAAAATAGTTATATTTAATATTTCGATTTTTCTGTTCATATTTTATTTATTGCAGGAACATAGTACACAAGAGGATGGACTTCATGCTTCAGCAACTATTGCACCCTACATTCTAATTATTGGTAAGAGTTGTGTATATTATTTAAATTTATTGTTCGTTTGTTTTCAGGACTTAACATTTATATTGTAATACAGAAAAAAATTGTCACCCGAGTAAAAATGTATGAAGAAGCCTTAACAATTCTTTTTGCGTTTTATTATAATTATAACATGGCCTACAGTCAAAATGCGATTATGACACTAGAATTTCTTCAGAGATATATTTATAAAATAAACCCTTTATCAGGTTCAAAGGCAGCTTCCGATAAAAAAGCAAAAACATATTCGATTTTATCGAAAGTATTATCACTAATAATTAAAATAAAAAAAATCCCTGAAACGGATAGCAAAAAATTAATGAATAAATCATTTTATATTTAATCGCGCATGTAACTTATTCACGTCATTTCCGCATTTATACTGATGTGCTAATTTATACGTAGAATGTATATTTGTTTCAAGAAATGTTTATTTAAGTTTATAATAAATGTAAAATATAAAATGCATTATATTACATATTATTTACCTCCTCATATTTTTTATTTAAATTACATAAATTTTGTAACATTTTCAGTAACATAAAAAAATGTGATATTACAATACTTTTGAATTTTACATTATACATAAATGTATTTTTACATAAAACTAATTCCACCGGATTTACAACAAAATATGTAATTATACAATTCGATTTTGTAATTTTAAGAAGTATGTATTTTTAAATAAATACGTTTTCTGTAATATTACAAAATATGTTATTTTACAAAATTTTAATTTCTTTAACAGTACATAAATGAAATATTACATAACATATAAATATGTATGTTTACACATTCCTAAATATTACTTATTTTTGTAAAATTACATTAAAATTGAATGGCATCAAATATGCCATAAATTTTATGTAAAATTACGTATTTTTTTACAATGTAGGTACATTTGCATTACCTGAATTAAGAGTAACTATTAAATGAACTATTCTTCTAAATATTAAAATAATGAAAAAATTGGAAGATAAATACAAAGCAAAATTTAAACGCATTCTTCGTATTGTTATACTTTATGAACATAGAATTGCACTTAGAAATATTATATCTAGATACTCTAATAACTTAAAAAACTTCAAAGTTACACAAATAAGATAAAGAAATGTAAATTGTAAAAGTCCATTCATAAATCAATTACACTCATCAGGGAAACTCAGAGATGGACATGCAAGAACATGGGGACGTCGGATGTGTGGGCTTTTATACTTTGCCTGAAAATGGGCAAAGCAAAGATGCTTATTATTGTAGACAAGCTGGGAATCTAAAGTTCGCAGGTCATCCATATTTAAAATTTCAATCCACTTGTTAAATAAATCACGATGAATTCGATGATGTGGAAATCTATGCTATGATTTCTAAAATACGATTTTGTAATGAACGTATATAAAAATATATATTCACTTACCGGTAGCAGTACAGTTCGGTATAGAGCACTTTAATCTTGTCATCTTAAATTACTCAAGAGATAACAGACTTAAACACAATTAGTCTGAATTGTTTCAATTGAAAATGACAAATGTCAAGATTCGCGCAAAAAATTGAAAAAAAATTGACACAGTGATACTGGTGTGTATGGAAGCAAAACTAGAAACGCTATCTCAGTATCCGCCATTTGCGTTTCCCGGGCCTGACCAAAGTCAAAGAGAATAAACATTGTTTACTTAACCGACGTATTGCAAGTAGATAAGATACTCAAATTCCAAATAACTGTGATTAACTCGATTAATTTAATCCGTGGTTAGTTACCGGCTTGTTTAACCAAAATCAGAAAAAACCGGGCCTAATTTATACTATATTAAAACTTGTTCATAATAATATACATATTATAGGTATGTTAGTTGTGGATAAAGATATATTGTTACATTTCATAGATAAATTTTACTTTAATATCGTGCAGTAAATCACAACTTTTATTTATTTATTTTGCAAATCAATTACATAAATACATTACAAACGTGAGAACTCGCGAAAAACCCACCGCGCAATTTTAACATTTAAGATTTTTGTGTTAATAAGAACGACATATTGGGTTTTTTCTAAAATTGACAAACTGGAAGTAGCACTTTACTTGAAGCTTTGAAAAGATTTTCTTAAAAAAATACAATATGATCCAAAACTTTTCAAATTTGGTATTTAAAACTGATATGTTGATATTATTATATTGAAACAACATATTAGATTTTGAATATATGATAAACCGGAAGTGGCACTTAATTTGGAGCAAAACAGATTTTTAAGGAAAAAATATAATCCAAAATTTCTTATTACAGACTTTTCTCTTTATTTGAACAAATTAGATTTTGTTTCCAAAACGACTAACCGGAAGTGATACTTTACTTAAAGCTCATTGCTATTTTAAACATGGACTTGACGGAAGGTCATGTGCTAGCCACATCAGATTTTTTTACCTCCCGTCATACCGTAGGTAAGGGAGGTAATGTTTTCGGTCCAAAAAATCGATAGTGAGTTTTCAGCGAATAAGCACGAATTAAGGTCCCCACAACAGGTTTTTGCTATTTTTACAATGATATCTATGTGTGTGTGACGATTTTTTCGTCCACGATAACTCATATCAAACTTCCAAAAAACTGCATATTCCGTATTTTAGCTTTCTGCATTCATATAAAGAGTTGATTAGATTTTGGCTAAAATCGATAACCCGGAAGTGATACTTTATTTGAAGCTCTGAAGAGATTATCGTGAAAAACAAATTATGATATACTCCAAAACTTTTCAAATTTGATATTTAAGACTTTTATATTAATGAAAAATGACATATTAGATTTTTGCTTAAATTGATAAACCGAAAGTTGTTGTTTACTTGAAACTGTAAACAGAAATATATTAAAATATGATCTAAAACTTCTCAAATTTGGCTCGCGTTGCAAACATTAAATGATAATCTATTATATGTACTCTTTGAAAGGTAGATAAGACTTGATTTTGACATAACCATTGAATATTGATAATATTTCATTGAACTGTCAATATTATTCAAATAGCAACAGTAGGTAATGAATATAGGTATAATTATTAGACAGTTTGCGAACCTCAGTTACGTATAACGTAACGTGACTTTTAGTTGGATGTTATTACGTTAAGTTAGAAATAGTTTCTGAAGCTTTTTTGGTTTCATAACGTCACTTAAATAACGGGTAATACCACACCATTGAAATGTAGATTATGTACCGTAGAAACGTCATTTTTTGAGTTGTACGTCACGTTACGTTATACGTAACTAAGTTTCGCAAACTGCCTAATATTTGAAAGTTGTGCATAATAGTAAATAACGTATCAAGGGTGTTATAAGGACAATAACGCCTGAGGTCAACAGTGTACTCTCCGAGGGCCTCTGGCCCGAGGTGTGTACGTTGACCGAAGGGGTTATTGTCCGTTTAACACCTGTGGTGCGTTCGACGTTTAACGTCCGACCGATATATTATTTTAATAAAGATTTTTATCGATTTATGTTTTGTCATTGTGATTTGTGTTAGAGAAATTAATCTAATTACTTAAACGCTGTAACTAGGAAACGCGATATTCTTATTTGTTAACAATACCGATTTCTTAGCAACAATTGTTATTTGGTATATAACAACGCTAAAAGCAGGGTTGTTATGATAATAATAACATACCAGGCGGACGGTAATAATATTATTCATTTGCCTGAATCACTCTGTAGGTGTGTGAAATACTTTACTTGTTTACTTGTTTGGGCAGTTATGTGAGACTGTTTATTCTAAATATTTTTAAAATTTAATTCTTATGACTTTTCTTTCTAATTTGAATTATATTTATTGCAATGCTCATATACTTGTTACAAAAACAAAAATATAAATTACAAAACTGTTCACATTATTTCTAATATAAAAGTACTAAAAAATATGTGTGTTAAATCAGTATAGTATAGAGTACAAAATCCACTCGTCTATTTGTGATAAACGAAAACGATAAAATGGGTTTACGAGTAATAATATTGTTCCTGTACTTAATAAGCTACAACCATATGTTAACAATGGGTGAGCAGCAAGAGCAATATGACGCCGAGAAGATTCCAGAGAATAATAACGGTGAATTTGAATTATTGTCTACTGAACCGCAATGTGAATGTGGACAACTGATTCGAGAAAAAAGATTTCCATTTATACCGATAATATCTGGCCTAATTCAAGGAGCGACAATGGTCTTTGAAGCAATAACGGGAACATCAGTATGTGGTATGTGGTGGAGGACTGTCAATCGGAGGAGGAATATTAAAAAAGGTTTCGAAGTTCATGGGGTCTCGTATTTCAAGGAAAAGTTTTTTTTTAATTATCGCCACTCGCTGATGAGGAATTGGTAAAATTAAGTAGTGAAAATGCAGACCCAAAACACGTGAAGTCAGCATTACAAAAGACTTTTACTAAAAATGTACAGAATATTGTACAAAGAAAAACCGTACCTTTTATTGTCTTGACGGTATTTTTGGCAACCCTCATTATACAGAAGCAGAATCTGCTGATGTACGCCACCCTCTTGAGTGGGACATATTTTTTGTTGCAGAAGAGCATATTATAAAAGGGCAAAAATATGGAACCTTTGTATATAACTGGAGTATAGACGGGGACGTTATACACTTATATTGTGAAGACGGTTATTGTTATTTGTATCCAGACTCACCTGATGTACATTACCGAATAGCCAATGCTGTAAAGTATAGTGATCGAAGAAAAAACCGTACCTTTTATTGTGAAAGAAATGATTGGTATATACTTCATACTCCTCAATTTGACGCAGCAATATCATCTGATGTATATCACCCCGGAATGTATTGTGTCGCATCAATGATTGAATGGGCTCCATTCAAAGACAGATCTTCAGAACCAACATATTGGTGCGAAAAGGGCCCGGACCGTATAGACTTTTATTGTTTCGACGGTTATTATGTGTATACAGATTCACCTAATGTACGTCACCCAAAAACCGCTGGTCCTAAACCCATTAATAATAGAATAAAGAAGCAGTCCTGAGTCCTACATATACACTTCCGTCCATATTATGGGTAAAGCACTAAAGTTTATAAAATCTTTGCACAAATTAAAGGCAAAATATTATTTTTATTGTGATGGTTGTTTCGCGTACTTATGTAGGAAATAAAATGCAAATAAAAATATTGAATTGTTTATTATTTATATTGTACTTCAGGTTTTTCCCGAGAAATTCATAGTATTTCAAACGAAGATGCTCAAATTTTTATCAGATTTTGAATTATTGGATTGTGCCATGCCTCCCCCTTTTACGGAAGCAGAAGTAATGGAAGCAGGGAACAGAATGAGCAACAAAAAGGCACCGGGATTGGATGGCATCCCACCGGAAATCACGAAACAGGTAGCATTGTCGAGACCAACATGGCTTTTACTCCTATTTCATATAAAAATACATACTAGAATAAAAACATTGAGTTTTAACATAGTACTTATAAAATTTGACAAAATTGTTATAGAAATATAAATATTATATCATTGTAAAAACACAAATATTTGTA
Organism: Ophonus ardosiacus; assembly: GCA_943142095.1. NCBI lineage: Eukaryota > Metazoa > Arthropoda > Insecta > Coleoptera > Carabidae > Ophonus > Ophonus ardosiacus. Next base: position 22,141,285 of record OW964835.1, read on the forward strand.
GTAATTACCTCTAAACTTGTAATTGTATTTTAAATTTACTATAATAAATTTAGAATTTATCCATGCAAAAATAGAAACTAAAATAAAAAGAATTGAGTTTTTACATAGTTCTTATAAAATTTGACAAAATTGATATGAAATATTAACATATCACTGTAAAATTTCATATATTTATTATAATATGAATATTACATAGTAGTTCTAGTAATTTTTTTATATTTGTAAGGGTAAATTAGCAAATTTATAGAATTATTTGCTATGTCAATGTAAGTCTATTAAAATTTGTTACTGCATACATATTATAGTAAAAAATTACTATAACTTTTCGACAAAATCGCTATTATTTTTTACAGTGTATAGGGAACTCCAGATAAGCGCTATACGACCTGGCGGACATTTTGTGAAGGTTACGATAAGTACATAAGTATATGAATTTTATCTTAATATGCATGTTTTACTGTCTTATTAATGCAAATTGTTTGTTTTTTAGTAAGAGAGATGACATAGTACTAAGGATAATTAGTTAGCATAAGTGAGACATTGAATAAAGAGTACATATAATTATATTTTTACTCTCAAATTTCTAGGTACAGGAAGCTATTCGTTTTTTATTGATATAGTTTATAAATTCTCTTAATGTGTTTGTCAAGGAGAAGAAGTTTATAGTGCTGGTCGCATTTTTAAGTGTTTTAACTGCAAAACAATAGGATAGTTTAAAAATTATTCCATCTGTTTTTGAGACAAATGCGTTACAATCACCACCATGTGAAACTGAAAGAGTATTTTGAATTGAAAATTCAAAAGCACAATTTTTAAAAAAAATTAAAAGTGGTTAATAGTGATCGTTGCGTTGGTTTCCCAAAAACTTAGTATCGTTAGTTGCCTTTTTTACGATGATCTGTACATTTTGTTTGAAATTTGAACCTCAATTTATCCAACGCAATCATAAAATATAAGACAAAAGCAGAAGCACCAAAATAGTTAGATTAGGACCATATCATAAACCTAATAAGAACATTAATTGAAATAGCTTGATCACGATTTTTTTAATACATTTTACTTCTGATTCAATGAATTAATGTGGTTGATATACATATGTTTTCAGCGACCACTATTACCCGCTTTATACGTACAAAGCATTTTTGAACCTGGCTTTTGTATTTTCAATTAAAAAATCACCTTCAATTTTGTGTGATGATGATTATACGGCGTTTGTATACAGATACAATCAATTTTTTCAAACTGTGCTTCTGTTTTTCGGCGAAACAACAAAATAATAGTGGAATCAGAATTACAAACCTCCTCTTCTTGATAAATACATCGCGATCTCTTATATCCATAAATGTAATTTGCAAAATATATCAATGGAAAACGAATAGCTTCCTTAACCTAGAAATTTTGAAAGTAATGATATAACGATATTTACTGTTTATTCAATATTTCACTTATACTAACTAATTACTCGTAATACTATGTCGTTTCTGTTACTAAAAAATTAATTATTTGTGTAAATAAGGCAGAGGAAAATGTATATTCAGATAAAAGTTTAGTACATACTTCCCATAATCTTTACCAATAATCCCATACTGTCCCGTACTGGATAGTTCACAGAATGTACGCTAATGGCGCAGCGATCTTAAATTGTTTTACCTATAGTAGGTACATTTGCATTACCTGAATTAAGAGTAACTATTGAATGAGCTATTCTTCTAAATATTAAAATAATGATAAAATTGGAAGATAAATACAAAGCAAAATTTAAACGCATTCTTCGTATTGTTATACTTTATGAATATAGAATTGCACTTAGATATAAAATATCTAGATACTCTAATAACTTAAAAAACTTCAAAGATACACAAATTAAATAAACTCAGGGATGGACATGCAAGAACATGGGGACGTCGGATGTGTGGGCTTTTATGCTTTGCCTGAAAATGGACAAAGCAAAGATGCTTATTATTGTAGACAAGCTGGGAATCTAAAGTTCGCAGGTCATCCATATTTAAAATTTCAATCCACTTGTTAAATAAATCACGATGAATTCGATGATGTGGAAATCTATGCTATGATTTCTAAAATACGATTTTGTAATGAATGTATATAAAAATATATATTCACTTACCGGTAGCAGTACAGTTCGGTATAGAGCACTTTAATCTTGTCATCTTAAATTACTCAAGAGATAACAGACTTAAACACAATTAGTCTGAATTGTTTCAATTGAAAATGACAAATGTCAAAATTCGCGAAAAAAATTGGAAAAAAAAATTGACACACTGATACTGGTGTGTATGGAAGCAAAACTAAAAACGCTATCTCAGTATCCACCATTTGCGTTTCCCGGGCCTGACCAAAGTCAAAGAGAATAAACATTGTTTACTTAACCGACGTATTGCAAGTAGATAAAATACTCAAATTCTAAATAACTGTGATTAACTCGATTAATTTAATCCGTGGTTAGTTACCGGCTTGTTTAACCAAAATCAGAAAAAACCGGGCCTTATTTATACTATGTTAAAACTTGTTCATAAAAATATATATATTATAGGTATGTTAGTTGTGGATAAAGATATACTGTTACATTTCATACATAACTTTTACTTTAATATCGTACAGTAAATCACAACTTTTATTTATTTATTTTGCAAATCAATTACATAAACACATTACAAACGTGAGAACTCGCGAAGAACCCAGCGCGCAATTTTAACATTTAAGACTTTTGTGTTAATAAGAAGGACATATTAGGTTTTTTCTAAAATTGATAAACTGGAAGTAGTACTTTACTTGAAGCTTTGAACAGATTTTCTTGAAAAAATACAATATAATCCAAAACTTTTCAAATTTGGTATTTAAAACTCATATGTTGATATTATTATATTGAAACAACATATTAGATTTCGACTATATATGATAAACCGGAAGTAGCAATTAATTTGGAGCTCAACAGGTTTTTAAGGAAAAAATATAATCCAAAATTTCTTATTACAGACTTTTCTATTTATTGGAACAAATTAGATTTTGTTTCCAAAACGACCAACCGGAAGGGATACTTTACTTAAAGCTCATTGCTATTTTAAACATGGAATTGACGGAAGGTCATGTGCTAGCCACATCAGATTTTTTTTACCTCCCGTCATACCGTAGGTAAGGGAGGTAATGTTTTCGGTCCAAAAAATCGATAGTGAGTTTTCAGCGAATTTATACTATATTAAAACTTGTTCATAATAATATACATATTATAGGTATGTTAGTTGTGGATAAAGATATATTGTTACATTTCATAGATAAATTTTACTTTAATATCGTGCAGTAAATCACAACTTTTATTTATTTATTTTGCAAATCAATTACATAAATACATTACAAACGTGAGAACTCGCGAAAAACCCAGCGCGCAATTTTAACATTTAAGATTTTTGTGTTAATAAGAACGACATATTGGGTTTTTTCTAAAATTGACAAACTGGAAGTAGCACTTTACTTGAAGCTTTGAAAAGATTTTCTTAAAAAAATACAATATGATCCAAAACTTTTCAAATTTGGTATTTAAAACTGATATGTTGATATTATTATATTGAAACAACATATTAGATTTTGAATATATGATAAACCGGAAGTGGCACTTAATTTGGAGCAAAACAGATTTTTAAGGAATAAATATAATCCAAAATTTCTTATTACAGACTTTTCTCTTTATTTGAACAAATTAGATTTTGTTTCCAAAACGACTAACCGGAAGTGATACTTTACTTAAAGCTCATTGCTATTTTAAACATGGACTTGACGGAAGGTCATGTCTAGCCACATCAGATTTTTTTACCTCCCGTCATACCGTAGGTAAGGGAGGTAATGTTTTCGGTCCAAAAAATCGATAGTGAGTTTTCAGCGAATAAGCACGAATTAAGGTCCCCACAACAGGTTTTTGCTATTTTTACAATGATATCTATGTGTGTGTGACGATTTTTTCGTCCACGATAACTCATATCAAACTTCCAAAAAACTGCATATTCCGTATTTTAGCTTTCTGCATTCATATAAAGAGTTGATTAGATTTTGGCTAAAATCGATAACCCGGAAGTGATACTTTATTTGAAGCTCTGAAGAGATTATCGTGAAAAACAAATTATGATATACTCCAAAACTTTTCAAATTTGGTATTTAAGACTTTTATATTAATGAAAAATTACATATTAGATTTTTGCTCAAAATTGATAAACCGAAAGTTGTTGTTTACTTGAAACTCTAAACATAAATATATTAAAATATGATCTAAAACTTCTCAAATTTGGTATTAAACTCGTATATAATTTGAAACAGCATATTAGATATTGGCTATACATGATAAGCCAGAAGTTGTACTTAATTTGTAGCTCTTAACAGATTTTTCTATTTATTTGAACAACAAAATAGATTTTATTTACAAACGATCAACCGCAAATGATACTTTACTTAAAGCGCTTTGCTATTTTAAACATGGAATTGACGAGAGGTCATGTGCTGACCACATCATATTGTTTTTATCTGTAAGTCAAGAAAATGAATAAAGATTTTTTTTTGTATAGATTGAAAAAAATATTTAGGACAAATATTGTAGTAGATAGTTTAAGGATTTTATAAATGTTTTAATTTCGAAAATCGATTGAGTGGTTATCAAAAATCTTGTTATGACATTTTTGATCGATCGTCATTTGAAAAAATAAAAAATAATTGTAAATGCAAGATTTTAATAGAGCCGAAAGGTAATTTTGAAAAAAAATTCAATAGTCCTTAAAATAAGGGAGTTATGACGATTTTTCGAAAAACAAAATAACTGAAATAACTACGAACCGGGGCATCAAATTATAAATTGTAACTAAGAAAAGTTTGTTTTACCTATTATTTTCGGGTGTAGACTTAGTAGTAACACCCTGTATATATTTTGCAACAAAGGTAAAAAATTATAAATTATAAACTTTTAAATATAAAAACAATAATAATTAAGAATTTTTTAATTATACCTATAGTAGAAAAAATATAGTATTCAATTTGCATGTAATGGTTATTACTCATTCTAATGATCTACAACACTCGCCTTCGGCTCGCGTTGCAAACATTAAATGATAATCTATTATATGTACTCTTTGAAAGGTAGATAAGACTTGATTTTGACATAACCATTGAATATTGATAATATTTCATTGAACTGTCAATATTATTCAAATTGCAACAGTAGGTAACGAATATAGGTATAATTATTAGGCAGTTTGCGAACCTCAGTTACGTATTACGTAACGAAACTTTTAGTTGCATGTTATTACGTTAAGTTAGAAATAGTTTCTGAAGCTTTTTTGGTTTCATAACGTCACTTAAATAACGGGTAATACCACACCATTGAAATGTAGATTATGTACCGTAGAAACGTCATTTTTTGAGTTGTACATCACGTTACGTTATACGTAACTAAGTTTCGCAAACTTCCTAATATTTGAAAGTTGTGGATAATAGTAATTAACGTATCAAGGGTGTTATAAGGACAATAACGCCTGAGGTCAACAGTGTACTCTCCGAGGGCCTCTGGCCCGAGGTGTGTACGTTGACCGACTCTGTAGGTGTGTGAAATACTTGTTTACTTGTTTGGGCAGTTATGTGAGACTGTTTATTCTAAATATTTTTAAAATTTAATTGTTATGAGTTTTCTTTCTAATTTGAATTATATTTATTGCAATGCTCATATACTTGTTAGAAAAACAAAAATATAAATTACAAAACTGTTCACATTATTTCTAATATAAAAGGACTAAAAAATATGTGTGTTAAATCAGTATAGTATAGTGTACAAAATCCACTCGTCTATTTGTGATAAACGAAAACGATAAAATGGGTTTACGAGTAATAATATTGTTCCTGTACTTAATAAGCTACAACCATATGTTAACAATGGGTGAGCAGCAAGAGCAATATGACGCCGAGAAGATTCCAGAGAATAATAACGGTGAATTTGAATTATTGTCTACTGAACCGCAATGTGAATGTGGACAACTGATTCGAGAAAAAAGATTTCCATTTATACCGATAATATCTGGCCTAATTCAAGGAGCGACAATGGTCTTTGAAGCAATAACGGGAACATCAGTATGTGGTATGTGGTAGAGGACTGTCAATCGGAGGAGGAATATTAAAAAAGGTTTCGAAGTTCATGGGGTCTCGTATTTCAAGGAAAAGTTTTTTTTAAATTATCGCCACTCGCTGATGAGGAATTGGTAAAATTAAGTAGTGAAAATGCAGACCCAAAACACGTGAAGTCAGCATTACAAAAGACTTTTACTAAAAATGTACAGAATATTGTACAAAGAAAAACCGTACCTTTTATTGTCTTGACGGTATTTTTGGCAACCCTCATTATACAGAAGCAGAATCTGCTGATGTACGCCACCCTCTTGAGTGGGACATATTTTTTGTTGCAGAAGAGCATATTATAAAAGGGCAAAAATATGGAACCTTTGTATATAACTGGAGTATAGACGGGGACGTTATACACTTATATTGTGAAGACGGTTATTGTTATTTGTATCCAGACTCACCTGATGTACATTACCGAATAGCCAATGCTGTAAAGTATAGTGATCGAAGAAAAAACCGTACCTTTTATTGTGAAAGAAATGATTGGTATATACTTCATACTCCTCAATTTGACGCAGCAATATCATCTGATGTATATCACCCCGGAATGTATTGTGTCGCATCAATGATTGAATGGGCTCCATTCAAAGACAGATCTTCAGAACCAACATATTGGTGCGAAAAGGGCCCGGACCGTATAGACTTTTATTGTTTCGACGGTTATTATGTGTATACAGATTCACCTAATGTACGTCACCCAAAAACCGCTGGTCCTAAACCCATTAATAATAGAATAAAGAAGCAGTCCTGAGTCCTACATATACACTTCCGTCCATATTATGGGTAAAGCACTAAAGTTTATAAAATATTTGCACAAATTAAAGGCAAAATATTATTTTTATTGTGATGGTTGTTTCGCGTACTTATGTAGGAAATAAAATGCAAATAAAAATATTGAATTGTTTATTATTTATATTGTACTTCAGGTTTTTCCCGAGAAATTCATAGTATTTCAAACGAAGATGCTCAAATTTTTATCACTGCTAGATTTTGAATTATTAGGTAAAAATTATGATTGGGAAATTGAAAAGAGAATTTTTTAATTTTCCAACGATGTCATTGGTGTTCATTTGTTTCAAACAGCAAAAATGCATAAATTATTAATTTTAATGGAGAAAACAGTGATTATGGAATGAAGCGAATGAGAAAAATCTGTTGTCGCCAGCACAAGACCTCTCGCCATTTCCGTATTAGGCTATACAGTGTGGGATTAATGTATGGAATATCGAAAAAATCCGAACTCAGGTGTTTTTACAAACGCTGAAACACGTCGATTTTAGTTTTTAAAAATACACATTAATATGTGCAATTCATCTTCCCACTTTCATTTGTTTTTCAGTTATGACGTCATCACAAAAAAAAAATTAAATGGCAACATAGATTTTTAGTAGTGGAATCCGATATTTATTTTTCTTCCCTTTATGATCATGCAAATAAATCATAAGGGTGTTTAACGAAAATTTTGAGAAAAATCGAGCTGAACATCTAATACGTAATAGTGAATAATCAACACATTTTGCTAAAAAAATTAAATCAAGCCAACAGTTTCATACAAGTATTCTCTCAATCTTCAACGCTCTTGCCATAATTATTATAGTGGATGTTGGAACCACGGCTTCTCAAATACTATTAAGACTTAAAAAAATATTTAACTGCCGTTAAGTTGTAAATAGATCGCGCAGCCCATGGAAAACAAGTGGAAAAATTAAAATGTTTGTAATTAACAGATAAATGTGAGTGTCAAAAAGCCAGAGAAGACTTTTTCTGGTAAGTACATATTTCTTATTTTATTATTAATTAAATATTTGTAATTATAGATACATATATTCCATATACCTTTCAGATATACCGTCAATCTCTTCAATGAATTGGAAGAATCTCGACCATTAGAAGATTAAGAGTGAATAGAATGAATTAAAAAATATAAAAATACATTAAAAAAGGTATGTGTTTTTGTGTGTATCAGAAATGTCAAATATGAACAATACTTATATAGCCAAATATGGAAATGGCGAGAAGTCTTGTGATGGCCACAACAGATTTTAAAGTATGATATCAGTTCCGCTAAAGCTTCACTAGCTTTTATTAGAATTTCTTAAGGAATTTCTTCAGAAATTGTCCTCAAACAAATTTTTAAAAATTGTATATATATTATTGATGAAAAAAAAATTGAATTCATTAAAATCTGAAATGATTATTTTTACATAAATGCACCCAAGTCGTGTATGGAACAGTCATCATCTTTGGCACAACAGCCCTTGTAGGGCCAAGGCCTCAAGTACCGTAGGTACTCGTTTCGTGACCGTAGTACTAGAGCAGTCGGTGTACTTAATCCGTGCGACGTCCACTGATTGCTATGCAACCAGTGCGGCAGCGGAGATACCCCTTCTACAGCTAGCACCACCTATGTTTTAACATGGACAACTGGTCGGGTCATCGCATGCGAGTGCGATTAATGCCTGGTATTGTGGCATTTTAACGACTACGCACTTAGCCGGCCGGTAGATTCGAACCGAGGAACCTCAGATTCGATCTGAACATGTAGAGACATAGCGCTTTAATGCACACGGCCACTACACCGGCGTATGGAACAGTTATATGTTAAAAAGTCGATATCACAAAAATCACAAGAAAACACTGAATATAGCTAGAGACAGACTTTGCACATGATTTATTTCGGAAAAATATAAGCCAATATTTGAAAAATGCTAAATCTGTACCTTTAAAAACATTTTTTAAATAGATTCTCACGTAATTTATAGAACAATAATAATTATATTCACTATACCGTGTGGCCCAAGTAAACCTTGACATAGGCATTTAACATGAGAAAACAGTTTTTTGTAAATGAAAAGTGTCCGGCAGAAAATTAATCCATTATATTGAACATGATAATAGCACGTTACTTCTTGTTCATTATTTAATATTAATTACTTTGCTATTATTGTATAAATTAAAGAAAATTATAAATATTTCTAAATAAATATTTGTTTTACTATTTTATAACGTGATATTAAAATTGCTTGAATTGTTATCATGTTCGAGTAGGTAGCATGATACAACGATATACTCTCTAGAAGATATGATATTGCGCAGGTGAGGCGCCATGTTATTACGTCACGCGAAGAGTAAACAGTCCGTCGGCTGCTATGCCAGGCGGTTAAATTTCGCGTTATTTCTTTAATATTGTGTTGTGATGAAAGTGATTTAAGCTATATATCGATTTAAAATCAATAACAATGCGGTGTGCAGTATATGGGTGTAATACCGACAATCAATCGAAGACTTTCAAGGGAGACGTGATGTTTTTCAGGTTTCCAACGAATACTGCCTTGCACAAAGCATGGAAAAATGCATGCGCTCGTGTAGATAAATTTAATACTACGAATGCCAGAACATGTTCATTACATTTTAGGAAAGATGATTACATTCGTAATCTTAAACACGAACTTCTAGGATATAAAGGAAAGAAGTGCCGTCAAATTAAACCAAATGCAATTCCCACTGAAAATCTACCAAAAAAATCATATTTGAGTGTTCCTTCTACAAATCGTCATGTGAGAATTATTTTGTACCAAGTCCACTTTTTAGATTTGTGAGGTTATACATTAGATCGTTTTCTGGTATAAATATGTACCATGTCCACTTACAGAACTCTTAAAATCGTTATTTGAAAGCGAAATAAAGTAAATATTTACTTGAACCAAGTCCTCTGAACTCATGTTTTGTCGAATTATACTGTACCAAGTCGTAAGCCAATCAGAGCGTCTGAAGCAATCACAAGATTTTGGACTTGGTACAATATAATGTTGAATGGGATGGAAGTACAGGAAAAACATAACCATATAATGTCTGATGTTTGTTTTTATTTTGCGAATGTAGTGAACGTGTAAAGGTTAGTATTTATTTGTAAATTTTCCGAACCAGATCACAGCAATGTCCAAGAGATTGATGCTGTCCACAGTATGCTTGAAAAAAAATTACGTTACACAGAATTATACAGTACTTTATCTCTTCTCCGAAACCTTGTTCATATTGCTAATTCATCGAAGAAACTTATTATAACCCAAATGCATAGATTGTATATTTTTGATTGTCAAAAATATTGTAAACAATTTGCATATAACAATATTCCCTATTCAAAAGTAAAATATCTCTGCATAAACAATACGTCTTATATTGCTTATAAAACTACGTTTTCTGGCGAAATTTATAAACAATACGTCTTATATTGCTTATAAAACTACGTTTTCTGGCGAAATTTATAATGTCCGGTTAAATCGTAATACACAAAACCGAAAATGACAAACCAATGACATAACAGATATTAATCCATGATTGCCTGCTATCAGTACCACGCCAGTTTTTGATGCCAAGAAGAAAGCTGATATACAGTCTATGTTGAATTATATGCCTGATGTATATCGTAAATTTTATGAGGCGTATATAAAATAATATATTTTTTTATGTTTCGATATGCTTATTATATAAGTTCGTAATATCTATGTAACGACTGAATAGTGCTTTAAAGAAAATAATTTATTTTCTGCATAATGAGTGGTAATTTATTTTTAATACCATTTTATTTAAATCACAAATGGACTTAGACTATAATGCAATTATATCTCATTATACAAAAAAAGTTAAATAATGTCTTGAACTAAGTCCATTTTGAATCTAAGATTTTCTAGCATCAGTAGACAATACATTGATAAAAATATGCTGAATTTAATCAAATATTAACACAAACAAGGTAGCATTACATTAAGACAATTTTATGTAACACATAAATGTAATAATTGATTTCAAACTTTTAACAGACTTTTTCTTACTTATAACATTTGTGGATATGGTACAAAATAATTTTCACATGACGAAATACTGACAGATTTCAAAGAAATGAAAAGAAAACCTCTCCAACTTGGCAAATAGACTTATTAATGAAGATAACCAATTACAGTAAGCATATCAATTTTTATAAAGGTTAGGTTGTTAGGTAATAAATGTGCATTTTTATTAGAAACTTTGTTGGTGAAGGTCTTTCCAATGATAATATAAATACTGAAAATAGAAATATAAGGCACGGTATAAGGTAAGGTCTATTTTGTATTGTTTTTATACTGCAGTCGCCAATTTGGGCTGGATTCTAGATACCCACCCCCCTTGAAATTCCTATTTTGTTGCAATATCTTCTTTTACTTAAAATATAATAAATAAGTACAAAATTAGAGCGCGGAAGCAGGTATTTATGTTTTTTTTTTTGCAAAATTAAAATCAGATTTTACCTATTCTAAAGACTGTACTTGTGAAAATTATTTATTTATTTATTTATTTATTTAGAATTCACTCAACAGGAAATTAATCCCAATTACAGAGGAATTATAACAAATAATAATTAAACATACTTGATATCGAACGAGAGACAAAAAATAATACATAAATACATCAATACATGTACACAAATACAAATATCTAAATTCTAGTTTCGTAAGAAATATTGAATTAGAGTTTTCTTAAATTTAGAAAGTGAATCACAAAATATATCTATATTATTTAATTTTTCTTGAATATCGTTAAAGTTTATACATAGCTGTCTAACAGGAGATTGTAGTTCATAGTTTGTCCTAGGTGTAGTATAACAAAATACGGATTTGTTTCTGGAACGGGTTAGTCGAAAGTTTAAGCAGGTCAGTACAGTGTTATCATCGATTATATGGTTTATAATTTTATACAAAAAAATACATGAAGACATAGTCCTTCTATTTTCTAAAGAAATTATCTGAAATTCATATAACGCATTGTCATAATCAAAATTGTAGGGTGGATAAAACCCATAACACTTAAAAAAACAATACCGAATAATTTTTTTTTGAATGGATTCTAGGGCAACAATGTATTTTTTGTAAATGGGATTCCAAATCAGTGAACAATATTCTAACTTGGATCGCACATATGCATAATATAATGATATTATAGCAGTGATGCACTGAAATGGTCGTGTGTTTCTAATAACAAATCCAAGTATACGATGTGAAGAACTAATTAACTGATTAATATGAGGATGAAATGAACACTTGTTATCAAAAATGACACCCAAGTCAGTGATTTGCGATACTCTTTGTAACGTTACATTATCCATATTATATTCATACTGAATTGGACATTGTTTAACACTGTACGTCATGATTTTACATTTATTATAATTAAATAATAGTTTGGAGTTAAAAGACCAATTTAGAATGCTGTTAATGTCCGATTGAAGATTTAAGCAATCATCATATTTATCAACAATTTTATATAGTTTTATATCATCAGCATATAATAGTATGTGGGAATTAGGGACTACTTCGGTAACATCATTTATAAATAGCAAAAATAACAGTGGCCCTAAATTTGACCCCTGTGGTACCCCAGATGTGGCTAAGAATGCATCTGACTTATAATTATTATAATGTACTGATAATTGACGATTATCGAGTAGGAAGCTATAAACTGAACAATATCATTTGAAAAATTGAAATTAGTTCTTAATTTGTGTAATAAAACATTATGATTTATTTTATCGAACGCTTTTGCAAAATCCGTATATATGACATCAATCTGATTGTGATCTCGAAGAGAATTTAAAGTAAAATCTGTAAAGTTTATTAAATTTGTGGTAGTGGATCGGCCACTAATAAAACCGTGTTGATGATCTGAAATGTACTTGTTTACATCGGCGTACATGAACTTATAAATAATTTTTTCAAATACTTTTGCAATGTTCGACAAAATGGCAATTGGTCGGTAATTCGAAATATCTGAAACATCACCTGCTTTGAAAACTGGACAAATTCTAGTAACTTTCAGTCTGGAGGGAAATGTATTCTGTGACAATGCCAAATTAAATAAGATAAAAAATGGTTCAACTAGTATATCTGAACATGCTTTTAAAATATATGCTGGTATGTTATCAGGACCAACAGAACGTGAGGATTTTAATTCCTGTATGGCATTAAGTATGTCTCTTTTAGATATGCTAGTTAAAGAAAATGATTCGCGTAAATTAAATTCATCATTCTTTAATAAATCCGTATTGTTGTCTATCTCATATACACTTGAAAAAAATTTCGAAAAAGCATTTACAATTTTAGAAGTTGTATCAAAAGATTCATCGTTTAAATGCATCAATCCAGGAATACGTGACTTACGTTGTTTTGTATTTATAAATTTCCAAAATTCTTTAGGATTTACGCACACATTCGACTGGATATCAGCTAAATATTTCTTATGAGATAGTGAAACAGATTTTTTGATGTCAGCTCTGATTTTTGTAAATTTATTGTAATAAAAAATCTGATTTGTTTTTTTGTACATTTTATGAAAATAGTCTTTGGTTTTAATGTCAGATATTATCTCTTTTGTGAACCATGGTGGATATGAGGATTTATTATTCTTAGTAAAAGGGACACACTCAAATAATATTTTATTAAAAATTTCATAAAATTTTTCGAAAGTATCATCAACTTTTCTGTTATTTAGAATATCCCAATCAATTTTTGATAATTCTTGATACAGTTTAGTAAAATCCGCTTTACGAAAATTAAATGTCTGATTTTCATTAAATGTACAGTTTTTCTGATGGGATGAACACATAGAGTCAAGAGGGAAAGTTACCGTTAACACTGGATGGTACTTATCTTCGGGAACAAAGGTATCATCAGAACGTGATACAGTTATAGTACTAATATTTGACACTACTACATCAAGTATTCGATTATCGCAATTTAAAACTCGATTTAATTGATCTGCATTAAGGAAATTGCAAAAGTGTTCGAATCTAGAAATGATATTGTTGAAATAGCCATTTTCATGAAAATTATATAGGTTTGGTATATTTAAGTCTCCCAATATGATGAAATTACTGTTTAGCAAAAACAAACATGACTCAAGACATTCGTACAACAGTTCATACTGCAGTAACGAGACAGGTGGCGGGCAATATGTAGCTACTATATAAAAACAAAAATGAAATACTTGAATACGTACACAGATAATATCCGATAAGCATTGATTGTCAATTTTTAGATCAATTAAAGAAGAATTATATTTGTGGTGAACAGCACACAAAACACCTCCGCCTCTGGATTTGTTAGTTATAGAATAGTTTCGATCTTTTCTATATATTGTAAAATTATCACTGATAATTTCGGAATTATATACTGATTCAGTAAGCCAGGTTTCAGAACAAACAATTATGTCAAAATCAGACAGTAAAGCATTAGTAGAAAATTGATCTAATTTGGTATTTAAACCCCTAGTGTTTTGATAATATATATTCATTTTAAATTCAAGAAAACAATGGTATTATTAAGATTAAGATTATGAATAATAAATATGTATATGAAATATAATAAAAATATTTCTTACGATTGAAGCAAACAAACTAAATATGAACAATATACAAAATACGAAGTTGAAGGTCAGTTAAAATATTATAAATCAAAAAGTTTAACGACCTCAACAAGAAACAAACCAAGTTTTACAAGTAAATACATCCAATGTATATATACGAAAAAATATAAATTTAAAAATTTTGCACTGCTCCATTATAAAATGATTTATAGATCGTCTAAATTGTCATTAAAGTTAATTTTCTTTATAGAATTGTTTATTTTGGCAAAAATATTTCCATCTACAGTCCAAACATTTTTGTACCCAAATTTATCGGACACTACTTTTAAGAAATTTAATCTTTTTTTTGTTAAATCTTCTTTAATGGATACGTTAGTATTTTTTAGTTTGGATCGCAATTTAATAACTGTATTGCGGATACGATAGCTGGTGAACTTAATGATGATGGGACGCGGACGGTTATGGTTGGTGGACTGGGTGTTAGTATTTATTCTGCCGACACGATGACAGCGATCGATGGAGTCTGATGAGATGTTCACGTGCAATTTTGTTTGAAAGATTTGACTGACCTTAGCCTCGATGTTCTCCGATCTTTCTTCCGGTACTCCAAATATTCGTAGACAATTACGCCTCGAATATTGCTCTAAACGATCAACTTCATCATGTAGAGCATTATTTTCAATTGTTAATTTATTGATAACACCTTCATAGTGCTTTTTCTGTTCTTCAAATTTTTTATTCACCAACTCAAGCACTTTGTCTGCAAAGCTGGTTAAAAATGTCTCATCAGTTAACTGCGTTTTAACTTTCTCAAACACTTTTTCCGCGAGATTAGTTAAGTACACTTGATCATTTAACTGATTGTTTATAGCTTCAGTAACTGCAGTACTCAGATTTCTGGTTTGCGAAGCCATGGCACTGACGATTATGACTTCTTCACTTGCAAATTTTCAAAAAATACTTTAATGTAACGGTAATCTAACGCACAAAACTCAATTTCACGAAATTCTGATGGTTACATTCATTTTATAGCATTTTAATCCTACTTTTTTTGTCAGAAAAAAATCCAAAACCTTTATAAATATTGTTTCCCGCGCCCTAATTCTTGTGGAATTTTCTGAATTTAATGGTTTTGTAACTATATGTAACAATCAAAATAGATATCTTGACGGATGGGTATTTTAAACTTTATTCTTGAAGGGCGAATATAAATATTAATAGCACTGAAATATTACATGCTGAACATGAAGCAAAAATATCTGAACTTAAAGCTAAAATTGCCGGCTGACAAAGTGATTTAGAGGCTGTTAGAAAACTATTTTCACTCGAACAAATCAAGAAGTTGAAAAACCCTAGGGGATGGTCTATTGAAACTATTTCAAAAGCCATAGTAAATCACTCAGCAAGTGCGAGAGCCTACAGATTACTTTTGAAAAAAGGATTTCCATTTCCCGCTGTATCAACTCTTAGAGCTTGGTTAAAAAAAATAAAAATATCTCTTGGCATTTTGAAACCAATCTTTAATATCAAATTAAAGGTTTTGAATGAAATGCAAAAAGTTTGTGTATTATCTTTTGACAAAATGAAAGTGCGCAGTATATATCTCTACGACAAAAGCAATGATGAGACTTTAAGACCTTATAGCTATGTACAAGTTGTGATGTTAAGAGGACTCTTTTCAAATTGGAAGCAACCAATTTTTTATGACTACGATTGCAAAATGACCAAAAATCTATTGTTTGAAATAATAGATTATGTGGAATCATCAGGTGAGGTTTGCATATTTAATTAATAAGTAAAATAGTAGCTTTATATATCTTTTTTTTTCTTGCTATCTATTTCTAATTTTTCTTACTAAATATGGTTTCTACTTTAGGTTTTCAAGTAGTTGCGGTGGTAAGTGACTTGGGCGGAGGAAACAGGTCACTACATAATGAACTTTAAATAAATGTTAATAAAAGTTGGTTTAAAATTCCCACAACTGAGCGAAAAATTTATACCTTTGCTGATGTGCCACATCTTATTAAACTAATAAGAAACCATTTTGTGGACCATGGCTTCATTATATCTGATTTAAATATCGCACATAAAATTTCAAAAGAAAGCCTAAATGTGAAAAATTCTGACAGACAAAAAGTTAAATTGGCAACAAATTTGTTTTCACGTACTATATCTTGTGCAATAACTAGATGTGGATTGAATGGCAAACTTGAAATGGAAAACTGGATCGAATGCGCTGAATTTTTCAAACAAGTAGCTTTTATAATCTTCCAAACACGACTACTGATAATTATTGAATGTTCTTTTATCTAGGTAAATGATTGGTTTGATTGCCTCAATGTACGTGTGCCAGAAACAGACAGCCGAGAAAGGATGAAAGCTTATGAGTATCTTTAACTATGCAAACATATATTCTGGATAAAATGACTGAGATGGTAAAAAATTTGAGAGTTAAGGGTAAAAAGTCTGCTCTTCCTTTCCAGACAGGTATATTATGTCTAGTTTCATTGAGACGAAAACCAAATTTTAATAATTTTTCAATTTCAGGTATTATCATCACCAACACCTCACTAAAATTATTATTATTTGAAGACTTAAAAGAGCGTTTTGGCACCAAATATATTCTAACGTATCGGCTAAATCAGGATGTTCTAGAAAATTTCTTTGGTGTTATCCGGGCAAAAGGTGGACTTCATGATCATCCTGATGCGCTGGAATTTCGATATCGTCTACGTTCATATATACTGGGACGAAATGATAGATCACTCTCAGTTTATTCCAATATTTAAGAGTATGACACCCCATATTTACTTAATGAAGTTAATTTGAGTTCACATTGCTTTGGAAATCTTCAGGTAGAATTTGAGTCAGAACCTCAACAGAATGAAAATGATTTACAAGAAATGGACGACATTACCTATGATGGGCTTAAAAATCTCGCTGCCTTTATCTGCAACAAACTAGAACCCAAAAACTCTTCGACTACTAACATTGAAGAAGGGCTCTTTTCATGAGTTGATCATTTAAGTGAAGGTGGCTTGTCTAAACTCTCTAAGGAATTAATGGCACAGATGGAAAAGCTAGAGTTTATTTTTAACAATGTAAATTCAAATAGTTTATTTATTTCAAAAATTATTTAAAAAATTTGCTAAGTCGAAGTAATGACATAACTTGCAGTGAGGATAAGAAAAGGCTATTTTTTAAATGTAGGTTGTTTTTCAGAATAAGAAATTTGAATAAAAATTAGCAGACAGTACCTTGAACAGAAAAAGAAAACTTAAAAAAACTTTAAAATAAAAAGCCATTGTTATTGAAGGTTAATTTTTCAAAATTTTTTTTGTGAAATTTTTACGATCTTAATTTACAATATGTATTAGCATTTTATATCCGAATAAATATATTTGTATTAAACATATTTATTTTTTATAATCATTTTTTCATAATTTAATTTTACAAAATAATAATAAATATCCCAAATACTTATTAAATATATTTACTCATATTTTTATCTTTCGATTAAAATGTATTCAATCTATCTATTCGTTTATATTTTTTCTACAATTTAATTTTTTTAGTGATAACATAGATACTTTACAAATATTGTTTTCCCTCTTTTAAATTATAATTCCTAAATAGTACATTTTGGGATATTTTATCGTAGTATTAATTATGCAAAGTGGTGTTACATTAATTTATAATTGGTTCTTTAGAACTATTTTGAATGAAACATTTTAATAAATTTACGGTCATCTATGGTCGTGCGGTTATAGTGCTCGCCTGGCAACACAAGGCTGCTGGTGTGGGACAGCGTTCAAGTCCCGCACGAGTCAGATTTTAATAAAAAAATAACCTGCACACCCAGATGAGTCCGAGTGGCAGCAGAGGTCACTATAAACTACTCTGCACATGTAACGAGGTTGCCAGCAGAGGGCAATAGAAATGTCTCTGCAAACAAATTGTATATATATATATATATATATATATATATATATATATATATATATATATATATATATATATATATATATAGGCAAATTTATAATCTAGAGTGTAAGCAAATTTGTATAAGTCGAAAAAAGACTATAACAAATATATACATTATTATTATTATTTTAATAAATTTTGAAAAAAAAAAACTAAAATAATTTGAATTGTAATGTATTTTTTATGGAAAATCAGTTGGTAGACTCTCCAGATGACGTCATGCGCAGGAGCGGACGAAAATTGGATTCGATAGTGTCATACCATTAGAGTAGAGAGTATGTCGTTGTATCATAAGTGGGTAGCCACCAGGCCTCTGTCACTTAGGTTGATTTTCGTTTTTAAGAGTAGTTAGTTTAACTCAGCGTCGGTAGTGACAGTTTTGGCGCTGTTGTCGCATCAAACGACGTAACGACTGTTACATTTTAAATTTCAAGTTTCATTTTCTTGCGCGTCTTTCAAGAGTTCGGAAGTGTTAAGATCACATTATAAATCACCAGTTTCAAAGAAAAAACTATAGCCATGAGAATTGTAAGTACAATTTTAATACTTATTTAGTAAACATAGATATTTTTGTATTATTATATATAGTATTTGATAGAATATTAGAATATTCTACAAATTTGTGTATTATTATGTATATTATTATTTGTTGCATTTACTTGAACTGTAGAATATTAAAATTTATTTATTGAAAAGTATATTTATTTTTGAATATAATTGAATGTATTTTAATTCTTTTTTCAGCCTTCGAAATGTGTTCATAATGATTGCCCAACCAATTCTCTTCCCAAAGCTGAACAAGGGCAATTGTTCGGCTTTCCAAGGAATGAAGGTTTGCGACGCTAGTGGATCATTCAAATGGATCGAAATGATTTACTCAAATTGACTTATAATCAATTGTTAGACCGAGGATACCGGGTATGTCGACTCCACTTTGCGGGCAACCAGTTTCAAACAATGGAGAAGAAGAAACTAAACTTCAAGCAAATACCTTTGAACGTAAAACAACCTGGTATGTTTTTCTTTTGTATGATCATTATTTCTGATAATTAGAAACTGAAACAGCAAAAAATGAAATCCTATGTAGTTCAATTTCATAGTAGCTAATATTTGATTATCTTTATTTCAGTTGATGCTCAGCTGTCGGATTTCGAGGAATCAGCAGTGGTTCAAACCAAAGAAGAGGAAGAGGCAGCAGTTTTTAGTCAGTCTACTGCTGCTTTGCTTCAGATTCTGACGAATGCAAATGCCAATGAATGCATCGGGAACCGCGAATTTTGTTAAGTTCATGAACGACTTGTTCGACTCTCTTAACTCTGTTTCAGATTCCGCGAAACCATTAGCTCGTAAACTTTCAAGTAATTCTAACCACATTTCTTTTTGGCACAGTGCTAGATTCACTGGACGCTTAAAGTTCTTTATCGAAGATAAGCAGGTAGCCAATCCGCCTTTTATGAAATTGTTGCTAGCTACAATAGGTAACGCAGAATACTTATGGATATCTCTGCAGAAGAAGGGTTTTAAATATCTCACGTTGAGATCTTTAAATCAGGATCCTGTTGAGAATCTCTTTAGTATAGCTAGAGGGTTGTGCGGTGGCAATTCCAGACCATCGTCTTTGCAATTTGTGGATGCTTACAAGACAGTTATTTTAAATAATACTGTCAAGTGTGGTGTTGGAACAAATTGTGAAGACGATGGTGAACGCCTTCTTCTGTCCTATAAACTCCTATTAACAAATTCCTGTGAAACAAATACAGATCCTTTAAATCCTGTTCCTTCCACATCCTCTAGTACATTACCCCATGTTTCTGCACAACCGTCTAGTACTGCGTTACCTATTGTAGACGTAAATAAATCCGCGTATGTTGCAGGGTATTTAATAAAAAAACTATTATGAATGTCAGGAATGTGAACAGTTCCTTTGCGCTGCCACAACAACTGATGTTCATAATTTAATAGTTTTACGCGATTTTGGCAATAAATTATTAAAATATCCTTCAGATACTTTTTCAAAATTAATTACCGAAGCAAAAGACAAAATTTTTTCTATGATTCCCGAAATTATCCGTCATCCTAACATCCTTTCGCAAGTTTCCTATTCCTTCATTCCCGACCATTTTTGCCCTAAACATTTGACAATATCAAATGAAATAACAAAATTATTGTATATAATAGTAATTCATCATTTTGTTACATTGTGTAATAAAAAATTCACAAAAGTATTTACGAATCCTAATGTAACAATAGATAATTTTTTAAGAAGTATATTGTGAAAATAAATTGTATGTAAATATATAATTATTTGTCTTATTATTAATTGAACTTCAACTCCCAACAATCAAAATATAGTATTCCCCGCCTTTTTGTCATTTATTTCAACTCAGCATCGCTAGATGGCACAAGAGTGCTATGTTTTAAAATTTAACATAGAGTTGGCAAGTCTGATAGTGTATGATGGTCTGTGGTAGCCACTTGCCTACTGAACAAGAAAACGCTTGTGGATTACGCGATTAGAGTTCAAATCCCCGTCAAGCTAAACTTTTTACATTTTTTTTTTTTATTTATTTTTACTTCCTAAAGGCAGTGTTGTAATCGCGAAAAATTTCGGTTTCCAGATTTCAACGGAAATATCCATTTTGACTAATTTCGTCGCGACGTCTGTACGTACGTATCTCGCATAACTGAAAAACGGGAAGCCGTAGAAAGTTAAAATTTTGTATTTAGGACTGTTATAGCATCTAGTTGTGCACCTCCCTTTTTAGTCATTACATAACTTTCGGAAATGGTACTTTTCAAATTTGGTATATAATACTTTTATATCAATGGAAATAACATAATAGATTTTGGTTAAAATAGTCTAACCAGAAGTGATACTTTTCTTGACGCTGTTATCAGTTTTTCTTGAAAAAAATGGTGTTATTTTGATTTTAGAAATAAATGCTTCAAATCAAAGTTTTAGAAAATTGAATTCTGCGTCTAGACCATCAAGTATGATTAAATTAGCTCTTTGTATAAGCGAGATATGTAAATTTAAAAATTATGTACTTTTTTGTTTTTGTAATTAAATATGCTATGGATTAGCTAACAAAAAAATAAAAAAATTAATGTCATTGTCAGTAGGTTTATATTAACATTTATATGATCTGTGATTGTCAAATTTTGTCAAATACGTGCAATTTTATTTGGGCCTGTTATAATACATATATTAATTATTAACAAAATATACACAGTTTAACAGGTGTACAAAGAAGTCATGTGGTGCCCACATCAGATTTGTTTTATAAACATAGTAAAAACACAATACATACACCTACACATAATCATATTCACCCAATCATGTTTTATGAACATCTAAAGAAAATATAATACATTTTTTATTATGTCAATGTATAGATTATTGTAATCAATGTTGTCATTGTTAACACCATTTATTTTTATTTTTAACATAATATCATTTTTAGTGAGTAGTAATAAGGAGTAATTAGTGGGTATAATTAGCGCTAATTGCTTTTTAATTGCTTTTTTAATGAGGGGTAATTAGTGCTACTGACCTTCACAGTGACGTAGGTTGTTGTTGTTATTGACAGTTTAGTGCTAACGACCTTTCACTGTGACGTATGTTGTTGTTGTTATTGACAGCTAATTAGTGCCAGCGGCCTTTCATCGTGACGTATGTTGTTGTTGTTATTGACCGTGGTTGTTTATTGCTCCAGTATATTTTTAACACGGGCTCAACAGGTTGAAATTAACTTTTCAGCTGAATACTATAGAATTCACTTTTCGAAAGTTCATTAAACTAGCTACAGTAAAACCCAAAATTTCTCCAAATTAATTAAGTTGTTATTCTATATGTGTACAATCTATAAAAGATGAAATTAACTTTTCGAGTGAGTACTACGACAACGTTTGACTAGTAAAATTCACCGCTGCTAGAATCACGAAATGGCCGCAGGTTTAAATTCTGTTCCGAACAGTGATGTTCTTCTGAATAACAGAACGGTATCGGATGTATTACGGTATTTTAGTGCAGGCGCGTTTCAAACATCGAAACAGCTAAAAGATGCGTGCGAATATATTAACAATAAAATTGTGTTCGAGGACTACGTTTTCTTAAACCAGTGGGAGAGGGCCCAGTATGATAAACTGATAAGTCTTAGACGTCAACGTAAGTAAATTGTAAATTTAGCTTTATTATTATTAATTAACTAAATGAAAAATAATTAAAGATTCAGAACCGATAACGCCGAGCACCAGTGGCCTCATCCCCAGCACTGCTTCAGGACCCTACGGTGCGAGCACGTCAACGGGTATGATAAAAAAATATTTACCGGTTTCGTTTATACATATTGATGATTTAATTTTCAGGCACCAGAAATAGTCGTCAAACTAACAGTGCAGCTATAACGGCATCAGACGGTGTTAATTCAGGTAGATTTTTGTGGCTTATTAATCAGTTCTTTTAATAACAGTTGTGTGAAATTATTTAGGTTCACGTTTAAAATACGTAAGCGTAACGGGCGAGAGCTCAGCGTATGTTAAAAAATTTGGATTAACATCGCGTTGGCTGCATTTCTCGATGACTACAATAGCGAGCGAAAATCCCTTGAAGTGGCTAGAGGTATGCTCGTAATATCTTTATAATATTTAAAATTTTATTTTTATTTTATTTTATTTTAAATATAGAACACAATAACGGAGCTGGTGCAGTACGCTGCAGTCAACGTCCACCCGGACGCCTACGTGGGAGTCGTGATAGATAACGAGGAGTACCCCGACAAACCCGTATATGTACCTTGGCGTAAATTCTCGCAGCTTAGCAGCGGTGTCGTGCTGGACAGGATTGGAAGCGTTTTCCAGAGCAACGCATCGTTTTTCACCAACGCTAAGATGGCAATGCGGCTGGACATAATCACGCTACCTGCAGGTAGAGGGAGGGGGTCACTTGTAGACGGTAAATGTGTTTCTTTTCATGCGTTCAGTATTTCAAAAAACAGCATCTACGTTATTGAAAATAAAAATAATTTATGTCTGGCGTATGCTATAGTGGTCGCCATTGAGTATGTTAATTTAAATTACAACAAGGCAGCGTTAAAGAAAACATTTAAAACTAAACCAGGGGCAAAATTATTGCATGATCGGGCCATAGAACTTTGTCGTAGTGCTAATGTTAACCTAGCTAACGGGGGCTCGTATGAACACGTTGAAATATTGCAAAATTTTTTAACAACCTACATAATTCTTGTGTATTCCAACAGAAAAGGTACCGAACTGTATTTTCACGGTGATCGCACACTGTCAAAACCGCGGCTAAATCTTTTAATGGAAAATTTTCACTATAACGTTATTTTAAGTTTGACTGGCGCGTTTTCAGCTGGGTATTTTTGTGAGTATTGTTTAAAGCGATTTAACACACCTGAAACGCATACATATACCTGCCCATTTTTATGCCCGTGCTGTCACGCTAAGCCGCCATGTGTTGAAACTGTAAATAACGTTTTATGCGGGTTATGTAGAAGAAGCTTCCGAGGTGCAGGTTGTTTACGTAATCATATTGAAAATAGTTTGTGCTCAAAATTAAAACGCTGTTTCACGTGTAATAAAAATGTTTGGATTTCGCGAAAGAAAAAACACGTATGCGGCTTTGAATACTGCGCAACATGCTGCTGCGACAAACCAATTCGTCACCACTGCTACATGGCGGTGAATAAGATTTCGAAAGCTAAATTATTAGAAAAATCAAATTTTCTTTTTATATTTTTTGATTTTGAAACAATGCAGGAGAAAAAAGTTAGCAGCATTTTATCTCTACACGAGATAAATTTGTGTGTCGCTCAGCATGTATGCGCTAAATGCGTTGAAAATGATGATATTGAGAGTTGCTGTACACGCTGCGGAATGCAACGTCGTATATTTACAAACGACTGCGGTGACAGTATCGTAAAACAGTTTTTGGAATACGTCGCTCTAATGTCTTTGAAATTTGCTGTCACTGTCATAGCACACAATTTAAAAGCGTTTGACGGGTGTTTCATATTAAGGGAAATGATGGAAAATGTAGAGCGATGGAAACCCGAAATTATAAGAACCGGTGCTAAAATAATGCGGATAAAATGTGGCGAATCAATACGCTTTATTGATAGCTTAAACTTTATTCAGCTCCCTTTATCATCATTTCCAAAAGCATTTGGTATCAAAGCGGCAAAAGGTTACTTCCCACACTATTTCAACACAACCGAAAATAAAAATTATGTCGGTGCACTGCCAGAGAAAGAATATTTCGGTTACAGTAACATGAAAGCTGATGCGAGGAATGACTTTCTGGACTGGTATAATGCAAAACTGGCTCAAAATTATGTTTTTAACATGCGCGAAGAAATTGTCAGGTACTGTACTCTGGATGTCGACATATTGCGTCGTAGTTGTCTGCGGTTTCTAAAATGTTTTGTTGAAGCTAACAGCGTTGATCCACTGTATGAATGTTTTACCATCGCATCATCGTGTAGTTTAACATTCCGACGAAATTTTTTAGCTCCAAACACTATAGCGGTTTTACCCAAAAACGGGTATAGAAAGAGCGATAAACACTCTAAAATTTCGCTGCAGTGGCTCGAATGGGAAGCACTTAAACGTGGTGTACTCATTGAACATGCAGGTAACGGTCACGAAGTCCGCTTAAAGGAAAACCTACTAGTGGATGGTTTTTGTCGCGAGACAAATAACGTGTTTGAATTTTACGGGTGTTTCTGGCATGGGTGTCGTCGCTGTTATCTAAACCGCACAGAGAAACTGGCAGATAAAAACGATGCAATGTTCACGAGATTTGAGAACACGCTGTACAAGGAGGAGAAAATTAAAAATTCAGGTTACGTTTTAATGACGATGTGGGAATGTTTGTTTTTAAAAAAAATTAAATTAGATTTAGACTTGCAAAATTTTATAAACAACACGCAACTCGATGACGAAATCACACCTCTGAACCATCGTGACGCTTTTTTCGGTGGCCGAACTAATGCTTCAAAATTGTACCACGAATGTAGTTTAGGCGAAACTATAAAATATTTCGACGTTTGTTCATTGTACCCGTTTGTTAACAAGTACGGTAAATACCCCCTCGGTCACCCGCTAAATATTTATGTAGGTAACGAACAGTGCTCAAAATTGGATTTTTCAAAATTAGATGGTTTAATTAAATGCTTAATTTTACCACCTCAAAATTTGTATCACCCCGTACTCCCATACAGGTGTAATGGGAAGCTTATGTTTCCTCTATGCAGAGCTTGCGCCGAAGCAATGGCTAAAACTAAATGTTGTCACCCGCCTTTAGAACGTCAATTTGTTGGCACGTTCGTGGCTGACGAGCTACGGAAGGCTCTTGAGCTTCGTTACACGCTAGTTGAAGTTTATGAGGTATGGGAGTACGCAACAGTTTCGTATAATAAAGAAACCAAATCTGGCGGCCTTTTTTCAGAATATGTAAATAACTTTTTAAAAATTAAGCAGGAGTGTAGCGGGTGGCCGGCGTGGTGTTGCGATGAAGATAGTAAGGATAGATATATTAGGGAATATAAAGAGCGCGAAGGGGTCGATTTGGATAAATCTAAAATAGAAAAAAATTCAGGCATGCGCTTAATGTCAAAAGTAACGCTAAACTCTTTTTGGGGTAAATTTGGCCAAAAAGAAAACGCGACGCAGACGGCAATTATATCGCAGCCGTACATCCTATTTGAGCTAATTACAAACCCTGGTATATCTATCCAGGATATTACAATAATTAACCCAGAAACGCTGATGGTAACATACGAGCGGGTGCTCGACGATGTCGAAACCTTAAAAACTGTGAATGTGGTTATAGCCGCTTATACCACCGCAGGGGCTCGTCTGGAACTATACAGTTATCTGGAGAGATTAGGGGATCGGGTTTTATATTACGACACTGACAGTGTTATATTTACACATACGGTCGGTCAGTGGATTCCGTCTACAGGTGACTACCTCGGTGACATGACCGATGAAATGCTGGAGTACGGTGAGGGTAGTTACATTTCTGAATTTGTTAGCGGCGGTCCAAAAAATTATGCTTTTAAATTTTGGAACAGCAGCAAAAATTGTTTCGACACAGTCTGTAAAGTGAAGGGTTTGACGCTCCACTACGACAACGCAGAAAAAGTAAATTTTGAAACAATTAAAAGCATGATTTGTGGAAAGAATGAAGAACATGTAATTACCCTCACCGATAGGGTTATAGTGCACAATAAGCAGTACGACGTGTTTACGAAATCGGCAACAAAAAAGTATATGTACAAATATACTAAACGTTGCCGATTATTAGAAAACTACAACACGATACCGTATGGTTTTCTACATCAATAACACTGTGTCAAATAGCACATAACCGGGTGATTTTTGTAAATAATGTATATTTGTAAATATTTTGTAAACTATATACATCTTTATCATTAAACGATTATTTATTTTACATAGTTTTTTCTTTTTACGCATATAGGACCCTCATTCTTAATTGTCTGTAGAGACGTTAGGCATCTGAGCGCTTATTAGGTGTCAAAAAATCGTCGTGTTGACACCGACACTTTATTAAAATGAATTTTCCCCGGCACTTGTATCTCGGCCCTGGGAATAAGCTAAACCGTGGCACCCCTGTAGACAGAGATGATGAGATATCTGAAGAACACGACGCTGATTATTCTAATTCTAAAAGTTTCAATGACGTGGTTCTAGCCGATCAAAAAGCGATAAACAAGTTTAACGATGACTGGTGTAAGACGCGGAACTGGCATAGTCTTATGGGTCGGGTGTGTTTGCAAACAAAAACATTTGTAGAAAAAAAGTTAGGTAGAAGTATATATCCGTGGAATATGCCGAAAATGTAAATAATATAACATATTTGTATTATATTCTTTTATTTAAAATAATATACAGATAACATTTTTTCAAAGCGAATCACTGTTGTCATAATTATTATCCTTAACAAACTGCTCCCTGAATAAGTTAAATGTGACAAGCAAACATCCAAAATTTTCAATTTTAAAATGAATCCTAGTATACATATTAGCTCTCCTTATTTTAAACTTTAAAACGGGTGCGACTATATTTTATTTTCCGGGAATTAATGTTTTCGAAAGCTCATTAGGAGTTGTCTTTAAGCCTCGGGTAAGTCTGATTTTACAGTTTACCGCTGTACTTTACGAAATCAAGATGTCTAGGGCCAACAATAGCAGCAGCCGTCAAGATGGAGAGGTAAAGTAACCATGAACTTACATGTAACTTATGTGTTTATCTTTGTAAATTAATTGCAGATTATCGCGAAATTTAAATGCATGCGCTGTGACTACACTAACGAAATCTGGACCCCCTTTAGAAATTTTAACCTGTCAAAACAATACATCTGCGTAAATTGTGACGAGATACAAGCACTTGTCCAAAGTTTCCACGTCTATAAAAACGACTTCACGGCTATAGAGGCTATAGTGGGTGTAGTGCACCCTATAGTAGGCCCTATTCAGATCGACTCCTCCGACGCGAGCGATGACGATACGGACCCAGAAACATCAGAGAGTGACGATGATGATGATGATGATGTGGACCCTTGAGCCGTATAGCGGCAAAATGTATAATATTTATATGTACGCGCATATATATATATATATATATATATATATATATATATATATATATGCATTATTATTATTAGGTAATATTTTTGTTTAAATATACATAATTATTTTTATTAGGAAATATTTTTTATGCTAACAGCTACCTTTTCTTTTTCAACAGTAATTACGAGACGCATGAGGGGAAGGGTAAAGTCGTAGAAAATATGGGTATGTATATATTTGTATTATATTCTTTTATTTAAAATAATATGCAAATAACATTTTACAAAGAATGTCATTGTTGTCGTAATTATCATCAAATATACTTAAAAAACTATCAGTATTATTACCAAGTACATAATTTAAAAGAAATAAAACACAATATTGTCCACAAACAGTTGAATTCAGGTTTTGAATTTGTTTGTTGTTATAACTACACATAGTACTGTTTCTTTTGATAAAATTCAAAATTTTACCGTAGGGTTTTCTTCCAAAACTGTCGAAAAAATACGTAAAATTATGAATATCGAGGAAAATCGCCATCCAATGACTACCAGACATGTAATCAGGATCGTGATTCACGATAATTAGACTCGGCCTAGACACGTAATGCGGTAGTGTATTATTTGCAGAAACAAGAGCAAAATATATTTTCTCCAGGTGATTCATTTTCTTGAGGCAACCGTCCAACTGAATAGTATTCATTGTACCACGTTTGTAAATTGCGCACGTTTTCCAAAGAACACCTAGCGCTCTTAATAGAGTGATTACCGCAATGTGAAGATTTAAATATGTTATTTAAATATTTTATCCGGGGGCACCCTAAATTTTCAATGTTTATAATACGTATTTTTGAAAATTTTTTACTAAGATAATTTTTCTTCTCTAAACCTTTCACGTAAACGCGGTCAATACATTTTAACGAAGTTTGTAAAATATTGTCTAGGTTTTCATATTCAGTGCATCCATCAGTCCACTTAATACCGTGATAATTTCTTGTTAACCATTTTACTTGAACTTTGTCCCGATGTGAAAGTGCGGCACATTCTTTTGGTGATTTAAATAAATAATATTTTTGGGATAATTGCTCTGCGCAGGTAAGAACTGCTAACTCCTTAATGACGAAAATTTTGCCTTCAACAAGAAACCCTTGAAAATCAACGAACGCAGTCATTGCTTCAAAAGATAGACGCAAACTAAATAGTTAACGTATAAACGGCTGCAGTTATATATTTTAGCTGCTATAATACAATAACATTTCTTTTTTTTATCTATTTCAATCATACTGTCAAAGCGTATATCAAACAGTTTATAGTTTCTGCAAGCGGTGAATTAAACCCGATTTCTAAACGTATACTTCCGTTTCTTATAAGATTCCAATGAGACTGCGTACCTGATGATAAGTCTGCAGTTAAATCAAAAACGGAAATACAGTAACCGTTGCTATAATCTTCCCGTGATATGTCATTTCCTTCGTTAAGAAAATGAATTCCCATGCCTGAGAATAAGGTGTGATAAGAACTTGGATAAGAAAAATTTGGTTGTAAAGGCTGACTCGGAATTTGTTGACCATCAACAAATAATGATAAATAATTTAAATCGCAATGTTTAAAATCAAACGGATTTAATTTTAAATCACCATTAAATGCCTTATTCGATACGAAGCAAATGGTACACCGTTTAGGTAACTGACCAAGAAATATATTGTCCAAAGATTTGCTTTGAATTGCTTGCGGAATGGTTAAAACTTTTATCTCACTTCTGGTAATAGGGTATTTTGCGGTTGTCATTTCCAGCGCTTTCGCGTGCGCTATCATAACGCTTGGATTTATCTGCTGCCGTCGTATTAATAAACGTGCATCCATAATTTTTAATTTTCCTGACACACTGTCGCCCATAAGTGAAAAACTGTTTCTAGATCGAACAAATTTAACACGAACTTCGACACCATTAATTAAAAATTTCTCTTGATTGAATATATCGCAATTTAAATGACCGATAAGTTCAACTTCTTTACTATTTTTTGTAAAATTATATCGTTTATTAAATCCTTCATTCTCATTAGTCATTACATCCATTTTACCACTTGTATCAGGATACCATAATCCGCATCCGCATGTTAAATGTGACTTTTTAGATGATGGCCCATAATTTAAAAGCGTATCCAGACAACATTTGTAAGCGTAAGTATTATTTGGTGGCGAAATAAGTTTTTGATTTAAATAAACTTCAACTTGACTAAACATCGAATGTAAAATATTATTAACAGGTGCAATTTTCACATTATTATTTTCATCAAAATCACTTCCATCGTCTTTAGTTAGTTTTATATTCACAGAAATTAAAGTATGCGCTAAATCTATATAATCTTCACCGCCATTTATAACAAATTCCAGCGGTGCATCTTCGGATATACTTAATAAGGTTTTATAATGTACCCAGCGACCATTTTCAATACTTGTCTGTGTAGCAGGAACAGTAAAAAGATCCAATTCAGATTTTGCACATTCACAACTTCTAGGATGTAAAAAAGCCATTTTTATTTTTTATCGAAAATATCAGGTGATTGCGCTCGTCGACTTTTAATTTTGGGTGTCTTCAGGCGATGCCGGGCACTCGAGTTATGAATTTTATTTGCTAAACGTTGTCTTTTTATAAGTAAACCAGAACCCATCATACTATCAATTTTAGTTTTAGCTTGACGTTTTAAGTTGTTAACTGATTCGTTTAATCGCGAGTTGAGCGCCTCCTTTATAGGTGTATCATTAACTACATCATTAATAAAATATGTACCCGAACGAATAGCTTCTTTTCCGACAGTTTTTAATCCACTTTTAACAAATGGCACTTCGCAATAATCCTTTTAGGAAACTCCCAAAACCATGACCCTTCTGGTAAGCATTACCTCTGTAAATCGCACCGACTCCTCCCCCAGCCTGATTTACATAATAATCGTGGTAAGGACATGACTTCATTGTCTTAACCTCTTAAAGTGAAGTTTTACACTCACTGTACCGTACTGGAATGGTGCTTTTTCACCCGTGCTTGTTCTTATATCTATTTCAATATTTTCAAATTCTCTTTTCAACACCGGAATATAATGAGGTTGTGTAAAAAACTGTACTTTCTGGGTACCGTAAATGTAATGACTGTTGTCAATTGCTACAATTCTAATAACATTAGCAAAAATATCTCCTATCATTTGCGATTCTATAATATCACTATACACAAATAGCTGTGATGGTAATCCTAGTAATACATTTGACGGATATATTGAAGATTGATTAAGTATATTAGTACCAGGTTCAAAACCAAGTTGTAAACTTAACCGTGGAGATAATTTCAATGATGTTATAAAGGGACTAATAGAACTACATAACACTTTCTTGCTACCACCATTTATTCTAAATTCAACTTTGTCCTTTTGCAATGTTTTATTTGCATTCAAGGCTGTCACTATTGATTCTACAGATTGGTAATTACCTGAATCAATTTTAGTTTTGTAATTTATAGGCAAAAGAGTGTTTTTCTTCTTAAGGTATAAATTAACAACATCGTCAACGGATTTATACTTTTTATGACGCATTATATTTTCAAGCCACATAGACAATCGTGTATCCGCAAACAAGTTTTTAATTTTTGTAGCATCCATTTCATCTTTTAAAGTCACATTGTAAGTGCAATATACTGTATTATCATCCTCCGTAACTGATGAAAACGAGCAAGGGTATTGTATTTCAGTTAATCCTACACACCACTCGCCCGATAGATGTATACTTTTTGGTAGTTGCGTAAAATAGTTAGCTGAAGTATTTTCTGGAAAATAATTTTTCGAACTGTTTGATAGTAGAGTTAAATAAAAATCAGTCAATTTATTAGAATTCATATTCGCGTGAGAGAATTACTCGGAATCCACGAGTTAAACTTTGACGGGTAATTTTTCCACTGAACTAAAATTTCAGTGCGTCCTCTTTTATAGCGCTTCTTTAAAATTTTATCAATTTGAAAATAATTTTCAGGGTTATATGATATACGCTGAACTTCTGGTTGATAAAATATGCCATCCACGGGTTCGTTTAATAAGTCACATATTTTATATACAACAGGATCTCTCAAAATAACGTCCGTAATTTTAAATATTTCACCACTCCTGTTATTAACATAACCTTTTTCAAAGGCGTGTTTATATTTAGTAATACGTACAAAATCACCAACTTTATAAAATTTATTTTTATTTTTCTGTTTATTGGGAAAATTACTGCCATTAATATTATTATACACTGTTAAAATGTTATCCTCACATACTTCATTTGGTGCCATTTTAATTGTTCGGTGGTATGAGTTATTATAACTATTTACTAAATCCTGCAACACGTCAATATACCTATAGGTGTTAGCAAATGAAAAATACTTAAACATTTTTGTTTTTAAAGTTTTATTAAAACGTTCTACTACATCGGCCTTAACATCAGGATTTTTTGCAACATAAAAATTTATATCATGCTTTTTAAATAATAATTGTACTTTAGAAGCTAAAAACTCCTTGCCTTTGTCTGTTTGCAAATTAATAGGAATGCGGTCCTTAAAAATATCTTCAAAAGATTTTGCCACTTCGCTTCCCGTTTTAGTGTATAGTGGTTTTACCATAGCATATTTTGAGAAAACATCGATAACGGTCAGCAGATATTTAACATTGTCATTGTACTTAACCAAATTTCTTAAATCAATTAAATCACATTGAAATAATTCATTCATTGTTGTAACATAGTACTTATTTCTTTTAAACCTGCGTCGAACTTGCTTATTTAAAGTATACGTATCTTGACTTTCTAGCCAGTTTTGAATTTGCTTTGTAGAAATATTTGTTGATTTATAAATTTTGCCTACATGTGAAAAGCTAATAGGATCTGACGGTGTATAATATCGTTTACTTAAAGTGTTCATTGTTATAGCTCATATGGCGACCAATTAATTTTCTTTTTTCTCTCTCTTCGTTTTAACTCGGATGACTGAGGAGGTGTATCATCAATAAGCGGAATTTCTTTTAATATTTCACTTTTATTCTCTTCTTCTTTCTTTAATTTACTATTAACATAATCTAATCTTCTCTTGTTAACAAGTAGAACTCTTGGTATATTAACTTTATGTAAAATGTCCGCAAAATATTGCCAGCCTTCCGGATCAACGCCTGTTTTATTACTCTTTACGACATCACTAACAAGATCGATTATATTACTACCGTCAAGTTTATGTCCGCCATAGCTCACTACCCCATGCTCATTCCACGCTACGCCACCATCTTTAAGTATTTGAAGTAGCAGCGTCGCTTTCTTAATATTTTGTTTAGGTACCGCTTTTAATATATCTTGAAATTTATACTGATTAATATCGGTAAGTTCTTTTTCCTCGTCAGCCTCAGATAGTTTCTGTTTTTCAATTGTTTCGGAAATCGTCGATATTGTAATGGGTTTACGAACATTATTCAATACATTTAAATATTTTTGTAAAATTTGATTATACAGGTTCCATTTTTCACTATCACTAACATTTTTCTTGTCTAAAATAATATGCATTGCACGATCCAACTGTGACAAAGTGTCGGGCTGAGTATGTTGAAATTTTTGAAAATGTTCAAAAACGCGAGGTTCTATTAATACCATTTTCTTGGTGTGTTCCATAGCTTAAATTTTCTACTTATTTAATAATCCACCCAACACTCCTGATATAATCGGGGCTAGTAAGAGAGGAAGAAATGCACCGCCCTTTTGAATAATTAGCTTTTTCTTTTGACCAGCCGATGATTTATTTTTAACTATACGTCTAAGTACTTTTTTATGTTGTGCTAATTTCTCTTTTTGTATTTTAGTTAAAGGAACTTTACCAATTAAAGTGTTATGAATACACTCACAAATACAATGAATTAAATGCTTATCGGCAGCTTTTAATACAGCCTTTCGATATTCGGGTTTAGTGTTTTGAAGAAATTTCAAAACAGGCGCGTTAGTAACTATCGCTTTTGACATGTTGCACGCTAATAAATTGTTTAGAAAAGATATGCTTTATTTATACCCTTTCTTGGGAACGTAAACGTATGTAGGCTCTTCGTCAGGTAATACATTCGTACGAATTCGCCAATTTTCCGGCGTGTCTTGTTTCATATATATAAATAAATAACCGTGTGGTCTAGCCGTTGCATCAGAGTAAGATTCTTGAATAAATTTAATATTATCGGGATATATTTGACGAGCTAAGTGCTTTATCTGAGCACGATCTCTGGGGTTTTTAAAATAAATAACGTAATGTGCATTAAGGGAGATATCACGCTGTCCTTTACCTTGATGGAATATATTTTGTGTTATATAAAAAACACTGATCTTACGGTGATGGCTGCCTTTAGTAAAAATATCAACAACATTATGATTTGTCTCTCTCATTAAATCATCTAAAATAATTAACGTTGATTCTAAACCGTCGAAAGAGTTCATATCGGGTAATCCCCGAAAATATTCTATGTCTTCACTAGTTTTTTCATCATACATAGGCTGCCACTCATCGTAACACCATATTATTTTACTGAATGTAGTATCACACACAGAATTCAAACTGTTTAGTAGCCTTTTTACGAAACATGACTTTCCGGAAGCCACGGGTCCAGCAATAATAGCTGTAAACGGCGCTCTGAAACAATAATCCATGTCGACACTGTCACTGCTGCTTACAAACTGATGAACAACGATTAATATTTATAAATTTTATTTAATTATTATAAGTTTACAAACTACCACTGATTACAATTTCTATAAGATTCTAATTTCACATCCACATCATGTTTAACATTGCAGGGTAATTTTAATACTATTTCATACAGATACAAATTACTTTCTGATTCTTTCAATATAATAAACACGGCATCATTGTACGTTATGGGTACCGGTGAATCCATAAGTCGAACAGCTACATCGGTGATGAATTGTTCATAATCCAGGAAACGCTTCTTTATTTGCCTACTCGTCATCAGTTCCATTACAACACATTCAAGTTGCATAACTGTTTTAAGAGTATCGAGAGCTAGATAAATCGGTTTGTACACGTCATCAGGTCTTCGAGTGGAAAAACTTATAGTTTGATTGCAGTGCATGGTTACTACATAATTTTTCAAACTTCCAACTACTGTATCCGTGTTTACTCGAAGGGTGTTATTTAAAATTTTTTTAATAGCATTAAAAAGTTCTTTTACTTCATCATATCGAAACCATGCACACGCAGTCAATTCTAAATTTCCCAATCTTAAAACTGCTTGAAATCCTTCCAAAGGTTTAACGCCAACTGTTAAAATTTTTTTAGCTGTTTTTGTTAACGGAAATTCCATAACATCTAACAAACGGTGCTTTTCATTTACCAGCGCTCTATTTAATTTTGTTTCTTCATGTTTCTCATAATTCTCGACAGCCTGCATCAATAGGGTATCCGTTTCTTCGACCGCTTCCTGGTCACACTGTGACTCAGCCCGAGGCTTGATTGGCGGCTGGTCAAGCTCATCACGTGAGTCGTCGTAATTATAGCTGCTCTCCGCATAGAAACCGGCGCTTTCTCGATGCTGGGTTGATTGCATAGTTGATGGCTCGAAATTAGACTCCTGAATGCGGAATTTCTTTACGGGAGCTTCATCGAAAGCCGATTGTACACGTTTATGATTCATCTATAATCACACATACACATATTTTATAAAAACAATGTTATTTCTTTGTTGTAACTAATGTAATTATTACACTGACCATAATAGAGTTTTTTCAGAAATGGATACTTGGAGGACCTCTTCAGAAGCAAATAACAAAACACTTATAACTACAGTACTTATAGTTCGGCATTTATACGAAAATGAACAAAGTGAAAGTACCACAAATGTTACGGGTAGTTAGCCCGTGTTAAAAATATACTGGAGCAATAAACAACCACGGTCAATAACAACAACAACATACGTCACGATGAAAGGCCGCTGGCACTAATTAGCTGTCAATAACAACAACAACATACGTCACAGTGAAAGGTCGTTAGCACTAAACTGTCAATAACAACAACAACCTACGTCACTGTGAAGGTCAGTAGCACTAATTACCCCTCATTAAAAAAGCAATTAAAAAACAATTAGCGCTAATTATACCCACTAATTACTCCTTATTACTACTTTAGTGTCTATCTTCTATTTCAAGATTCAATAATTTAGAAATAAGTTTTTCCTATAACAATTATTTAAAGTATTTATTTTGATTTTCTTGTTAACAATGTGCCCATTGTCTACTTTGTTTTTTGTCTAATCGAATATTCGGATCAAAATGAATTTCTTAAACTTAAACTTTAACACCGCATGTTGAAGAAATATAAATATCGCAGCTATAAAATTCAGTGCCATCAGTGGCCTACCTAGGGGTGGGGCAAACAGGGCACGTGACCTGGGCGCCAGAACCAAGGGGCGCCGCTTGGAGCCCTTGGTAACCATATGTAACTTGGGTGCCAGAATTTGAAGTGTAACAACTGTTGATTACTTTGCGTATGTAATGTAGCCAATGTCATATTATTTATAATAATTTTTCTTAGTTCTAAAATCATATAAAACATAATATACTGCAATCTAAGAACATTGGAAAATGACTCACGTTTCTTCTCTAGTTTACCGTAACAGATGGTATACTGTATACAGATTGATACCTCGTGACGCTTCAAAATTTTTAACTTAAATCATAAATAAAAAAAAAATGTATTAATGACATGAAAATTCACATTGACGAAACACGCCACACAACCCATGCAAGCCAAGCTTTCCATGCTACACAAGAAATTCCTTGTGCGACACAATATGAGCGCACATAGCCAGCCAACTTCGTGCGTGAGAAGGGAAATTTCATTCAATGAAATGGTAAAATATTCGTTAACAAAATTATTAGAAATAAATTCTGATTTTGATTCGGACGGTGAATTTGAAAACGAAGTTTTAATTTATAATTTGAGAAAAAGGAAAAACAATCATTCGAAACCCAAAGAAGCAACGTCATGAAAAAAGAAAAACACATAACGAATTTGGATTGACTTCAGAATTTTCTGAGGCTGAATTTACTAAATATTTTTTCTAAATTATTCCATATTTTTCAGTATTGTTTTCGTTTATTCTGGATTGTTTGTATTATATAAAATAGGATATTTTCGAACTGTTTCAATTAATTCATCATTCATTTTGGTCGACTTGTGTCGCACATACACACGAAACTGTGTCTCAAATCTCAAACACTGCGCGACACACGACTGGTGTGGCAAATTAGTGGGCTGCCCTGCGCTGTGTCTCAACATGCGCACTTGTATTTAAAACTACAGAACACAAAATCGTGCACGGCTTGGCTTGCAAGGGTTGTCTGCCGCGTTTCGTCAATGTGCGCCTTGACAGATTAAAAGCTAATTTCGTCGCAATCTCCCAGAATGACCCTGCGTAGAGTTGGCAAGTCTAGGTCCCAATATAAGGGGCCCGGCATTAGAGGCCGCCCCGGGCGTCCGAAGATGTTAGTCCGCCACTGTGGAAAAGTAATTGTGGATGATTCGCTGAGTGGAAATAATACGACTGGGTTCCGCGTACTTTCGGAATAGTACTGGGCCATTTTTACCGACAAACAACCGGTCGATGAACGGAACTTGGTTTAAAAGGACACTAGCAAATGGTGAAAAAATTACTCGATCATGGCTGGTTTATTCGCCAACGAAAAGATCTGCTTTTTGCAAGTGTTGTCTGCTTTTTTCTCATTCGCATCATCAGTCGACTTTGGAGCAGGAAAGCGGATTTACTAACTGGAAAGCACCTGAAAGATTGGCGACCCATGAAATGTCCAAGAATCATCGAGAGTGTTTTACACAATGGAAACAAATGGAACGAAATTTTGCTGACAACAGAGGAATTATCGATGTGGAGCTGCAATTAGGTATTGAGAAGGAGAAGCAGATATGGCGAGATATTTTGACACGAATACTTCACTGCATTAAGTTCCTTGCGACACAGAATTTGGCTCTGTGAGGACACCGAGAATCTTTTCAAACAGACGAAACTTCCAATGTTGGAAATTTTCTTGAATTAGTGAAACTTGTCGCCATCTTCGATATGTGGAAGTTGATTTCGAGAAAAAAATGGTACGCATGAGAGAATTCTTCCTTGGACTTATCCAGATAAACCTGAAAGATGCTAAGAGTTTAGTTGGAACCATTTTAAAGCAGTTGGAAAAGGATGGAATGAACCTACAAGATTATCGTTCACAATGCTACGATAACGCTGCTGTGATGGCGGGACGCAAAAATGGGGTTTAGCAAAGAATAATTGAAAAAAAATCATCTGGCAGTGTTCGTGAACTGTGTTAATCATTCACTCAACTTGGTTGGTGTAAATGCAGCCAAACAGGATGTTATGATGGTGACATTTTTCGAAACTGTTGAAGCTCTCTACGTGTTTTTTCATCGTCTACACAACGTTGGGAAAAACTCAAAAACATTGTGCCCATAGTTGTTAAATCTGAGTGTAAAACAAGATGGAGTGCAAGAGTGGAAGCTGTGAAGCCCATTAATAACTACCTTGATGGCGTACTCCAAGTTCTCGAGACTATGATGGACGATGCTAATGAAACGAGTGAAACAAGAAGTGATGCTAGGCAATTGTACAACCGTATGTTGACTCTCGATTTTCTGACTCTACTTGGATTTTGGACGAGAGTACTAATTCCTACTGATAGAGTTCAGAAAAGACTGCAAGATCCAATTATGAACTTCCATGATGCCGCCTTCGATTAGAAAGGTTTAAGAGATTATTTTCGCAATGAACGAGAAACTTTGGTGCCTGAAGCTCTGGAAAGTGGGCTTGGTCTCTGTCAAAACTGGAATGTTGAAACCGAAAAACGACGATGGCGGAAAATGAGGATGGCTGGCGAAACGTCGAGGGATGCCAGATTATCAGCTAAACAAGAAACCGAAAGAATTATGAAGGGTACAGTTGACCGCCTTCACATGGAAATAGACGAGAGATTCACTCGTCTGCACAATACTGATGAGAAGTTTGGCTTCTTACTTGACGTTGACGGCTTGTGCAGCAGCACCGGTATAGACATCCCGAAGAACAAATGCAAAATTTCGGCAAGTTTTTTGACAACCCAAAAACAATTGTTACTGTCATTAGAAATTCGTTGTTTGACATTTGGATAGATTGCTAGATTAAATTTATTTTTAAAAAATTCACGGTGCAGTCACTCAGGTTTTATTTTTTTCTGCCTGAATCGTAACAGATATCACAAATTACACAGAGAGAGAAAAGTTTACTATTGAATGTATCTTTCTGAAAAAAAATAATTTCACGTTATTGGCGTGGCCATTAAAAAGTTATGGTCTAATCAATGTTGGGCACCTACATTTCATACACTAGTGGTTCACTAATAATAACAAGTATCACTTTAAAAGATGACAACCATATAAACTGTCATACCAAATTTCATCCAAACCGAATAAAGCGTCCGGTTATTATAAGCAAAATTTTTTTTTTTTGAAGAACTTTGAAGCAGAATTCTGGCTAAATGGTACACTTTCCGGTAGAAGCAAGTTTGGTTAAATCGTCTTATTTTAGCCTCAGGAATCTGTGGTTAAGCCATGTCCCCCTATTTAAGAGACACCCTGTATGTATATCGCTAGACTAAAGCGAGAAAGAAGTCTTGATTTTATAATTGTTAACAGGGGGCGCAATTACGACCCTCGCCCTGGGCGCCATTTCACTTAGGTACGCCACTGAGTGCCATCAACAACTGAGACCGGGGACGAAGATAAAAGAATTTTATTTTGTGAAACTATGTTTGAGATGGCAAACTGAAATATGAATGTCCTCAAAAAAGTTTGTTTCGCGGATGAATGCACTTTTGGACTGAATAGTGAGCCTAATGTTCAAAATGATAGAATCTGGTCTCAAACTAATCCGTTCTTGCAAAATTTAACGAGGACTCAATACCCCCAAAAAGTAAATGTTTGAGCAGTTATTCTTGGGCAACATATTATTGGACCATATTTTATCACTGGTACTCTATCAGGAGAGAAAAATCTTGATATGCTGCAAAATGTTATAGGCCCAAGAATTGCCGAAACTGCTGAAAATGAAGCACATATGATGGTTGTCCTGCTCACTGCACAACAAAGGTGGATTTTTTTGTGTGGATATTTAAAATCAATTATATACAAACATAATAAAGAGTATGTAACCATTAAAGACCTGAAAACAGAAATTGTTACTGCTTGCCAAAATATATCACCTCAATAATTAAGTAAAGTGCGTCAAGAATTTTACAACCGATTAGGTTATTGTTTGGCACAGAATGGCGCTCATTTTGAATATTTAATATAAAATTATTTTTATTTTTCAATGCTATAAAAAACAGGCCCTTTTCAGGGCCAAAAAATATATTAAGGAAACGAATTTTTACTTCAGATAATTATTAAGTTCTTGCTTGCACAGTATTTTTTTAATTTTACTTGTATTTAAACAAGAGCGGGTAAGTATTTTAAATAATTGGTATACCTATGCCATTATCAGAAAATATGTTTCATTTAAAGGTAAAAGAATGGATAGGTACCATAAAAGAATAAAACAATTCAAATCCACCTAAAACTGTATAATAAATAAAGAGAAAATTCGGTAACCTCAGGAAAAGGTGCGAAAATGTATTGGCGTGAACCGAGAAAATTTGAAGAAAATACTAGAACTAAATAGCACTGCTAATTAATAGAATATTTTAATTTTAATGACATCTACATAATCAATCCGATAATAGTATATTATACGTCAAGGTTGAGAAGATAATCATTATTGACCCAGCGCCAAGTTTATAAGCCGAGGGCGATGCCCGAGGGATACAAGGCGCCTGGTCAATAATGATCTTCTCAACCGTGGTTTTTATATTATTTTTTTTTTTTTCACTACTAGCACATAAATTCTATTTGAATTTTTTTTATTGATAATAATCACTTTGACATGAATAATTACGTTACTTGCTTGTTAATATTCACAAAAACAAAGTAGGCTGCATTTGTTTTTATATCTGACGTTTCGTTCATTTCGCTGGTTTGTCAACCTCACTTATGAGCCTTGATTTGTTTTTGATTTAATTATTTAATAAAAACACTTCGTGCTGTTACAGTCAGCAGCATAGTTAGTTTATTATTATTTTTAAATAAATCTATTGACATGTATGTACAAATACAAAAAAATAGTGATTTATTCATTACTACATCTACACATGTTTTACAACTTCACCAAAACAGCACAGCGGCCAGGCGGGCCAGGCGTGGCGAGGCGAGGCGGCAGCGTAGGTCAATTTAAAATTAAGCGGCAAATTTAAATTATATACTTTTCTTAAGTTTAATGAGTTAAATAATATTTGGATTTGGAGGCTTGAGTTTGATTAAAAAGTGACAGTTTGCATTATAGACCTAGGTTAATAATAAATTATTATTGACCTAGGTTACCATGGTTACAAGCAAGCGGTAGTGAAAAACAATTTCTCATGTCAAATAAAGGTAAATAATAGTGGGTTCCTAGGCTAGTAGTGAAAAAAAATTATTTCATTGTTTATACTTGAATTGATTACAATAATCAATACATTGATATAATAAAAAATGCATTATATTTTCTTTAATCTTAATAAAACATGATTGGGTTACAATGAATATGTGTTTGTATTGTGTTTTTACTATATATATGTATATATATAAATAGGTGGTATAGCTTAAATTCTTGTTTTTGAGACGTGATTACTACTTCTATTGAAATTAGTATT
Organism: Ophonus ardosiacus; assembly: GCA_943142095.1. Taxonomy (NCBI): domain Eukaryota; kingdom Metazoa; phylum Arthropoda; class Insecta; order Coleoptera; family Carabidae; genus Ophonus; species Ophonus ardosiacus. The sequence goes on from OW964835.1 coordinate 22,183,280, forward strand.
ACCTATGTCACGATAGAAATTTATTTGTAATTTAAATTCTTTCATATTTATTATCTTATAATATTTTTAATATAATTCGTAAATAATCAAGAAATAAAAAAATATATAAAAAGTTTAGCCTGACGGGGATTCGAACTCGGCCATCATAACAATTCAAGTAATTTTGACATCACGTTATAAAATAGTGAAATAAATATTTATTTAGAAATATTTATAATTTTCTTTAAATAATGAACAAGAATTAATGTACTATTATCATGTTCAATATAATGGCTTAATTTTTCGCCGGACACTTTTTATTTACAAAAAACTGTTTTCTCATGTTAAATGCCAATGTCAAGGTTTGTTTGGGACACACGGTATAGAACTTTGGCTCAAGAATCACGTGATTATTTTTTCTTTAATGAAAAATACAGCACCTGTGTGCTCGAGATGTTCTTCCAGTGTTACTTATAGGCAAATTTAGTTTACTACTTCGCATGGAATTTGAGCTGTCGAAACAGAATATAAGGAGGAGTTAGGTTATTAGATAACGTAGAGGGGAAAAATAGTGAAATAATCTGCATCCGCTCTACAGCCTAATCAGCCTTTTAGGAAAATCGTCACTGCGTGAATTTATATTATTTGTATTTGAATTATGAAAAATGGGTTTTCAATTTCGAAAAGGCAAAAGAAATAAAAGAGCTAAAACAGCAAAGAAAGTTAATTTGAAAAGGCAAAATACAAGAATGTATATTTTTATCAAAACACTTCAACTACAACCCATTTTGAAAATCGAAACAAGTGATTTATTTTGGGAAAAGCATATGAGAGATCAACTTATTAATTTTTATAAGAAGTGCGTACTACCATAAATTGTTTTGCGAGGAATTTAGAAGGGCTTTAAATGCAGAGAACTTCATTAGAATTTATTCCACTGACTAATTCAAAATAATTGATAATTACTGTTTTTTTTTAATTTTAATTTTTAAACATAAACGAGGATAATTCCATTTTTTATTACAAATAAATGTTTGAAATATAATAATTATTTCATTTTTCCTCGTCACTTGTTTACGTATTTCATTGAAATTATTAAGCAATTTGTTTTCCACGAAACACGCACCCCGGCCACAGACTAACATACATGAATGTTTGTCTGTGATCCCGGCTTTTTTTCAAATAATTCATGTCTTAAGCTACACTATTCTGATTGGCTGCACGCTACAGCTGCACTAATGAAGCATAGACATTAATCAGATGCACAAATTTTCTACTGTGCTTCGGCTTAGAAACAAAACAAAACCCCTGTCCCGCAACTGGCAAATCTACAAAATGAAGACAGCCAAGCGCTTGCGTATGTCTCAGGCGTCTCAGAGTACCTATTCTATAACTTTTCTAACTTTCCCAAGATCTTGATCTTGGTATACGTCATCGTTTGATTTTCCCCCTGTCTAATGATAGATTTGTGAGTTATACTAGTAATTTTAGTGTCCCCATATTGAGGGTGATTTGAGAATGGATTGGTAATACATTTAAATCAAATCTGACATTTGCAAATTAACCTTATAACATATAAGTTGTTGAGATGCGATAATAAATAAAAATGTCGATATATCAGTAATATATTGTTCATAATAAATAATATCATTTAAAGTAAACATATCCATTGGGTACAATATGAATAAAAAGGGATTTTTATTAAGTCCTACATAGAGTTGCCAACTGACCTTTTTTGGAAAGGACTGTCCTTTTTCGAGCATATTTTGTCCTTGTCCTTTTTTAAACCAGGAAAGAACGCGAGTTGTCCTTTTATAGTATTTTTTTATTATTAATATTTTTTTATTATTAAATATGAAAATGAAATAATTAATTCACATTTTATGTAATGTAATGAAATAACGATAGCATTTTTGAATTATTGATGTATTGGTACTATAATTTATCTACTGACATTTAGTTTACAGCCTTCTCTAAAAGGTAGCGGTAGCAGACGCAGAGATGTATGCTTTGGTGTTTAGTGATAACTTCAGACCTTCAGAGCTCGCTTCAGCAGAGTTAAAAATATCTGTGTTGACTAGACAAATTTGTTACTTGTTACTCTTATGCTCATGCTCTCATCCTCGTCGAAAAACTATCCAGATCAGGTTTTACTCGTTAATATTTTATTATAGTTTATGAACGCTAAATAACTGCTTCGTGAGCAAAAAAAATTAAAATGTAAAATTAGATATTAACAGCTAACATTTTAAGGTTAGATATTTTATTGTGTTTTACTTGTTTTCGTCATAAAGTATTGATTTTAATTTTTTAAGAATTTGTTAAATTTGCTGCATTGTAAAAAAGCTCTAAATCATATAACTTTGAATTAAAACACGTTTGACCTTGAAAATTTTCAAAAAATCACCTGCAGCGAATTTTTCCCAAATTCTAAAACTAACACATAATTCAGAAAAAGATTACCAAAAAAATGTTCTTTTCTGTAATTTTGTAAAGTTGACAACCCTAGTCCTACACCAGCTCCAATTCTTCCTCATCTAAAATTTCTAAACCTACATAGTAATGCCATTTTATCTGAAAAACAATAACGTTAAATATTATTTTCAATAACAAAATATAAGTAGGATTTTTAAACATCCATCAAAGTATATTTAATCATATTAATTGAATATCATTAGCACATAGAGATTTATTTGAATTGTAATTGTATATTTTTTAAATTTACTTTAAAAATATTTTTTATTGGACGATTATAAAAATGATTTAAATATATTGAATTTAATAATTTCTTTAGTAATACATTTATCAAGTATTAGGTATTTATATTCTAAAAGTATAAACAAATTCATGTTAAACGATTAATAAAATAATAATAGTAAAGTTTCAACTCACATTAAGAAATTAAAATTAAAAACCACTTAAATTCAATTGATGAGAGCCAACAAAGTATCTGACATCTGGTGGCGAAATTAAAAATGCGAGTCGTCGGGAAAACACTGCGGGATGTGAATTGTACTAGCATAAGAACCGAGCAAAAGTATGAAATGTAAGCAATATTGCTCTCTACCGCAATAATTACGTTAGTGCACAAATGTCAATGCACTACTTCCCGAAGGACAAAGAAATGCGAAAAAAAATGGGTAATTACGTTAAAAACAGGAAAGAAACTGACACGATATACGAATGTGTGTTCATTTTCTGCCGTCGGATTATTATCAAGGTAAATCGTATAACTGTTTCAATATATTTTTTTAATAATGTAAAAAATATTTACAGTAAAAAATCCAAATAAAAGATCTCTTTTGAAAAAGAATGCCTGTCCAACAAAAAAAATATTTTTTTTTTTTACAATTTTAAAACCAATAATTTTAATACCTGATAAGAGAACAACACATTTTAAATATTCCGAAATATTTTTAAAAATTCAGAAATGTTAAAGTGTTTGAGTTGCAGAATAAGATCATATTTTACTTTTAAAAAAGACATACTTTGTGACGAAGTCACATTGTTTCGCCATGAAAATTCCAGCACACTATCGTCCACTTTGGGGCCGTATCACGGCGTGTAACCGTTTTCCAGAGGCACCTGTGACACAGGAACAGAATTCGACAGTCTAAATTGGCCTTAGAATGTCCATAACCTCACCTTCAGCACGTGGTCAGCACGCGGTATCTTCCATGAAGCACCACCATCCACTTTGGGGCCATATCACAGCGTGTAACCGTTTTCCAGAGGCAGCTGTAACAGAGAATTGTTCTAACCATGTGCTTCACCTTACCTGCAGCACGTGGTCAGCACGCGGTAACGGCCAACGAAATATCCTTTAGTTTCCAGCATGCCACTGCCATCCCGGGGTTTTCGTGGCCGACATTCACTCTGCACATCACACGGCCGCTCCAAAAGCAACCGTTCACCTCGATTTCACAACTAGAGCACGCATTCCAGACCTGTCAAGACCGCAGCGCCAATGCAGGCGGAACAAACCTACAACTTGAATGTTATTTTATATATTTTACCTGTTAGTTTGAAACAAGAAAAACTGGATTTTCACATTTTCTTTTGTGTATAAAATTTTCTAGAAATATTTTAATAGTCAAGCCTCACGACGAATAGAAAAAACTAGAAGAATTAACTTAGATATATTATTTTTGTACAAAGTGTTGAACAACTTAATATTTTCTGAAAGTATATTAACCTTATATTAATTTCCATATAAACAGTAAACTTACCAGGTCTATAAATTTATTTTACATTCCCTCGCATCATACAAATAACTATAAAAACTCCCCTATTAATAGAATTTTAACAGTATATAATAAAAATTTCAGCCAAATAGACGTATTCCATCTTTCAAAACATAGTTTTAAATTTTTATTAAAGTAGAATATTATATCTTTTTTTTCTCTCTTACTAAAATGGCACTGTAAATTGCGTATGTATGTACTTTGAAGTACTTCTTCTATATTCCTATTCTAGATGTGTTTATAATTTGTGGAATCTATTATTGGTACTATGTACTGTTGATTTCCATAATGAAGAATAAATAAATGTCTGTTCTCCCACTCGGCCAATCAAATACGAATAAAGCCCTTCCACACAAACCGCGCGCGTTTGAACGAGAATTGCTAAAATCTGGCTATAAAAGGCGCAGCAGCAGACCTAGAATTCACTCTGTCCTCTGGCTAGCTGTTCTAGTCAGATCCAGGAGTTCTTTAGCTGCTCTATAGAATCAAGTTCCAGTACCAGCGCTACACGACCGTCACCGAGATCTCCAAGTCCACAAAGTGGTGAGTGAGAATTGCCACGACGAACCAGCGGGGATCGTACGTCGACGAGTAAATATTTTTCTAAGTCCCGTGTGCGGACAGTAATTAACGACTCTGCGTTTGATTGTAGAGTATACGTTTCACAGTCTAAGTCAGTTTGCTAGTTTAAAGTATTGCCAGTTTTTCTTGAGTCAAACGTTTCATGTTAGTAGTTTAACAGTAAATTCAGTAATTCAGTTTCAAATTTTATTTCGTTACTAAATAATAAATTTCAACATTTCACAAACATATATTCTGTACATAGTGTGTAAATAAAATTTAGTTAAGCCAAAATAACTGATTGTGTTCCAACCCTGGGCCCACCGGCGAGCTATCCACAACCCCTACCCTCTCCAGGTCCATGAATTGGCGCCCGAGCATGAAAACCACTCAGTACAGTTCCACCGGCAGGCGTTATATGTTTCGTAAGTTCTGCTTTTGGTGGTAGAACTTCTGATAAGGCAATCGTTAGAAAAGATATTTTTTGGATCTCCTAGAACCATACATGGATGCAGTTATATAACAATGATTTTAAAAGCAATAAATTAAAAGTGTCTTTCCAAATACAACATAAGTGCAGCAACATGTTTGCACTTAGCACCTTATCCTGCTTTACAGCTGCACATACACTTTCACTGTTGTACATTGTTTTCAAGGCAAATGCGGATATTATGTGGAATCCCTTTTAAATTAAATGTTTGTAAACAATGACCATGAATGTCCACATTGTTTTCTTTATTTAATTGGAAACCACACATTATTATATGACCAGCTAAAATATTAGAAATTTTCAATGTTACCTAACAAACTTTTCGACTAACTACTTTATTTTTAAATGTTGCTTCTCCTTCCACTATTGGCCTTACTGCCCCATTTAAATATATGTAGATATCTCCGAGTGAGATAAACATCTTATTTTAATTAATTATTTCACGTAAATAAAGAGAACTAAATCAAAAATTCGAGATTACTCCTATACCATCAATGTACAAAATACAATGTTTTCCCAACTACGATGTTAATGCTGCCATCTATTGACGGTGGTTACCGAGGATACAAAAAAGTTGAAAGTCGAACGATTCAATAATGGCGCTGAAACAACTGACAGATTAGATCTGGATAACTATATTCCAAGATCCTATGCGGTCTTGGAATCCCGTTTCGAATTCTCCGTTGGGTGTGACGTCATGTCTTGCATACCACCGGTATTCGATGATATCCGCTGCGAAATTTCCCAAGATGGAGCGCATATCAATATTGGTAAAAGTTATAGGATAGGTCTCCCAGGTTACTTACTTGATCAAATTAAAATACCAGACTGTAGCACATGTCGAAACAGAATGTTTTCTGACGAAGTAACAGAAAATCGCCTACTAACTTCATTTAAAGAAATTGACAACATCCAGCGTTTAACATATGCTAGTGAGTATATAATGGCATCTGTGCAGGATATACATAATAAATTATACAAGTATCTTGGAACACATGGTTATAAAACAATGTTAGAAGGAAACTTTAAAAAGTTGTATAATTTATCATGAACTTCTTCACAGGCTTATTGAACAAATCATAATTGCAATAACTTAATATTAGAAAAATGTTACTTATTACTTATATACAAGTATTTAAAAGATATGTAAAACCAAAAAAAAGGCAGAAAAATATCTTTTAGATTTATATATTGATGGGGTGCCAGTGCACAAACATGCAAGGAAAACCTTTGTTTGTGGATTTATTGCAGCTATGTATTCTAGATTTAGCTAAATATTTATTTAGTATAAATTATTTGAAATATTTTTTACCATATAAAGTACAGCAGGATCATGTAGAATTATTCTTTTCTGCAATCCGCCAAAGAGGAGGTTGGAACAATAATCCTAACACTGGTCAGGTCACTTGGGCTCTGAGGCAAATGTTATTTAGTAATAAAATAAAAGGAAGTGAAAATGCAAACGTTATTAGCAATAACCATGCATTGCCAACAATTTTAGAATTTAGATCCGCAAACAGGTAACTTTTCAATACTTGCAATGTGGACGACATTGACGATAACATTTTGCGTATTGCCCAAAATATTTAAGTAGGTACATGAATATTTAAAAAATATTTTGTTTTACATTACTGGCTACATTACCTTAAAAATTATGAAAAATTTAAATTGCAACAATTGCAAGAATATAATTATGGGGAATTCAGACCACACATACGTAACTTAACGAATCATTTTTTTTAATTTTGTAAACAGGAGAGGGTTAACCAAACCGAGCCGCGTTGTATTCTTGATTATAAAAAATTCGGAAAAAATAATTAGAACTGTAAAAGAAAAATTAGCAAATAAGAATTTTATTAAAATTATTACTTCTAATAATATTAATTATTTTTTTGACAAATAGCATTTGTTTGTTCCGCGCCACCCAATTGCACGAGGTGCAAATTATAAAAACTTAGCAAAATGTGCAAATCCTATTGTGAAATTGTCAATCTGAAAATGTACGGTGAGCCAGCATTACGTCTAAGCTAAACAAAACTATTTTATTTTCAAATTTGTAATTGTACAATAAATACTTATATAAAAACAATTTTTATTTGGTACTGTTATTCGACCTCTTCAAATATTTTCATTTTTCAGGAATAAATATATTATATATATTTAATCAAATTAAAAATTTCCAAACTGCCCCTTCCTAACATAATATTTCCCATCCGCCTATGTATTGAGCATTGAGGTAACTGACTTTAGCGCGTGACATTCAAATATTCAATTTCGATGAATTATTATAGAGCCAACTCAAGTATAATACACTACTATTTTGATAAATTTTTATAATTCACACAATATTATTGCAAATAATTTCAAATAATTGTTGAAATGAAATTTTACGTAGATTCTAAATGTATGAAGTATACCATTTGAAATATGAAAGTTGTATCCTGGATTTTGAGCATCAGTGGCTTAAAAAAATATGTTTCGCCCATTCACTATAGCTATCTTGAGTACTATAAGAGTTACGAGGTCGGTTAAAATAGCAAAGAATTTCTATATCATAAGAATATTAACCCTCGAGCGGGCGCGCCAATATTCATAACATGACAGGGCGCGCGGCGCACACAGGGCGCGCGGCGCACACAGTGCGCCAGACAAAAGAACGAAATTTTATGACTATTTAGAACAACACAATATTTCTTTACACATAGGAAGTTAAAATAGTACACATTCTTAAATTATATTCAATGTTTTTTCTTTGAAGAAATAGCGTACAAAACTAAAAATAATAAAAAATAAACATTAATATGATTTGTTGGAGTAACGATGATCGACTGGAGATTGATGTGCGGAGAAGAAAATAAAGTACTCGGAAACTGCATTCAGTATGGTTTTATTTGATTAGAACCTATGTTTCGACCATTACAATGGTCTTCCTCAGGGTTAAATTAACCATACTGACTGCAGTTTCCGAGTACTTTATTTTCTTTTCCACTAATATGATTGTTCGATTTTAATCGTCCTCTGATTGCACTTCGAAATTTTGAGAAAAAAATATTGCTGATTGTGTGTGATTTGCAGACAAAGTATTATAAAGATGAACATAATAAAGAATTAGATAGAAATAAAAATATTCAAACGAGTTTATTTCTAAAATACTATCTGTCTGCTTCCAATTTCAACGAATAAATTGTCGTTTGTATTACTGCAACTGTAATGATACTAATAACAATGGTAACATATTGAGACCAAAGGTCCAAAGAAGGAATAGCGTGAGTGACAAAACATCTCTTCGCCCAATAACAATTTTATGACACTTTTCGCTGCCTCTCTAGAATAATGACACAATCCAAAAATCGGATATTTTTAGTTAATAGTACAGATCAACTTCAAATTTTGTCTATTTTATGAGGAATAAAGTCATTTGCCAATACTTCAAAGTTTTTCCGAGGGATAGCGCTAATGTCGTTTTTCTTTACAACCAAATTTATTGGTGTTCTATCGCGAATAGTGTCCCATATCCAGTTGTGACACAACTTTCGAAGAGTGTGTTTGCGTGTATGCAAGAATAACGTCATATAAGGTGAAAATACGGCGAAACTTCAATAGTTTTATTGAGAATAGTGACATAAAGTATTTTGTGACTGTCTTCCTGCCAAAGTACGTACTATATTATTTCGACTTAAAATTTAACAATGACATATTGTAAGATGTGACACTATTTTTGATAGAAAGTGAATTATATGGTTTTTATAACCTTCGGCAATATTGACTTTATGTAGATGTGTCGTTGTTCGTGAAATAAATAATAAATATTTGATGTCACATCTTGAAATATGTCATTATTTATGATAATATATTATGCTAAAGTAACGGTTATTTATTTACTAATAAATTTTTTTGCAAATATGACATTGTTCGTGAAATAATACAAAAATATTGTTTGTTGCATTTTGAAATATGTCATGATTTATGATAATACAATCAAGTAACAGTCACTTATTTTCACAAAATAAGCCTTTTTGAAATTGTTTAATAATATTATAACAAAAGTTACTTGATATTTGCTAATCCAAATATACTAAATGTGAAGAAATTTACTTTTAGGGTCTTAAAATGGAGCACTCTCGAGCTAGGGTAATGCTGAAGTTAGCAAAAGCCAAAGATGTTCTTCCAGCAACATTACACAAACAATGCTATGAACTGGTGCCAGATCAACAGAAAATCCTCAATCCTGAATTGCACAATAATATTGACGAACCCTCCATAGGCACAATGAATGAAGATGAGCAAAAAGAAACCAAAGAAAAAGAAACACCTATTGACACCAATATGTTACAAGTTATGACAGAAAATAAGGCCAACCAAAGTCTTTCATATACTCAAGAAGAAAGTTCGCAAGAATATAATGACAATGATGCCTTGGATGACTATTCATCATACGACAGTATACAGGATCCACCGTACTCCTCGTCGGGATCGTCCAATTCTTCCTCAGAATCATCGAATTCTTCCTCAGAATCATCTAATTCTTCATCAGAATCATCCGATTCTTCATCAGAAAATAATGATGGAAATCAATCTCATAAACTGTCACCAAATGAAGATTTACCACCATCAGGAAGTGAGAGAAAAACGCGTAAACGGAGAGCTAATCCCTTAGGATCATTAAAAGAAAAAGCGAAACGATTGAGAAATATGGGAAAATCCTACACTTCTAATTCAACAAAAAATAAAAAACTTGTTCCTGCAAAAAAATGGGACCCCCATGTACAGAAAAATGCAAGTTGCAGTGCCACTCCAAGATAACAGAAGGGCAGCGGGAGCAAATCTTTGAAGCTTATTGGAATATTGGGGATCTACAAAGACAAAGAGAATTTCTGTCGTCAAATATTACAGCGATTAAACCTAAATACTCATATCGAGCAGCGAACAGCAATTATGGAAACAAAAATGCATTCTATTTTACAGTTGACGAAACCAAAATTCACGTGTGCAAGCCATTTTTCAGATCTACTTTAGGCACAACAGATCGTCCTATAAGAACTGTACTTTCCAAAAGAAAAGATTCACCAGGTGGTATTCTTTCACCAGATTTTCGTGGGAAACATGGTCATCATAAGAAACTCGACAGCTCTATCAAAGATGGCATTCGCCAGCACATTAACGCCATTCCAAGAATTGAAAGCCACTATTGTAGAGCAGACACAAGAGAATTTATTGATGGGGGGAAAAATATAGCAGATTTACATAGAGACTACGTCCAGACCTGTAAATCAAAAAATATGCCTTATGGAAACTATGTTCTTTATCACCGCATTTTCTATTCTGAATATAATCTGGCCTTTTTCCAGCCAAAGAAGGACCAATGTGAAGATTGCACGGCTTTCTTTAATGCGACTGATGAAACCAAAATGCAGCTTTAGTTTAATTATGATGCTCATCAAAATGAGAAGAAATTGTCTCGACAAGAAAAGGACAGAGACAAAAATGATAAAAATAACTCCTGTGTTGTAGCAGTCTATGATTTGCAGGGTGCTTTGCCTTGTCCAAGAGGTGACGTTTCCAATTTCTATTACGTTTCGAAGATTAACACTCTAAATTTTACCGTGTACAATTTAAAAAGTAATGAAGTTCAGTGTTTTGTCTGGCATGAGGTGAAGAGAATCGCGGAGTAAATGAAATTGGCTCATGTGTTTACAAGTATATTGAAAATCTTGAAAAACTTGCAAAAAATGGAGAAAAACTTGATGTAATATTTTATTCTGATAACTGTTGTGGGCAACAGAAAAACCATTTTATGATTGCCATGTACATGCTCGCTGTTTCAAAATTTGATTTTTTAAATTCCATTACCCACAAATTTTTGATAAAAGGACATACACAGAATGAGGGCGATAGCGCTCATTCTGTCATTGAAAGACAGATAAAGAAAGCTTTAAAATCAGGGCCTATTTATACTCCCGACCAATATATTAATTTAATCAGGACTGCCAAACAAAACAAGAATTCTTATAAAGTCCAAGAGATGTCTCATGACTCCTTTTATGACTTAAAGAGCCTCGCTTCTGAAATAGGAAATAATTTTTCAACGAATTCAGAAAATGGAACATTTAAACTATCCAATGCTAAAATAATCAGAGTAGAATTTCAACATCCTGGCGTATTTTTTTATAAAAATTCATATTCTGACGTTGAATTTTATAAGGTTGAGGTGGTTAAAAAATGCAACAGAAGATCTAGCAAAGTTAATGAGCCAACCGCAAGTCACCTTACACTAAAAAAAGCATATAAACGTAAAATTGCAATTTCTGAAAAAAAGAAAATCGGATTACTCAATTTACTTAAAAAAAATATTATACCCCAATTCTACGAGGGATTTTATAATAATCTGTAATGTTTAATTTCGTAACCTATATCGGTACCTCTTTTCTTAATCTCGATTCAGAGTTTTCGTTACGAAACAAAGGAAATAAAAATAAATTATTAATTAAGTTACCCAAGAAACGAAAACTCTGAAATTTTTATTTAATTTAAGATTAATAGGATTTGTATTTTTTTGTACCGCTAGAAATAAATACTTTTCAAAAATATTACGCATTTTATTTTAAAATATTAAACCCTTCTTCTAAAATATTATATGATATTCATCGTTTTATTTTTAGGAATAATGACATATTTGTGTAAAATTATAAATAATCAATAAAAATTCAATTTTTCTTTACAAGTTTTAGTATTTTATATATTGGAATTAAAACTCAATTAACTCTATTACAAAAATATTAAACTAGTGTGTCAATAACTAACTGGACTATTGAGATATTACGTATTATTGCTCGAAAAAATTTTTAAATGCATCTCCTGAAAATATCAGTTTTTTGAAAAATGTCACTATTCTTGAGAAGCAGCGTTTTGTTGAACTCGAGGGTTAAAATTAATAATAATTTGACCGCTTCGTAGCTCTTTGGCGGACTGTTTTATTCCTCCACCCCATTTTGAAAGAAGTATAGGAACAGTGTAAAGTACTATCTATTTATTATTCTCATTTTATCACATTTTTTTTTAATCTTAAAGCAAGTTATTTTTAATACAACCAAACGAATATACATAATTCTAAATCCACTAGTAGTGTAAAAAGCTCTTTTTTCAAATTATACAATTAAATAACTAACAAACCATTGGGGTTGCCGACTTTATTTATGTAAATCCTAGAAGCACAAAATTTTGACACTAATTTAGTCATTTGTGCTTCTATGGTGGTTGCTGAGCGTGAAGTTGGCAACCACTTTTAATTTATTAATAACTGTTGAACACTTGGAGTTGCTGATTTTATTTATGTATATTCTTGAAGCACTAACGAGCACAAACGTTTGATACTATTTTGGTCGCTTGTGCTTCTGAAGTGGTTGCTGAGCGTGAAGTTGGCAACCACTTTTAAGTTGTTAATAACTAATGAACACTTGGGGTTGCTGACTTTAATGTACTATATCCTTGAAGCACAAACATTTGATACTAATTTGGTCATTTGTGCTTCTAAGGTGCTTGCTGACCGTGAAGATGCCAACCACATTTAATTTGTTAATAACTAATGAATACTTGGGGTTGCTGACTTTATGTATATCCTTCAAGCACTAACGAAGCACAAACATTTGACACTAATTTGGTCGTTTGTGCTTTTAAGGTGCTTGCTGAGCGTGAAGTTGGCAACCACTTTTAATTTGTTAATAATTACTGAACGCTTGAGGTTGCTGACTTTATTTATGTATATCCTTGAAGCACTAACGAAGCACAAACATTTGATACTATTTTGGTCGTTTGTGCTTCTAAGGTGGTTGCTGAGCGTGAAGTTGGCAACCACTTTTAATTTGTTTATAACTAATGAACGCTTGTGGTTGCTGTATATTTTGTAAAGGCACAATTAAGCACTAACGAAGCACAAACGTTTGACACCAATTTGGTCGTTTGTGCTTTTTGGTAGTTGCTAACTTCACGGACCTATAGAAATCGGTACATTAATTTCGTATTTATCAATATTGGGCAACATCGTTTTTTATTGTAAATTACTACTGTAATAGTTTTAGACATTTTATTTAATAAAACTTCACAATCTTACGACATAAATTCGTTTAATTCTTTTTCAGTATTTCCTGAATTGGTAAAACTAAGTATTATTTCATTTTACAAAAAACAATAAAATATTTTAAAAAACATATCTTGCTATATGCCATTAGAACGACAAAATGTCTGTTATATATATCAAAATTGGCGATAATATGTTAGTTATTATTTGTATCATATATGAACTAAATAAACTTAAATTAAAGCGAATGGGCGAACTGTTGCGCGACGGAGCTCGTATGTCTACCGAAAATAATATAGACTTTACAGAGATAAACATACAGCGTTCTCGTAAAATTCCGAATAAATTTAAAAATTCTCTTTTTTCTGAGAATATCGCATATTTAGAAAATGAAAACGCTACAAATAGAACTGAATATTACACTAAAATTTATTTGCCTGACATTGATAAAATAATGTGCGAGTTATCTAGGAGATTTAAAGATAACTTTGAAGTTCTACGTGGGTTTAATGCACTGAATCCAGCAAGTGAAATGTTTTTAAACATAGAAGAATTAAAGTCACTTATTGCAAATTATGATTGTGATCAGTTCCACTGAAATGGAGATTAAATTATTGCCCAGGGAGAGAGATATGGACTGGTACAGGGAAATTAAAAATACAAAATTTAAATTCGACTTTTTATCGCACTTTATATTTTGTGACGAAGTCACAATTTTTCGACTGGAAAATCAAGCACGCCGTCGTCCGTATATATATCCATTTTTCACGAGGCAGCTTTGATACGTCAGTTTAAATTGTTCTTACAGAGCACATAACCTTACCTGCAGTTACCCTCCAGTTTTCATCATGTCACCATCATCTAAGGGTTTTCATGGCCGGCATTCTCTCTACACATCACATGGCCACCCCAAATGCAACCCTTCACCTCAGTTTCACAACTGGAGCACGAATTTCAAACCTGTCAAGATGGCAGCGCCAAACTCAGGCGGAATAAACCTAAACTTGAGATATTTGTTAATTTCTATTTTATTATAATATTATTTTATATATTTTACCTGTTAGTTTGAAACAAGAAAAACTGGATTTTCACATTTTAATTTGCGTATAGAATTTACAAGAAATATTTTAATAGCCAAGCCTTACGACCAATAGAAAGCCATGGCGGTTCGCCCACTCGGCCAATCATAATGTAAATCCATGTAAACCGCGCGCGTTCGAACCAGAGTAAATCCGGCTATGAAAGGCGAATCACCAGTCTCAGAAAGAGATACTGTCTCTGGCTAACAGTTCTAGCCAGCTACGGAGTATAGAAGACCTATAGCCGTTCTATAGGACCCAGCCAAAGAGCGTCGCTGTTCGACGAGTCTAAGTTTCACCAAGTAAATATTATTCCACGTTTGTCTTGAGAATAAATAATACTTCACGATGCCACGTTTCAAAGAGTAAATATTTCACGTATTAAGTTTCACGGGATTTCACGTACAAGTTCACAAAGTACATATTTCCAGTTTTACTTGATGCTAAAATTCCCAGTACCTAGTTTAAATAATAAGTTTCTTATTTATTTATCAAATTGTACATAGTGTGTAAATAAACATAGTTTTAGAATCCTGGCTTACACGACTAGCTATCCGCAAAACATTCCTCATCCTTCTCTCAGAATTACACAGAGATACAAGATGACGCTCGACCAAGAAACAACTCCGACAGCAATAATGAGGGGTGAGGATGACGTCACAATTTGGCGCCCGAACAGGGACGTCATAATTTGTTTTGCCAATTTTCATCGTTGAGGTTTCATTTCTCTTTAGTGTTGGTGTTCGACTCTCTGTCGTTATTACTGTCAGTTGACTGTCAGTTGTGTTTTTGCTGTGGTGGTGTAAATAAGTTATTTCTTTAGCTGCTTTTTGGCGACGAACCGTATTTCGTGACTGGCGTCATAATTTTGTGACTCGCCAAAATGTATAGTTTTCAAATAATGACGTCATGATGTATTTAAATTTGACAGATAAGAGTTGTCAATGTGTATGTTAGTATATCGTTTGAAAAGTATTGGTAAATAATTGGATACTACGGTTGAAGATCAAGAAATGCTAATTTTGTTGAAATTAATTCAAGATGGTTACAAAAATACCACACAGCGGATTAATTTTCTGCGTTTTTTAAGAGATAGAAGTGATATATAGAACGATTATTCAATAATTCTCTTTCTATTTTACCGTAAAAGACATATTAGAATGGAGGAATTTTTTTGAAAGGTGGATAGACAGATATTAAGAAGAAGATATCTATTCATTGTTTTGAATAAATCGAGAGACATTCCATTCTTTTTTGAATAATAATAATAATAAACTGCACAGTATTAAACAAAAATTATAGAGGTGGATTTGTGGAAATACCAGCAGAAAAACAGTCGATGATCACACTGTGGTGGTCAGGTAAAGGTGAAGCACTAATATCAATAGGTAGGCGAAAAATTCAACTGTTTTTCCTGTACGATGTTTGTACTGCACAGAATAATAAGCCTAATGGAAAGTTATGTTATTTGGCCAGATCACAATGAAATACGATAAATGGAAAATGAATTTCAATTAAGAAGTGGTTTTCCTGGTAGGTATTTACGAATTATTATTAAAAAAATATTTAAATATATATGTTATAGTGCTACCCCTGTACTACATAATAGACAAAGTGCCGATGTGCCAGAACGTGACTCTCTCATATTTCATTAGTATAAAAACATATGTAATGCTTAAAATTACAGCACACTCGTACCTATTTCAAAACTATTTAATTTAAAGAAAAATGAAAGTTTAAAATATCACATTTTTTATTTTCACGATGAATTTGATCTCTTATTAGGATTAGATAATCTGAGTACATTAAAATTAATTATAGGCCTGAATAAAAATGTAGTAACAACACCCACCTGCCAAATAAAAATTCAACATCAAAATTCTGAAAATAAAATTAATACAAATAATATTTGTCTGCCAAATAATAATGTAACATTAGATCCCAAAACCGAAAAGGTAATCAAAATTCAAGTAACCCAACAAAACGGAACTATTTTAATACCAAAACAACAACAGAATAATTTAATCATCCCCGAATGTGGCACCACAGCCAATAATTACCATCCACTTTCTACAGCAATTAATAGTTCAGAATCACATATTAGCTTCACACAATTAGAACCAATTACTGTAGAAAACATCTCCAACTATGAAACGTGCTCATTACCCAATTTTAATTTCATTCAATCAGAAAAAATTAAATTCGATATTTCAAAAATTCGGTCAGATCACATGAATTCGGAAGAAAAATCAGCTATTACTAAATTAATTCACGATTATTCTGATATATTTCACGTAGACGACAAAAATTTAACATTTACTAATCAAATTAAACATTCCATAAAAACAAGTGACGAAATTCCTATTTATACGAAATCTTATAGATACCCAGAAATTCACCGACAAGAGGTACGTTCTCAAACACAAAAAATGTTAGATCAAAATATTATTAGACCATCATGTTCGCCATGGTCATCGCCTATTTGGGTTGTCCCAAAAAAACTTGGCGCATCTGGTAAACGCAACTGGCGTATAGTGGTAGATTACAGGAAATTGAACGAAAAGACTATTAGCGACAAATACCCATTACCGAACATAACTGATTTACTAGATAAACTCGGACGCTGTCAGTATTTCACTACGTTAGACTTGGCATCTGGTTTTCACCAGATTGAAATGGACAAACAAGACATTCAAAAAACCGCATTTAACACGGAAGACGGACATTATGAGTTCACTCGCATGCCTTTTGGCTTAAAAAACGCACCCGCGCCATTCCAACGCGTTATGGACAATGTTCTGAGAGGGTTAGTAAACAAAAAATGCCTTGTTTACCTCGACGACATTATTATATTTAGCACCAGCCTACAAGAACACATTCAAAATTTAAAATTAGTTTTCGAACGTTTGAAAAATTCAAATTTCAAAGTACAATTAGATAAATGCGAATTTCTTAAAAGGGAAGTAGCGTATCTCGGGCATATCGTAACCCCTGATGGCGTGAAACCAAATCCTGACAAAATTTCGGCTGTTCTAAATTTTCCAATTCCAAAAACTACAACACAAATTAAAGGCTTCTTAGGACTTTTAGGCTATTATCGAAAATTTATTAAAGACTTCGCTAAGATAACAAAACCGCTGACCAGACGCTTAAAGAAAAATGCTGTTATTGACATTAACGACCCTGAGTACAGACAATGCTTTGAAAATTGCAAGAATTTGTTGACTAACGAACCACTACTCCAATATCCAGATTACGACAAAGAATTTAACTTGACATGTGACGCGAGCTAGCTGGCAATTGGAGCTGTGTTATCCCAAGGTAGTCTAGGCAACGACCTACCAGTAGCTTACGCTAGCAGAACACTGAACGAGACAGAGATAAACTATTCCACCATTGAGAAAGAAATGTTAGCTATCATTTGGGCGACTCAGTATTTTAGAACTCACTTATTAGGACGCAAATTCAAAATCTATACAGACCACCGACCCTTGCAATGGCTATTCTCGTTAAAACAATGTAGCCAAAAATTAATAAGATGGCGCCTCAAATTAGAGGAATATGATTATGCCGACGCCTTAAGCCGTATACCTGTTGAAACTAATAAAACTCAAAATTTACAATCACAAACACAAGTAGATGACACTCCACTAGCTCCATTCAAAGACTACTTAGATAAGAAACATTGCCTTAATCACAATAATAACAATATTATTGAAGTAATAGGAAATCTATTCGATGCACCATCCGACTCTAGTCTAGCTCATTGCGTGAGCAAAGATTTAGAAATGTCATCGGGTATTGCCAAAAATTTTAAAAATTAAATTTAATAACGTACACAAATTAAAATCTCAAAATCCTCAACTTCATAACCTAGTATATTTAAAAACCCCACAAAGATATCTATTATACTTAATAACAAAAAAAAAAATTATTATAATAAACCCACTAAACAAGATATATTCTATACCTTACTAAATTTAAGAAAATTCTGTTTACATAATAATATCAAAAATTTAAATATACCAAAAATTGCATGTGGTCATGACAATCAAATTTGGAAAGAAATTAAATCAATGTTAAAATATATTTTTGATAATACCAACATACTAATAACCGTTTACAAACTCCCTGAACCCAAAATTCCCCAGACCGAATTAAATATAAACGAAACAGAAAACATGAAACACTTTCATAAATTCATAGAAAATTTTAACACAGAGTTAAGGAATAAAACAGATAACAAAGACGATGATACTCAATCCCTTGCAGTCGAGGTAAGTGACCCACAACATAATGAGATAAACGATGACGATACAAGCGATAGCGATATCACAATACATTCAAGTAAAGAAAATCTATTCGTCGGAATCCCGATAGTAGAATGCCCCGTAAACTATGGCAAAAATCAAATTATTATAACAGAAGTCGATTTTAATCCCAAACAAGTAAAAATTACAAAATTATACGAACACAAAAAATTACGAATGGAAGTAGAATTATCAAAAAATAATTACAAAACTGAAATGAGTGCTTTTATTAAAGAATACCTTGTTCCAAAAATAAAATATATTTATTTTCAAAACGAACTATACGAAAAATTCAGTTTAATTCTTCAAAATTATTTCAAAAATTCTCAACTATGTTTAGTAAAATGTACAAAATATTTAAGCGACGTTACCAATGAGGAAGAAATCATACACATCATATCGAATTGCCACTGCAGCAAAAGTAACCACCGTGGTATTGATGAATCAGAAGCGCGTATAAAACAACAATATTACTGGCCAAAATTAAGAAAATCCATTCAAACATTTATTAATAGCTGTGGAATATGCCAAGTAACAAAATACGACAGGCGACCCTTAAACGTAAATTTAAACATCACACCCACAGCTACGAAACCTTTCCAAATTTTACATATAGACAGCATTACCTTAGAACAAGCTAAATTTTTGACTATCGTAGATTCATTTTCAAAATATGCAAGTAGGTATTGGGGCGGTTGAGCCTGGGAACTTTTTGCTTACCGTGGGAATTGAGTTTTTACCTGAAATACAAAAAAAAATGTCTTTGATGTTGCCGACTTCCGGTCAGGTGTTAATTACAGGTGTGACCTTGAACTTCGGGCACGTGCCGCGAGTTGATGACGTCATACGAACATGTCTTAACATGCTCATTAAAAGACAGGTGTTAATTACATGTGCGCAGTGGACCATGAATTTTTATTTGTTTACATAAGTATTGGTTGCGTTCAGCACCTCTCATCGCTGACCACCGAAGTTCGACGAACACGATGAATGGACGAATATAATTGGTCCAGCAATTGCATTCGGTAATCATCGGCACGCAACGGCCTAAGGCCTAATTGAAAACGAATAATTTTTTTGGAAAAATAGATAGTGTCCAATATCTCTGAAACTGTAAGGAATTTCGAAAAAATAAATCAAATTTTACCCCCGTTCTCTCCCTGTCTTGTTTTGACTTAAAATATAACATATCGAAATTTCAAGCCCCTAGGGCCTAATTGAAAACGAATAATTTTTTTGGAAAAAATAGATAGTGTCCAATATCTCTGAAACTGTAAGGAATTTCGAAAAAATAAATCAAATTTTACCCCCGTTCTCCCCCCTGTCGTGTTTTGACATAAAATATAACATATCAAAATTTCAAACCCCTAGGGCCTTATTGAAAACGAATAATTTTTTTGGAAAAAATAGATAGTGTCCAATATCTCTGAAACTGTAAGGAATTTCGAAAAAATAAATCAAATTTTACCCCCGTTCTCCCCCTATCGTGTTTTGACTTAAACTGTAACATATCAAAATTTCAAACCCCTAGGGCCTTATTGAAAACGAATTAAATTTGGGGAAAAACTATAAGGAATTTCGAACAGGCCACTAAGGCCATATGAAAACAAAATAATTTTTGTTATATGTACAGTACTTGTAGTGAAACATTGTGCTTCGTTTTTACATGTATTTAAATGGGAAAATGTTATAAATAGCATCTGAAAGCAAATTAGCATTGATTCTTATGGAAAACGCGTACAAAATTTTCAATTTTGGTTTATATGAGTAAATTTATCTCTTTTCCGTTCAAGCTTCGGTATTTTAAATAAGAACAGGAACGTTCACTAGTCATTTCTTATTTAATCTTCTTATCTTCTGATTAGCAAAAATGGAAAAATTTATTATAAGAAAGGATTACAAGAAGACTGTTAAACGTTTTAACGTACAAGGAAGAACTATAGAATTTAGTATTAAGCCCGTACCAAGTGGCGAAGATCCAGTTAAATGGGTGCACGACACCATAAATAAAATAATAATATACCCCACCTCAGAAGTTGAACCAACTGATAAGATTGGGTTTACGTTTTGCAGTAAAGATTTTAAGAGAGGCCAAGGATGGAAAAATTTCACCAATGTATCGGAAGTGACGGTTGATGATGTGTGGCAGGTGTTTAGTGGGATTTATCAATCTAATTTGACAGCTTTGAACACTGATACGTTTTGTCTAGGTAATTATATAATAATAAAGGCTAATTAGAATTAATTTAGAATTTTTGTTGTTGTACAGTAAATAAGAAGTCGTAATTTTTTAAACTTATTTTGAAACTTAACAAACTATACTTACTATTAATATATTACTTTTAGGTGTAACAACCGTGCGTTTACCTAAAGGCACAGGAAAGAACAGACAAAACAAATATAATACATTTAATGAAGAATGCGCTATGCGAAGAGGAATTATTACGATTAATAATAGTGACAATCTATGTCTTCCGAGAGCTCTAGTCGTTGCAATTGCCCATGTAGAAAGAGACCCCGAGTACAAAGAGGTGCGTCGAGATATCAAAAAGTTACAAACGACTAGAGCTATTCAGCTTATGGAGGATGCTATATTAACTATACCACAGGAAGGTGCAGGAATACCGGAACTGTCGTGTTTTGACTTAAAATATAACATATCAAAATTTCAAACCCCTAGGGCCTTATTGAAAACGAATAAAATTTTTGGAAAAAATAGATAGTGTCCAATATCTCTGAAACTGTAAGGAATTTCGAAAAAATAAATCAAATTTTACCCCCGTTCCCCCCCCTGTCGTGTTTTGACTTAAAATATAACATATCAAAATTTCAAACCCCTAGGGCCTTATTGAAAACGAATAAAATTTTGGAAAAAAATAGATAGTGTCCAATATCTCTGAAACTGTAAGGAATTTCGAAAAAATAAATCAAATTTTACCCCCGTTCTCCCCCCTGTCGTGTTTTGACTTAAAATATAACATATCAAAATTTCAAAACCCCTAGGGCCTTTTTTTCCCCTTTTTGAAAAAATTACGATGTTTTTATTCAAAACGGTCTAGTATATTTATAATTAGCCACGATAATAAACGATTTTGATTTATTTATTCATCTGAGTGTTTTATATTTCCCTACGATTTTTATTTATTTATTCATCTGAGTGTTTTATATTTCCCTACGATTTTTATTTACTTATTCATCTGAGTGTTTTATATTACCCTTTGACTACCTTACTCACAGCTCGCAGTTCATCAGTTGACTAACAGTTTTTTTGTGGGAGGTTGTTACCATTATGTTTTCTCCATGTAAGTAATACTTAATTTGTGCTTATGCTCGTATTTACGGTGGTTTCATTATAATCTTAGTTTCCACAAAAGTTTCGCCCCGGCAAAAGAATTTATAAAACTAGATATTCTAATTTTAATAATTTAAGGCTGCTAAGAGAATTAAATTGATGTTTTGAATATTATATAGAAATAAAAACATTATGTATTTTTACTAAAATAAGTGAACTTATCTTTTTAAAAAATACATGCAAAAATTTCATCGAAAATCATATATTTTCCAACTTTTCAAAGAGAATAACTATAAACAGCTGGTAACTGTACATTTTACAATCTTGTATAAACTGTCACTTGGACAGTCGTTAGTTATTTTTTAAAAAATATGATGTTTAGTACATGAATTATTACGAAAAACATTTTCTTTTGTGAGACACTATTCCTGTTTTTGTCAATATATTTTTCACTCTATTTTGGTATTAAATATCTCAGCTTACAGATGGTAAACCTTTTTACTAACGTCGCAAAAATTATAGATTGAATTTACACTATATATATAAAATTATTTATTTTATTTTAGATGAAATGATCCAAATAGCAAATAAAATTGGAATATTTGCATATTCAACATTAAATGTAAGTAATTAGCGTATAATACATATGTATAAGTGTTTTTTTTAACATATAAAGTTATTTCGTAAGATACTATTTTATAAATATGTTGTTATATATACGAGCCTTAACTCAAAAGCAGTTGACCCATCCGCTTTTTTATATTATTCTATTTTTAAAAATAATAGGTATATTACAAATAACAGCTATCATAAATTACTGTCAGTTTTATTAATATTACAGACATTTGACATTTTAATGACACAAAATAATATTCTCTAAAAATATTTTATAGTTTTAAAATGAAATAATATTTAGTTTATTTAGTCAGTATTATTATTATTATATATGGGTTTAACATTGGGTTTTAGTTTTACGCAATTTTCTGCTCTCCTATTCTCCAATTTATTGAATGCAAATTTTCTGGGGCAATACAATTGTTTACTACAATTAAAAATATGTTGCGGCTAGCACAAGACCTCTTGCCATTTCCGTATTAGGCTATATAAGTATTGTACATATTTACCATTTCTGGTACACACAAAACACATATCTTCTTTACATATTTTAATATTTTTTCAATTCATTCTGTGAACAAGTTTCCTCTTATTTGTCTAATGTTCGAGATTTGTCCAATTCATTGATGAGATTGGCTGTATTTCTGAAGGGTATATGTAATATATGTATGTATCTAGAATTATATAAAATTATATCATAACGTCATATTACCCATTACTGGGTGTGCCAGTATCTACAACACATGTAGACATCGGTAATGATGATATATTTCTACCGTGCGGGCGCTTACGAGTACCAGGTGTCACTGATATGGAGAGTGCACCACAGAGATCACTTTTGTGCGATTAAAAAGGCTGCACTGGCTGGGGTCAAACCCGGATCACCAGATTAGCAGTTAGATAAAATAAGAAATATGTCGGGGATCATCCTGTATAAGCCTGTTAGGGTTTATCCTGTGCATGGACCTATGTAACATAAACAAACATTCGGATGCGAAGCGCAGGTGCCTGAGGAATTGCTGAGTGGGCGTGTTTCTGTATGTGTGTCCGTGTGTGGGCGTGTTTCTGTATGTGTGTGCGTGTGTGTGTATGTGTGTGTATGTGTGTGTGATGGTACAACCAAATCCAGCCGGTGGCTTATGAGTGGAACGCGATAAGAACTAAATAATCTTGGGATTATCGTGTGTCCGATGTGTTTTCTGTCTAGTGTAATTGTTGTATTCTTCATTGTTTTATTATTATTTTAACTATTTATTGGGGACTATTATTTGTATGTACTCGTATTATTAGACCTTAAAAACGTGCTTATCCACTAAAATCTAGATATACAATTTTTAGCATGATTCCAACACTTCACTTAGTGAGAGATAAAAAGGATAAGACAGAAGGGGTAAACCACTATTAAAAACCTTTTGTTCACTTCGCTTAAAAATCTATAAAATCTTTACCTTCCGTTAAAAGGAAGGTATTGTCTGGTCAAAAATTCGGTGGTGAGTTTTTAATGAATAAGCACGTTTTAAGATCCCTAGAATACGATTTTACTAATTTTACATTGATGTCTGTATGTGTGTCCGTGTGTGTGTCTGTGTGTGTGTCCGTGTGTGTTTCCTTGAGGCTAATCAGGGAAAAATTCAAGAGGCTCTAGTAAGGTTACTGTTCTTTAGCTCTTAATTTATAATGACAAATAAGCTTCGTTAATATTTGGAGTCTAGGCAGCTCTGTTTATGTATCGAATAGTGCATTAGTAAGCGAAGAAGGAGAGCACAACTGAATTTTGAGAGGGACCTTACACTCTCGTTCGGCATTCGGTGTGACAAATTTTTCTCCGACGATAACTCGAAAACTACAATTCTAAAAATTATGATTCTTTCGTATTCCTCTTCTTTACAACCATATTAGATTTCGGTTATAATTGGTCAACCGGAAGTACCCTTATTTGATGATCTTAACAGTTTTTCTGGAAAAACGCAGTTAAATATCATTTTTCGACATTTTATGATCAATAATATGAAAGAAAATCTTATTCTCTGTACGATTTGATTATACATTTTCCTTCATATTCAATAAATATAGAGTTATAAAGAGATTAAGAGAGGTTAACTTTCAAAAATCAGTCTGCTTTGCAAAAATTATGGAAACAGTAGATATATTCCATATATTCAAAAAATTATAATTGACAGTTGTCAGTGTCAAGTGCAAAATCAAAGTGGAAAGTATAGGATCAGAAAGTAACATAAGTGACAGAGTGTCCCTTGCAAGTGACTTGTATTTTCAATGTCGGGCGTACGAGGAAGGACAAAGAGAAGATGGAAGGACTGTGTAGCAGAATATTTGAGAGAGGAAGAAATGTGTGAAGAAGATGTGTTGGATAGGAATGAGGAAGTGTGAAGTGCAATTTACAGAATGTACATTCATGTTATAATTATACTGGATTTATAGAATCTTTTCAATCGAACTTGCAATATGGAATTTGTAAAAAATAGTTTGTTCGTGTTACAATTTTACAGGATATATAGAATCTTTTCCAAGGAACTTTTGGTATCAGATTTGTACAAAATACACTGAATTGACGGAAGGTTTTGTGCTGGCCACAACAGATTTTTTTAAATTGTAGTAAACAACTGTACTGGCCACCGAACAATTTTGCACTCCAGAAATTGGTAAATAGGTGAGCAGGAAATTGTGTAAAACTAAAATACCATATTAAATTTTAGATGCAGGACATCGAAAATATTTTTTTTGAAGACCCACCACCAGCCGCAACAAGGGTTTATGTTGGAGAGGTGCCGGGGGTCCCGATTATGGTAGCGCTGTGGCGCTACCATACAATAATTTACGTACAAAAATTTTTGTAGGAATTTTTTTATAAAAATTGAACTTAATATAATATATATAAAATAATATACCGTGAGTATTTTTTAACGTGTAACATTGGGTTTGTCATATCCATGGTTACGACGCGACATTTGATTGACAGTATTATATTTGCCGGTCCCATTTAAAATGAAATATAGGGTTGAATTTAAAAAAAGTATTATATTTAAATATTGTAATAAATTTAGCCGACTCGAAGAATCACTGGGAAACAAGGTGCACAGAATATTTTTTTCTATAACTACTTAAATTTATTTTAGAAAAGCAGGAATAAATATTTAAAACAAAATTAACCTGTATTGACGTCTTGTGAATTGTCAAATTCGTCCCCTATGTTTTCATTTTTAAAAATGGGACAGGCAAATACATTACAATTAAATGTCAAGTCGTAGCCATGGATATGACAAATTCAATGTTTCACGTTAAAAAATACTCATGGTATAATAAAATAATATTAATAATATTTTTTAATAATCATTTTACCCATACCTAACCCTTGACCTTCCTTTTTCTGTAAAATAGTAATTATAAATAACATAAATCCCTAGGGGAATAGATTGAATCCAGAGCATTAACAGGAATACAAAGAACGATATTTATTTTCTTAGATTTTAGCTATTATTTAATATTCAATAATAAATACATGCCCCTGAAAATTAAAAGTAAAAATTTTTTAAAATTAAAAATGAAATTAGATCTTATTACTTTCATATTTGTATAAAATTGCAAAAATTAGACGGAATATTTTAATTATTACGGTGTAGTTTTTAATGCAAAGTTGTCAAAAATAATTTCATTATTTATTGTTTCACATAATGAATATCTATTAAGATCATACGATTGATATTATTTATTTGTTTCCTTGAGGCTAATCAGGGAAAAATTCAAGAGGCTCTAGTAAGGTTACTGTTCTTTAGCTCTTAATTTATAATGACAAATAAGCTTCGTTAATATTTGGAGTCTAGGCAGCTCTGTTTATGTATCGAATAGTGCATTAGTAAGCGAAGAAGGAGAGCACAACTGATGAATTTTGAGAGGGACCTTACACTCTCGTTCGGCATTCGGTAAACAGTAGATGTGAAATAAGTTGTTCAATTAATTTATTATTTACTTTTTCATTAAAAATTATATATTATCACTAATTGGAATTAGTAGTTGAATTTTTCCCTACAGGAGATAAGTTATTTTTCCGAGTTTTTATGATAATATATTAAACTATTAAGTGCAAGTGTCGTTTGCCTGAAGGATGCAAGAACGAGTTGACAGCGTCTCGGAAGGTATTTATTTATTTATAATCCTTAGACTGTCCCTTATGCAAAAGTAATAATAACTTTTAAAAAGTATTACACTAAAAACTAAAAATAATGTTCGCAGAATAGTAAAATTTAATCTCACACTGAAAATGGTACAACTAGTATAATAACAATTGATAATTGCAAAATTAATATTTTTTGAACCTCTTTTTATTTTTATTACCATTTTAATCGATTTTGTATAAATATAAGCTAATGTAAACAAATACTTTTTATTCACAATTGGTTAGTAATATGACGATTTTCGGCTGTTTTTTAAAAAAGTTGGGGAAATTACGTATTATTAACCTCATTTTCCAAAAAAAGGTCGGAAAGAATAGGTGAACTCAGACTATAACTACCTGTCACACCCCATCTTCGGGGGCTATTTACATTTTATATGTTAACGAGTGAAATTGTAAATAATATAAATAATTATAGATATATGAGAAATCAAAATTTAAGGTTAGATATCATACTGAACTGACAGTTCATGTGACAAATGAACAAGCTCAGACCATTCGTTTTTATTTTATATTGGGGTTATTATTGTTATTGAAATATCAATTACTCAATATTAATTTCCGATTGTGAATAAAATAGTATACAAACCTCGATGAAAAGTTTCATTATATCTCGGGGCTATAGCAAACTTCGACGCTTCGCTCCTTGGTTAGCTATCTTTTGCCCTCGACAACAATAACACACATTCTACCTACCTAGGTTAGTAGGCTAGTGAACTTGCTTGGAGGATAATGACATCTGTCAATCTCGTGTTCACTTTGTCATATTTTGTGTAATTTCGCTTTTATTTTTTTAATTTTATATAAACATACGTTTATAATAATAATATAATAACAACTACAATGTTATTGAATATTCAATGAAACTGAAATGATATAAAATATGACAATGAAATCATTACATAACCTTGTAAGTAATACCTACCATAAAAGTTACAATATCAATATTAGATAGATGAAATGATGCTTATATACAAAATATTGTATATTCTTATCGCAAAGCACTTAAATATGTATAATAACACAAATATAAGAGAAATTACGCAAAAATATTACATAAGTGAACAAGAGATTGATAGATGTCATTACCCTCCAAACAAGTTCACTAGCAGCGCTGAAGTCTAAACTTGCATCGCGAATTGTTTCATTTATAATATAAAATTATATGAAGAACATAAAAAGTTTTATAATTAATGTATAGGAATTTCACGATATTACGCAAAATTATATTTAAAAGTACACAATAGCGTACTATCAATTTAAATTTTATCAAATGTTAGTAAACTTTTATAACATGGTTGTTAACAAACCGTTGTTAGAAAAGCCACTACTGCTTTTTAACAATTATTTGTTTTTAAAATACAAAAACGTCGTAGGTAATTACAATTTAAAATATTTTGTGATATTAATAAATTATGGCTGCAATATTTCTCACATTTATTTTTTCATGTGTATAATGAACACTTGTGAAATTAATCTTTGTATGATCTGCTCTCGTTGAGAGACAGTAATTTATTTCGCACCTCGGTAAGCCGGACTTGCAAACTCCGCAGTGGTGCAAACACGAATAAATTGCGTATAGTACAGATGGTTAATGACTTACAAGTGTTGTTCAGATATGCTTTTGCTTTGTAATGTTTTTTTAGACCATTGGAGGCCGAAATTCCTTGCGAGTTGAATTTCAGTATCAAATATTCGTTTTTGTTTGATTCAGCCACTTACTTACGCAAAGTATATGCATTATATTATTATTTTTCAATACTAAAGCCCCTTTCGTTAATAGAGGGCTATATATGAGCATACAATTGTGAGTAGTCTGATTAACTGTTTGTAATTACGGGGTTAAATTTAGCAAGTTTGTCCCTCTACCGACTGATAAGAATTACTGAATGGTACATATACGAGCCCAGTCGCATATGAATTGGACCAACAAAAAAACTTTCGATAATTTATTTTACATATTCATATGTATTAAATAAATAATTTTAAAAACATAAAAATAATGCATTATTTGATACTTTGTTATGTTAACAATAAAATAAACACTCCACTTAATTAATTAGAAGATTGTATATATGATCAAAATACAAACATTAATAAATGAACAAGAAATAGAAAAGTAAGCGTGGCGCATTTAAATTGGACCAATATAGGAACTGACGGAAATATTCAGTTGCATACGAATTTAACAAGTAGAGATCGTAGACGTCTGTGCAAACATAAGTAATGATGTGTTTTAGTTACTAAAATTTGTTTATTAACTGTCACAATGGTTCGTGGAAAGCCATTGTCCGCAGATATCCGAAAATCCATTATAAGTGCTCATAAAAACGAACTCTCTGGTCATCAAATTGCTAAAAATTTTAGTATTCCTCAGGGAACAGTGAGAAATATAATTTCTCAGTATAAAAATACGGGAAACATCGATGTATAAGTGAAAACCGGTCGATTTTCTAGGATAACACCAAGAGAGCAGAGAGCTTTAAGAGCAATTATTAAACAAGATTGCCATGTTTCTTCCCGAGAATTGGCTACGAAATGGGCAGATGCGATTGGAAGAACAATTTCGAAGGACACTTGTTTACGAAATATTAAAAAAATGGGTTATGGATTTTACAAGGTGAGTTTCAGTGAGCAAGAAGTTTTAAAAGTAAGAATGTTTGTTACTCTAGGCAAAAGAAAAGCCGCTTCTTTCAAAAGAACAGAAAAAAGCTCGTCTTTTATGGGCAAAAGAGCGACAAAACTGGTCTCAGCGTCAATGGGATTCCATTATTTGGAGTGACGAATCAAAATTCGAAGTTTGTGTAGGTGACTCAAGAAGTAGAGTTCTACGACTGCCAGAAGAAGCATATCACCGGGATTGTGTTAAGAGAAGGGTCAAGTTTCCAGCCTCCATAATGGTATGGGGGTGCATGTCTTCACAAGGAGTTGGACGACTTCGTTTCATTGATGGCACTGTCAATGCTTGTAAATATAAATTAATCCTTGAAGAAGAATTGTTGCCCTCAATTGAAAAGTTACAGCTACCAGGAGGGGGATTTATCTTTCAGCAGGACGGCGCAGCTTGCCACACTGCAAAAACTGTAACATTGTGGTTACAGGAAATGAATATCCCTGTATTGAAATGGCCTTCGAGTAGTCCAGACGTATCCCCTATAGAAACACTCTGGCATGAAATGAAAAAAATTCTTCGAACGACGCCAGTCCGGACGGTTCCCGAATTAAAATTAAAAATTCAGGATATTTGGAATAATTTTCAACCAAACTTTTGCAAAGCATTAGATGACACTATGCCTAGGCGAATAGATGCAGTTTTGAAAAGGAAAGGTGACTGTACTCAATGGTAATTTCGCTAATTAAATAAAAAATATTCTGATTCGCCGTACATGCATTACGCTTAGTTTTTCCGTTTTTCCCTTAATGTTATGTACCTTCATATTTATAGTTGTTCAACTTATGTAATTAAGTCTGTTAATAAGTAACATAATACACTATAAAAATATATCTAATTTTCGTACTAGCAGTGTTTCATTTTAATAAATTTTTATTCAAAAATAGAAATCATCTCTTCACATTTCTTTGGTCCAATTCATGTGCGACTGGGCTCGTAGACGCTTGCTAATTAACTAACTGTAAAAAAGTTAGGAGACGTCCAAAGCATAACACTGGGTTAGACTAGGGTGCAATATAGCATACGTAGGTACTGAATTAGACTAGCAAATGATTTTCCCTCCGCCAACAAAATGAAAGTCGTTCAATAGGTGCATATAATCGTTTGCTAGTACAATGCATTGGCATTAAAATAAATACACTAATTATTAAATTTTTTTATTAATATGCTCCTACATATTTTACAAAATAAAAATATTTTTAAAAACTTACATATATTAATAATTAAAAATTGAAATATAAATACATAATTACATAAACTATTAACATTTTGTATAAAATGTACATGATATGGTATATTACACATTTTTAAAAAAGAATATATTTTTCTGATCTTATGCTAAAATATTTACAATATTCTTTATTATTTAATGTTTTTTAATTTTTTATATCCAAAGGGAACAGAATCATATTCTTCAAATTTTCTTTTGCCTAATGTAGGCTTAAATGTTTTTTCTTCAATACGTGTAATAACTTCATGTTTTTCTGTTCTTCGTATGGCTTTGATTGTAATCTTGTGGGGCTCTGCATCTTCATTCAAAATAATAATAATAATAATAATAATAATAATAATAATAAATAACTTTATTGACAAACGTCAAAGGCGAGGTTCAGCCAAGGCTGTTCTGCCACCTAACCCAAAAATTACAAAAATATTCCAAAAAAAAATATAAAACAAAGATTCAAAAATTCATACAATACAGTATAACAAACTAACTAAATTAAGTTATTAATTTAAGCCATGATATATCATATATACACACACAAATATATTCTAAAAATAATCATTAATTTCACGAGAGCTATATATAAACAAACACAAATTATAGAAGAATAAGCAGTAAAGTTAAACAAATTTAAAATACAAAAATAAAGTATTAGTAATAGTAATAGTGTATAAATATAAATTAATTTAATTTAGAGCAAAAATAAAAATAATTATTTGAAGGTATGGAGCACACTTTTCACGTTATTTTTAAAAGAATTGTACGTACATTCTTTAAGCTTAAATGGTAACGAATTATAAAGTTTAGGAGCCAAATAAGAAAAAGAGTTTTTATATTTTACCTTATTAAAAGAAGGTACAGCGTATAAATCATTGCCTCTTAGGGTATATACATTATTCTTGAATTTTAATTTATTAATTAAATATTGTGGATGACCCGTAGTTCTAATTTTGTGTATTAGGCAAAGAAATAGTATTTTAAAGCGGTCATTTATATAATCAATGTTCGCAATAGAGCGATAGTGAGAAATATGATCATACTTTCTCACATCAAATACAAATCGCAAACAACTATTTTGTAAAAGATTAATTTTTTGCTTATCGCCTTCAGTCAAATTTGGTACATATACACAGGCGAGGTAATCAAAAAGGGGTAATATCAGAGATTTTATAAGACACAGTTTGACCTTCGACGATAAGCAATTTCTGAATTGATACAGTTGTTTTAATTTTAATTTAGCGGCTGTTAATTTATTGATTAGATGTGACCGAAATAATAGATTTTCGTCAATCAGCATCCCAAGACTTTTAACTACATCACTTCGTCCAATTAATGTTCCATTTAATATTATATTAGGTGTTTCACTTGATCCATAAATAAGCAGTGAAGATTTGGATGAGTTAATTTTGAGTCCATTGTTATGTACCCAAGTGCAGAAATTTTCGAGATCATCATTTATATTTACTGATTTATCATAAATTTCACTCTTATTAATTGTTGCAATTAGTTGCGTATCATCTGCATAGGAATGTGCAATACAAAATTTTAATGAATTAGGTAGATCAGCAACATACAATAAATAGAACAGAGGGCCTAAAATAGATCCCTGGGGTACACCTCGAACTGTAGGAAAGACATTAGATTTGGATACGAAGGATTTAGAGTTCATTGCTACCTGAAAATACCTGTTCGTAAAATAACTTTTACACCATTGTAACGCTGTATTCCCAAATTTATAGTATTTTAATTTTGCCAATAGCAACCTGTGATCCACCATGTCAAAAGCTTTAGAAAAATCAGTAAGAATTAGAAGCGTAACTTTAGAATCGTTGAAATTTTTTAACATATCATCTATGAGATTTAGTAATGCCGTATTAGTACTGTGGTGTTTTCTAAAACCAGACTGAGTAGATGGTAAGATGTTGATTTCATTAATATAATTCATAATTTGTTCCCAGCAAATTTTCTCTAGTACTTTTGACATGGTAGGCAAGATACTAATTGGACGTAAATCATCAAATGATGATACATTATTATTTTTTGGAATGGGTTTAACCAGGGCAATTTTCCACATGTCAGGTACTATTCCTTCAAGAATACTTGTATTTATTATATGTGTAATGTAGTCAATTATTTTGGGTAATACTATTTGCAACATTTTTAATGAGATACCGTCGTTACCTATTGCATTAGATTTAAAAGAATAAATGACGTTTTTTACTTTTTCTTTGTCCACATGACATTTCTTTCATTATATTTAGGTTAACAGTTTTACTAACTTCATGCGTTATACAAATCCCCTTAACCTTACAGATTTCATAATATTTGTTTGTTGTTGGCGAATAAACAATATATGCGTAATTTTTCGGTCCACCAGAAGCAAATTCGGTTATATAACTTCCGGGGCCGTAACTAGTTAGTTCATCTGTCATATCGCCAACAAAATTTCCTAATATAGGGTTAACGTCTCCGGGTTTTGATATAAAAATTACAGAATCTGTATCGTAGTATAGCACTCTCTGTCCCAATTGATTGAGATAATTGTACAATTTTAAACGAGCCTGAGTTGTAGTAAAGCTGCCAAGCAAACATTTACAGTAGATAATACGTCATAAGTTTCTTCAGTATATTCGTAATTAACTACGAGTGTATTATCGTTAATGGACTGTACAGTGTTTACTACAATTAAAGGGTTAGACATCATATTAAAAAATTCATCTGGTCTATTAATTATTTTAGTTTTTGGCTGGTTTTCACGTTGCCCTAATTTTCTCCAAAACGAGTTAAGCATTAATTTTGCTAAGGCCCTCAAACCAGGATTTTCTAACATTTCTTCGAACTCCAGTCGTATACCTTCCTTTTCAAAAAATTCTTTAATATACGCATCCTTTTGCTCCTTTGTGACGCACTCTTTAGGCCACCCCGTTGCCTGTTGTTTAATTTTTATAAACCTGTTCATCATGTCTGTAAACAATCCCATTACATTCTCTGATTTATTATATTTTTTAATCCTATATTTCCAAATTTCGTATATTTCCAGTATTGTATATCCCATTTCAACAGCTTTTATAACTTCGTCAATGACCCAGGTCCCCGTTATAGCCCTATCTAAATCACTGTGCACACATTCTTCATTGCTTTGGTTCTCTGCACATTGTCTACACAGGGTAAATATTAATTTGCTATTCATTTTACATGGCACAACAGGATGATAGAGATTCTGAGGTGGTAAAATTTTACATTTTATTATACCGTTAATATTGCTAATATCTTTGGGGCACTCATTGCCAACGTATACAGTAGGATGGCCTACAGGGTATTTACCGTATTTACAAATATAAGGATAAAGTAAACAAATATCAATATAGTGAATTTTCTCACCATCTCTAATTTTATAGTGTGTTTTTGTATTTCCTGATCGGCCACCATAAAATGCATCGCGTGAATTAAGAGGCATATTTGTAAGTAAATTAGATGTGTTTATATATTTATTAATTTCGGGATTTTTTTTAATTAGTTGTCTGAAATGGCACTCCCACATTTCATTGACCTGATAACCAAGCGAACGTAATCTATTTGTTTTAGCAACAGTTGACTCATAGCGTAAATTAAGAGTCTCAGTAGGGCTATCGTGTAATAGTTTATCCCTGTTAAATTTGAGACATTCGGGATGACCGTGATAATAACATCCATGCAATTCAAACACCTGATTTGTCTGTTCACAGTAACCATCAACTTTTAGACCCCCCAATTTAACTTCTTTTTGTTTGGCGGAGTGCAAAATATTAATTTTTTGTGTGTACTCTTCCCACACAAGCCACTGCATCGCAGTTTTTGATTGGTTGTCGCAACAACGATAACCTCTTCTAGGGATAATTCCAATAGTGTTGGGCTCTAGGAAATTACGCCGGTATACTTTATTACACGTTGATGCTACGGTACATGCCTCTGTATAGCGACATACATATCCAATACTAAGAAGCTGTTCTCTGAATTTTAAGCAGGCCTGAGTAAGAATTTCAACATCAGAGACACAATAATCAACTAAATCTCTTTGCATATTAAACTCATCGTTTTTATGTTCATCGTACCATTTTAAAAATTTTGATCTTTGCTCTTCTTTCATTATGTCTGGGCTATAGTACGATAAATCAGGTAGAGATACAATATATTCTGTATTTTCTTTGGTGTTAAATAGATGCGGGAAATATCCTTTCTTTAACTCACCACTCAGTCCAAAGGCCTTTGGTAATTTGGATAATGCCATGGGAAAATAATTTAGTGAGTCTAAAAATTTTACATTTCCCACGGTCATCGATATAATTTTTGTGCCACGCATTATTAGGTCAGGGGTTAAATTTGTTTTTGTAAGTATGTAGTTTAAAACAAACTGATGGTCGAAGGCTTGTCCGTTATGGGCTATTACCACTATATTTTTAAAAACTTTACGTAAACTTAATATATGGTTCATAAATTTCTCTATAATATTATTATTTTTAAATACTTTCAGTTTAACTCCACATTTTTGACACATATATAATTTTTCTCCTTTTATACAAACATTGCAACATTGTTTGAAAACACATAAATTTGGTTCATGTTCAACTGTATTTTCGTCTATAATTTTCTCCTGACGTGTTTCGAGATCATAAAACACGAACAAAAAATCTCTAATTTTTGGAGAACCTGTATCTTTTTGCATGTAACATAAATGGTCTTCAGATTGATGCATTTTACATATTTTACAATATATTTCACCACAAGTGTGTACTCTGTCTTTTCTTATGGTTTTCAGACATGTATTACAACACATAATCTGGCTGCATACCGTTTTCTTACCCAGAGAATTAGGTTTCGTATGATTTTCAAAACAAGTTTCATTTTTAAACCAACGATTACAATTGACACATTTTATTTTTACTCCTAATTGACAAACTGGAGATTGTTGGCAGGCGTAACAGGTACTTCCACATCTATGACTATTTTTAGTGTTGTAGGGTACATGACATTGTGCGCAATAATAACTGCAGCAAAAAGCTGCTGTCAGTGACGTTATCACATTGTAATGGCCGTTATTATATATTAAATTTAAAGTACAGGCCCCTTCGTTACTATCAAACAAAATATCTTTTCCTTTTCCACCATACAGATAAACACATATTTTATATTTGTTACCGAAATATCTTTGTAGTTTTTGAAGTTCCGGTATTCCTGCACCTTCCTGTGGTATAGTTAATATAGCATCCTCCATAAGCTGAATAGCTCTAGTCGTTTGTAACTTTTTGATATCTCGACGCACCTCTTTGAACTCGGGGTCTCTTTCTACATGGGCAATTGCAACGACTAGAGCTCTCGGAAGACATAGATTGTCACTATTATTAATCGTAATAATTCCTCTTCGCATAGCGCATTCTTCATTAAATGTATTATATTTGTTTTGTCTGTTCTTTCCTGTGCCTTTAGGACTAGTCAACGTTCCTGTTCTTATTTAAAATACCGAAGCTTGAACGGAAAAGAGATAAATTTACTCATATAAACCAAAATTGAAAATTTTGTATGCGTTTTCCATAAGAATCAATGCTAATTTGCTTTCAGATGCTATTTATAACATTTTCCCACTTAAATACATGTAAAAACGAAGCACAATGTTTCACTACAAGTACTGTACATATAACAAAAATTATTTTGTTTTCAAAGGGCCTTAGTGGCCTGTTCGAAATTCCTTATAGTTTTTCCCCAAATTTAATTCGTTTTCAATAAGGCCCTAGGGGTTTGAAATTTTGATATGTTACAGTTTAAGTCAAAACACGACAGGGGGAGAACGGGGGTAAAATTTGATTTATTTTTTCGAAATTCCTTACAGTTTCAGAGATATTGGACACTACCTATTTTTTTCCAAAAAAATTATTCGTTTTCAATAAGGCCCTAGGGGTTTGAAATTTTGATATGTTATATTTTAAGTCAAAATAAGACAGGGGGAGAACGGGGGTAAAATATGATTTATTTTTTCGAAATTCCTTACAGTTTCAGAGATATTGGACACTATCTATTTTTTCCAAAAAATTTATTCGTTTTCAATAAGGCCCTAGGGGTTTGAAATTTTGATATGTTATATTTTAAGTCAAAACACGACAGGGGGAGAACGGGGGTAAAATTTGATTTATTTTTTCGAAATTCCTTACAGTTGCAGAGATATTGGACACTATCTATTTTTTCCAAAAAATTAATTCGTTTTCAATAAGGCCCTAGGGGTTTGAAATTTTGATATGTTATATTTTAAGTCAAAACACGACAGGGGGAGAACGGGGGTAAAATTTGATTTATTTTTTCGAAATTCCTTACAGTTGCAGAGATATTGGACACTATGTATTTTTTCCAAAAAATTTATTCGTTTTCAATAAGGCCCTAGGGGTTTGAAATTTTGATATGTTATATTTTAAGTCAAAACACGACAGGGGGAGAACGGGGGTAAAATTTGATTTATTTTTTCGAAATTCCTTACAGTTTCAGAGATATTGGACACTATCTATTTTTTTCCAAAAAATTTATTCGTTTTCAATAAGGCCCTAGGGGTTTGAAATTTTGATATGTTATATTTTAAGTCAAAACACGACAGGAGGAGAACGGGGGTAAAATTTGATTTATTTTTTCGAAATTCCTTACAGTTGCAGAGATATTGGACACTATCTATTTTTTCCAAAAAATTTATTCGTTTTCAATAAGGCCCTAGGGGTTTGAAATTTTGATATGTTATATTTTAAGTCAAAACACGACAAGGGGAGAACGGGGGTAAAATTTGATTTATTTTTTCGAAATTCCTTACAGTTTCAGAGATATTGGACACTATCTATTTTTTCCAAAAAATTTATTCGTTTTCAATAAGGCCCTAGGGGTTTGAAATTTTGATATGTTATATTTTAAGTCAAAACACGACAGGGGGAGAACGGGGGTAAAATTTGTTTTATTTTTTCGAAATTCCTTACAGTTGCAGAGATATTGGACACTATCTATTTTTTCCAAAAAATTTATTCGTTTTCAATAAGGCCCTAGGGGTTTGAAATTTTGATATGTTATATTTTAAGTCAAAACACGACAGGGGGAGAACGGGGGTAAAATTTGATTTATTTTTTCGAAATTCCTTACAGTTTCAGAGATATTGGACACTATCTATTTTTTCCAAAAAATTTATTCGTTTTCAATAAGGCCCTAGGGGTTTGAAATTTGGATATGTTATATTTTAAGTCAAAACACGACAGGAGGAGAACGGGGGTAAAATTTGATTTATTTTTTCGAAATTCCTTACAGTTGCAGAGATATTGGACACTATCTATTTTTTCCAAAAAATTTATTCGTTTTCAATAAGGCCCTAGGGGTTTGACATTTTGATATGTTATATTTTAAGTCAAAACACGACAGGGGGAGAACGGGGGTAAAATTTGATTTATTTTTTCGAAATTCCTTACAGTTTCAGAGATATTGGACACTATCTATTTTTTCCAAAAAAATTATTCGTTTTCAATAAGGCCCTAGGGGTTTGAAATTTTGATATGTTATATTTTAAGTCAAAATAAGACAGGGGGAGAACGGGGATAAAATTTGATTTATTTTTTCGAAATTCCTTACAGTTTCAGAGATATTGGACACTATCTATTTTTACCAAAAAATTTATTCGTTTTCAATAAGGCCCTAGGGGTTTGAAATTTTGATATGTTATATTTTACGTCAAAACAAGACAGAAGGGGAAAACGGGGGTAAAATTTGATTTATTTTTTCGAAATTCCTTACAGTTTCAGAGATATTGGACACTATCTATTTTTCCAAAAAAATTATTCGTTTTCAAAAAAGGCCCTAGGGGTTTGAAATTTTGATATGTTATATTTTAAGTCAAAATAAGACAGGGGGAGAACGGGGGTAAAATTTGATTTATTTTTTCGAAATTCCTTACAGTTTCAGAGATATTGGACACTACTTATTTTTTCCAAAAAAATTATTCGTTTTCAATTAGGCCCTAGGGGTTTGAAATTTTGATATGTTATATTTTAAGTCAAAACAAGACAGAGGGAGAACGGTGGTAAAATTTGATTTATTTTTTCGAAATTCCTTACAGTTTCAGAGATATTGGACACTATCTATTTTTTCCAAAAAAATTATTCGTTTTCAATTAGGCCCTAGGGGCTTGAAATTTTGATATGTTATATTTTAAGTCAAAACAAGACAGGGGAAGAACGGGGGTAAAATTTGATTTATTTTTTCGAAATTCCTTACAGTTTCAGAGATATTGGACACTATCTATTTTTTCCAAAAAAATTATAAATAAATAAATAAATATATCATCACGGCATATTACCCATTTCTGGGTGTGCCACTATCTACAACACATGTAGACATCGGTAATGATGACGATATATTTTACCGTGTGGGCGTTTACCAGGCGTCACCTCACGGGCACTCATAGCTGGTGTGGAGAGTGCACCACAGGGGTCACTTTTGTGCCATTTAAAATTGGAAATATTTGGCGTCTGTCGGGATCGAACCCGGTTCCCCCAGGTTCGCGACCAGACACTCAGGCACGCGGCCACGGGACCCCAAGGGGTCCCAAAAAAATTATTCGTTTTCAATTAGGCCTTAGGCCGTTGCGTGCCGATGATTACCGAATGCAATTGCTGGACCAATTATATTCGTACATTCATCGTGTTCGTCGAACTTCGGTGGTCAGCGATGAGAGGTGCTGAACGCAACCAATACTTATGTAAACAAATAAAAATTCATGGTCCACTGCGCACCTGTAATTAACACCTGTCTTTTAATGAGCATGTTAAGACATGTTCGTATGACGTCATCAACTCGCGGCACGTGCCCGAGGTTCAAGTTCACACCTGTAATTAACACCTGACCGGAAGTCGGCAACATCAAAGATACTTTTTTTGTATTTCAGGTAAAAACACAATTCCCACGGTAAGCAAAAAGTTCCCAGGCTCAACCGCCCCAATACCTACTTATGCACAAGCATACAAATTAAATTCAGGACAAGGCATAAATGCTTGTAATAACCTAGTCAAATATTTTACACATCATGGAATCCCAGAACAAATTATTTCAGATAACGGGTTAGAATTTAAAAACTTAGTCGTAAAAGAATTGCTGACACTACACAAAATCAACATACATTTCATAAGCTCACAACATCCAGAATCTAACGGCATAATAGAACGTTTCCACTCGACCCTTATCGAACACATCAGACTGTTTAACAATCAAAAAGAATACAAAACGGAGCCTACAGAAGCCAAAGTAAATTATGCGTTATTAGCTTATAATAACACAATTCATTCTGTCACAAAATTGAAACCATGCGAAATTATTACCGGCCATTTAGGCACCAACTCCCCATTTAATATCGACCTCGAAAAACAGCTTATTAACAATTATATAGAAAGTCATGAGAATAAAACTAAATTACTTTACGAATCAATTAGAGACAAAATCCAGGCAAATAAAGAAAAGGTAATAAATAAATGTAATGAAAATAGAGAAGAATTGCCCAAAATCCCCAAAAAGGTATACGTGAAAAATAAACAGAAACAACAAAAAACTAAAAACAAATACAAACCCGAAAAGCTAAAGAAAATTAATAAACGTCTTAAAACAGGAAAAATACAAACCACCCACGGTAATACAACAGACAATATCCACCTCTCTAACATTTAAAGTCCTAGGAAAAAACTTACAATTTTGAACCAATTCCAGGTTATTCGCATTGGGACAAGGAACAATAATTAGAAACATAACAGAAAACCTCGGAATCCTTCCCATCAATCTCGGTCCTGCCAAACTCGAAAAGACGACTCACACCTTCATACACTACTACAATCTCCAAGCTCTTCTTAATACCTTTCAGTAAAGGCTTATTATATGCAGATAATTTTAAAAATTTTACAACAATCACTGATAATATCGACTGTATGAATCTGCAAAAGGATTTAGACAGTATTTTTCAATGGTCGCAAATGAATAGGCTGTACTTTAATTTAAAAAAGTGTGAAACTGTAAGCTAAACTCGTAAAATTAATATAATCGAATTCAATTATGCAATGGGAGACACAATTCTTGTACGTAGTACTACTAAAAAGGATTTGGGAGTACTGTTCGATATGAAATTAATGTTTCATTTTCAAATTAATAATGTAATTAACTCGGCTTGTAGAACATTTGGTTTTGTTTTAAGAAGTACTTATAATTTTAAAAATATAACGTATAAAAATTATTTTCGATTCTCTTGTACGAAGTAAGTTGGAGTATGCAAGTTTGATTTGGTCTCCGTTCTATAATTGTTATATTTTAACACTTGAGAGTGTGCAGAAATTTTTTTATAAGCATTGTTATTATCGTGTGAACTCAATTTGGCCTAATTTGGAATATGAAACATTGCTATCAATTTTTAATGTACAGCCTCTTAGAGTACGGCGAATGAAACAGCAAATTTTATTTCTGTATAAGGTTGTAAATTACATAGTCACTGTCCCTGATATACTAGAAATGCTTAATTTTTATGTACAGCCATACCACTCTAGGAGTCAATTCACTTTTAATTGCAGTGTTGCTAGAACTAATTATCAACTAAATTCGCCTATATATGCAATGTGCTGCATTTATAATAAGTATTGTGAGGATCTGGATTTTTCTGTGTCATTGGGTACATTTAAGAATTTGTTGGAAACAATAAAGTAAATGGTAATGTTTTTGTTAATATTTTCTTTTTATCTTGTATGTTAGTTTCTCCTATATATCTTTGTATCTTTTGGTATTATATTTTATTTGGATCTACTATTTTGGGAATATTTATCTATAAATATTTATGTATTTTTGGTGTAAATTTTACTTTTTATTTTATACTCTGTATCTGTTTTGATTACATATTTATTCGGTAATTGGGGATTTCCCTGTTGAATAAATAAATAAATAAATAAATAATCAGTACAACATAACATATTATAAAATATTAGAATTTATTCGGACAAAAATTGACACAAAAATTAATAACATCGGATTTCATTCTGATCATCATAAAACTAAACGTGGCTTAATAGATGGATTGGGGACAATATTCAAATCAGTCACAGGAAATTTAGAAGCCGAAGACGGCAAAAGATATAACGAAATGTTTGCACATATGCAAGAAAACGAGCATAATTTGGAGAGTCAATTCAAACTCTCATACTCTGTGAACCACCAAATTATTCAAAATTTTAATAAAACAATCTCAGATATTCAGCACAACGAGGAAATATTAAAATCCAAAATTTTACAACTTTTCAAAATAATAAACAGTACGCACATTCAAAATATACTATATGGTAAAAATATTTACGATCAATTTATTATATTATACAATTCTATATTAAGCGTCTTACAAGACATTGAAAATTCAATCACCTTTTGTAAATTAAGAACGCTGCATCCTAGTATAATACACCCCATGGAGCTACTAGCAGAATTAAAACAAATATCAAAATTTTACCATTTGCAGTTACCATTCGAACACAGACAAGAGAACCTTTTAGATTTCGAATCCTTGTTAAAAATAAACTGCAAAATAGAAGCGACTCAAATAATCTATTTCATTTCTACCCCCCATAAATTTCGAAAAAACTTTTGAACTCTACTACATGTACCCAATTCCAACCAAATATGAATCAAAATTTATTACAATCATCCCTAACACGAAATATCTTCTTAAATCTGATAAAGAGATCGTGCCCCTGAATGATATGTGTGTTCAAGCAAAAATATTTCAGTGTCCTAATAAATATCACGCCCACTTCTCAGCGATCTGCGAAGAAGAAATATTCCAAAATCAAACTTCGAGTCACTGCCATTACACACAAATTAACTTAATTGAAAATTATGTCGAAGTAATTCCAGAAATCAACAAATACCTAGCCGTTTTCCCACACGAGGAGAAAATCACCATTAAATGTAACGAAGAAACCAACATCCAAACCTTAGAGGGAATCTTCCTAATCAATAATCAAGACAACTGCGAAATTCACTTCAGACAACAAATACTAACATTCCAAAATGAAAACCATGGCCAACCCCTACTACTTCCTAAACTGAACCTAAAATCCCAACCATATAAAATTACAAATTTCTCTATTAACCTAAATCCCTTGAAATTAAATGATATCTCCTTGAATCCAATCGTTCCGATAACAGAAAAAACATACAACATGCACATCCCAAGTATATGGTCCATCATCCTGTACGTGGTTGCTGCAATCATCGTTGGGTACTT
Organism: Ophonus ardosiacus; assembly: GCA_943142095.1. NCBI lineage: Eukaryota > Metazoa > Arthropoda > Insecta > Coleoptera > Carabidae > Ophonus > Ophonus ardosiacus. The sequence goes on from OW964835.1 coordinate 22,226,304, forward strand.
CATACGTAACCAAATAAAGAACAGGAAATCAGCCAAGCTGAGGTCATCTCGCACCCCAGAAGACGTCGAATTTCAACTCCCCCAGGACGCTCGAATCTGAGGAGGGAGGAGTTATAGTGCTACACCTGTACTACATAATAGACAAAGTGCCGATGTGCCAGAACGTGACTCTCTCATATTTCATTAGTATAAAAACATATGTAATGCTTAAGATTAACCAGTCTGTATTCTATTATCATATTATCAAGTAGTTTATAGCATATTATTGTACTCACAAAAATAAAACTTTTTAAAAACCTATTTGATCGAACGAGAAATTTAAGTTATATATATATATATATATATATATATATATATATATATATATATATATATATATATATATATATATATAAATATATATAAATATATATAAATATATATAAATATATAAAAACAGGTTATCCATTTTCTCTTTCGGAAAGTAAATTAAAAGAAAAAAACACTAAATATTCAGATATCGATTGAATTTTTATTTTCAATATGATGCTTGGACTTTGCCATTATGCGTGAAAAACAATATTATTCAAATGTCCTTTACAGAAGTTTTTGCAGGACTCAATCCTTTTGAGGTAATTTTCGATGACTTTTTCACACAATTCGGGCAATAAGTCGGCCATAACTTGACGTATGTCATTCTTCAAATGCTCCAAAATTGAGGGATTGTTTGCATAAATAAGGTCTTTCGCGTAGCCCCACAAGAAGAAATCCAAAGGCGTCAAATTGCACGATCTTGGTGGTCAATTAACATCGCCAAATCGTGAAATAAAGCGGCCTGGAAATTTCTCGTGCAGTAAAGCCAAACCCGGCCGTGTTGTGTAGCTTGTCGCGCCATCCTGCTGAAACCACACATCGTCTAGATCCATACCTTCAAGTGCAGGCCACAAAAAGTCATTTATCATTGCGCTGTAAGACTAGGTCACCACACAATTGGGGTCATAATAGTTTGTGTTATTATTTGCATATTTTGCAGAATAAGTAATAGCAATATTAAAGTGGCATAAGTAGGTTATTACTCAATTGTTTGATGACTTAGCATTACAGTAATATAAAAGACTGTATAGTATAGAGTGTGTCCAAGAGAGAGTGTCCAGAGACCAGAGATATAGAAGACCCATCCTCCATACAGTCGCTACAGCAATCATCATCTATCAAATGTAAATATATATCATTCAATTATACTAGTCAATAAACTTATGTATAATAATAATAATTAATATTATTATTACAACCCTTATTCTTCTACAAGAAGTAAGAACATTTATTAGAGTTTATTATATATTATTTTGGCAGTTACTAAATTGTACCACCAGTCTGGCAAGAACTCACTTATAAATATTATTTGCAATTCGCCCCTTAAAAGGCGGGTTACAGCGCTATAGCGCTGAGAAGGGACGGTAACGGCCACAGCTTCGTCATTTTCGAAAAAATACGGGCGAATGACACCTCTGGACCACAGCGCGCACCAAACAGTCACTTTTTGCGGGTGTAATGGCCTCTTAGTAGTTAATTGCTGATTCTCACTACCCCAGATACGACAATTTTGTATCTGCGTACTCTCTGTGCAATCTATGGTCAGCCGGCTTCAATTCTTGAATGAGTTGCACTTTATACGGATGGAGGTGTAAGTCCCGATGCAAAATACGCCACAATGTGCCGTATGACAAGCCCAAATGCCGAGCACGCCGCGGAATCGATAAATTTGGATCGTTCTCAACACTATGACTCACAGAGGCAATGTTTTCGGTCGAGCGTGCGGTACGATGATACACAGGCCTTACAATGTCTGTAACCGACCCAGTTTCTTCGAATTTCTTCACTACGTTTGAAATTCTGTGCTCAGTAGGACAATTAGGACGACTATAATCTTGTCGTAAAGCTCGATATGCGGCCACAACAAAATCACAATTTTTGTAGAATGCTTTAACAAAGTTAACGCGTTGTTCGATGATAAAACGATCCATATTGTAAAATGGCAAACGTTCAAGTAAAAATATACCAGTTTGGATGACACTGACATTTGACAGCTCTCAAATGGCAGGGCTTTACTTTCCGTAACTCGAAATGGATAACCCTGTTTAACGCTTAAATTTTTCAGGAAGAATCGGAGCTATAAATGTGTACAACATACCATTTAAAACTCCAACAGAACACCAAGAAGATTATATAGACAGAAAAAAAGCAGCATTCAATTAAATTACAAACTATTTGTACGAGCAACAAAATATTTACACACATATTTGTCGGTATTCCAGGTTCGGCCCATGATGCAAGAGTAAATATATAAATATACCATTAAAAATAATGGGTTGTAGTGCGAACTTCGTTCTAAACCAGGTGCTAAATGTTTGGTTCTAACTGCTACAGCAATAAATTAAAATTGGTCATAGTCATCAGATTCGTCCAAGTCGTAGTAATTAAAATCAAACATTAACACCAGGTTTTCGACAAGTACGCATTACCTCCCAATATCGTTATATTATAAAAATGTATAATATTATTATAGGTATTTCGGAACTCTACACTTCACTTAAATATTGACGAAACAAAACATTTTAACTTTTTAACAGATATTTTCCCAGCAATGAATACCATATTGTTGGCGATTCCGCGTACCCATTAATAAACTGGCTTATAACACCATACAGGTAATATAATTTTTTTTTTTTTTTTTTATTTATGTATTTGGGGTGTTTCGATTTCTAGGATCATTAACACCCTGGTACAGTAGTTGTTACAATTTTGTTCATATATGTATATAAATATTTACATTTCATATTTTGTTAATAACATTAATGTCTTCAAGGTATTTGATTGTGTTGTTTATGGCTGTGTTGTTGTTTGCTAGGGCTTGGGATAGTGTATTTGGTATGTTGTTGTTGAGTCTTTCTCTGGTGTATTTTGTGCACTGTGTTAGTATGTGTTCTATCGTGATGGGGGTATTGCATGTATTGCACTGTTCTGGTTCTGTCCGTCGAAGGAGGTGTTCGTGTGTGTATCGACTGTGTCCGATTCGAAGTCTTGTTATGACGACTTGATGTCTTCTATTTCCTGTTGTTATCCACTTTGATGTATCATCTTTAATTTGTCTTAGTTTGTTGTTCGTTATGTCATGCCATTCTTTATTATTTTCCTCTTTTACACTTTTTTTTATTATGTTGTAGACATCTTCTGGGAGCATGTTTGTCGTGTCTGGTGTTTGCAATCTACAGGCTTCTTTTGCGGCGGTGTCAGCCTTTTCGTTGTGTTCGATCCCTATGTGTGAAGGTATCCATAATATTTTTACGTCCTTCTTTTGATTGTTGATTGCTTCGTGTAGGTTTTCTTGGATGTCTTGGATGTTGCTGTTTTTGGTGTATGGGTTTGTAATACCTTCCAGTGCACTTTGGGAGTCTGAGCATATAATGAATTTGGATTTTCCACTTCTTGTTATGTATTCTGTGGCTTTTTTAATACTGTAAGTTTCTGCTGCGTATATGCTGGTGTTGTTTGGTAGTCGGTATTTGTATGTTGAGTTTCCTATTACCACGCTAGCTCCCGTTTTGGTCTCTTGTTTTGAGCCATCGGTATATACGAATTCGTAGTCTGTGTGGTTGTTTCTAAATTCTTTGAATTTGTTGTGGTAGAGCTCTGGTGGTGTATGTGTTTTAGGATATTGGGTCATGGTTTGTATTGGAGTTGGAAATTTGATTAGCCATGGGGGGGTTTTGTGGTGTGTTATCTGGTTTATTTTTATTTCGTGCTGGTTTGTTGGTTGGAAAATTGAATGGGCAATTTTTTGTAGTTGTGTTGCGTTTAATAGTTCTGTATTTATGTTGTTTGTTGTTTTGTAAAATTGACTATAGTTTGGTGATGTTGGTCTGCTTGCTAGTTTGGTTAGGTATGATGCCATTAGTTGTTTTCGGCGAATTTTTAGAGCTGGTTCTCCTGCTTCGCACAGTAGACTGGCTATGGGGCTCGTCCGATAGGCTCCTGTTGCTAGGCGTATTGCTGTGTTGTGGATTGGATCTAGTAGTTTAAGCTTTGCTGGTTTCGCTGTTTGATATGCTATGCATCCGTAGTCCAATTTGGATCTTATTAGAGATTTGTATACAAGTAACAATGTTTCTTTTTGTGCACCCCAATTTGTATTCCCTAGTACCTTTAGTATGTTCAGTTTTAAGTAACATTCCTTTTTTAGGTTCGTGATGTGTGGTACCCATGTGAGCTTTGAATCTAATGTTATTCCTAGGAATTTTTTTGTGTTTTCGTATTTAATATGGTTGTTGTTTAGTGTTAAGGTGGGATTCTCGTTTCCTCTTCTGACTCTACGGAAATGAATAGCGCTTGTTTTTTGACTTGAGAAGTTGAAACCTGTTGTGGAGGCCCAATTTTCAAGGTTAGTTAGGGTTTGCTGTAATTGTGTACCTATACTTTTGATATTCTTTCCGTGGCAGTATATTACAATATCGTCTGCGAAGAGTGATGTTTTTACATTTTTTGGTATAGTGGTTGTCAGTTTATTGACCGCTATCAGGAATAGTGTGACACTCAAGATCTCTCCCTGGGGAACACCATTTTCTTGCTGTTTTCTTTCTGATAGTGTGTTATTGCACTTTACTTTGAATGTCCTGTTCTGAAGGAAGCTTTTTATTAGTAGTAGTATGTTTCCTTCTACTTTTAGTTCCTTAAGTGTTTTTATTATGTTATAGCGCCATGTCATGTCATAGGCTTTCTCCATGTCCAGAAATATTGCTATAAGGTGTTGTTTTCTTTGGAACGTTTCTTCGATGTCAACCGTGATACTTATTATGTTGTCCATAGTTGATCGTCCATTTCTAAACCCATTTTGTGTATTGGCAAGGAGGTTGTTCTTTTCTAAGTACCACATGAGTCTTTTGCTAATTATTTTTTGTAGGATTTTTCCCATTGTGTTTGACAGTGCTATGGGCCGGTAACTTGATGGTTCTGTTTGAGGTTTGCCTGGCTTTCGTATTGGTATTACTATCACTTCTTTCCATTTTATTGGGTAAGTTTGCAGTCGGAGAATTGCGTTATATATTTTGAGTAGTTGGTGTAGTGCCGTATTTGGTAGGTTTTGAATGAATTCGTATGGAATTCCATCTGGTCCTGGGCTGCTGCCTCCTTTGATTTCCCTTAAGGCTGTGTTTAATTCTTTTAGTTGGAAGGGGATATTGAGGGGGTCCCTGGGTGTGTCTGTATTTTGTATGGGTTCTAATTCCATTTGGTATTTGTATTCTAGAATTTTTTCTGTATAGTGGTTATCTGAGGAGTTTTCTTTGAAATTTTTTGCTAACGTATTTGCAATTTCTAGTGGGTTAGTGATTGTGTTGTTGTTTTCTATTAGTGCGTTTATTTTTTGGGTTGACTTTCCGCTTTTTATTTTTCGAATCTTATCCCATATTTCTTGTGTTGGCGTTTGACTTGTCATGGTTGATACGAACTGTTGCCAGGCTAGTTTCTTGCTCCTTTGTATCGTTCGGCGTAGTATAGCTTGCGTTTTTTTCAATTCTATGAGATTTTCTGTTGATTTGTTTTTTCTGTATTTGTAAAGTGCTTTTTTATTATTTTTAATTGCTGTTTTACACTCATCGTTCCACCACGGTACCACCTTTGTTAGCTTTGTGATTTTTCTTTCTCCGAATGTTTCTTCTCCTGCTTTTATTATATTTTCTGTTATGTTTTTTACAGCTATATGTAGCTGATTTTCGTTTTGTATCTCTTCGTTGTCGACGTTGATTAGGGTTCTGAATTTTTCCCATTTGGAATTGTCTATCTTCCATTTTGCGTATATTGGGTGGATATTCTGGTCTGTTAGTATTGTGACTGGACTAATTTTGATGGGAAAGTGGTCTGAGTTAAATAAGCAGGGTAGTGTTTTCCATGTGAAGTTTGTTGCAAGGGACGGTGAGCACAGGGATAGGTCGATTGTTGAGAAGTTACCTGATCTGGTACAGAAATGGGTGGGAGAGTCATTGTTTAATAGTACAAGATTGTTGTTGTTGATGACTTTTTCTAGTTTTCTACCTTTTGGGTCTGTGGTGTAGTTTGCTCCCCAGGCGGTGTTATGAGCGTTGAAGTCTCCTACTATTAAGAATGGTGTTGGTAGTTGGTTTAAAATATTTTCAATTTCTGTTTCTTCTATGTTCTGATCTGGAGGGATGTATATGTTGCATATAGTCATTTTATGTGGTGTTATTGTGCTTACAGCTATGGCTTCCAAATTGGTGTTCAGATTGACTGTTTTTCCGATATTGTTTGATTTAATTAATATTGCCACACCTCCACTGGCATTAAGGTGCGTGTTTCGATCTTTTCTAAAAATGTCATAGTCTTTTATGTTGACTGTTTGTGTGGTTTTGAGTCGGGTTTCCTGTATGCATATGTATTCGGGTGTGTTGTCAGCTATTATTTTTTGTAGTTCTCCTTTATGGGCGAAGAGCCCATTGCAATTCCATTGTATCAGCATATTATTCTATTATTGATTCTTGACTGGAGTATATTGCATTGTTTAGTTCTTGTTTATATTGCTTTTTTAGTGTGTTTTGTATTTTTGTGAATCTTGTCTTAATTCCTCTGCTTTTTAATAGTGGGTAGAGGGATTGTAACAATTGTACTAGGTTTATCACGTCTGTTGTGAATTCTCGGGCTATGGCTAGTTGGTCTGTGACTCCAAATCCGTCTTCTAGAAATTTTTTTAGTTCTTCATATGTCAATAGGTATTTGCTTGGATTTGTTGTCATTTCTACTTTTATTGGTTCGAGTGCCATTTCTAATGGTTCTCCTGGGCTTTCTGCTCTGGGTTTTTTGATTATTTGTTTCCCACTGTTGTCTTGTGTAGTTTTTGTGATTTCTCTTTGCGAGTGTGGAGATTTTTGATGTTGATTTGAGTTGTTATTTGTTATTGATGATGTATCTGATTCGGGTGGTGGGCGTTTGTTTGCCTGTGTGTTGCGTAAGTCTATTAACATGTTTTCTTTATTATAAGTGTTACTAGTTCTATTTATCATAGAGTTACTTTCTGGTTTAGTGTTGTTTTTATTGCTGTCTACTAGGCTTGTTATGTCCGTATTGTTTGTGTTGTTTGATGTTATTTGTTCTATATTTGTTTTAGGGGTTGCACTTGTGTTTTCTTCTTGGTTCATTTCTTTACACTGATTGCTTGTGTGACCTTGTTCTTTACAGATAAAGCATGTTGTTGTTTCTTCGTTAATGAATATTCTAAATTCTATGTCTTCGTGTTTTATGATTATTGAGGACGGGAAAGTGTCGTTTTCGTTTGGTGCTATGTATACGTGTCGACGAAAACTTAGTACATGTGAGTATTCTGGGTCTTGCATTCCTACTCTGAGAAAAGATATTGGTGAAACTAGCCGTATTCCCAGATTTATTAGTTCTTTCTCTATTTCGTGGTGCGGAATTGTTGGGCATACATTTGAGAGGATTAGGCGTTTCGCTGGTGTTATCATTCGACGGATGTTTATTCTATTACCTTCTATCTCTACTTCGCTGTGTTCTGTTGCTATTTTGTCAGCTAATTGTTTTGTTTGCACATAAATGCATACTCTGTTTTTCGATATTCTGGATGCAAATAGTACCTGTTTCGGACCTACTATATTTCCTATACATGTTATGTAATCTTTTATCCTTAATGTGTCTATGGCATTCATGATTATCGCTTGCTCTCTTTTTGGGAATGTGTCAGTACGTCTAACGACATCTACAAATGATTTTACTTGTTTATTGGTGTTCCCTATTTGGCCTTGTGTGATGTCGGTATTGTTTTTTGTTTGATTTGGCATGTTTGAGACAGATGTTGTTTGCATGTTTGAGTTTGTTGTGTTTCGCGCCCCTGTACTCAGGAGGTGCTGGTTTGTGTTTGTTTAGCTATTTATTTATAGATGACTCTGTGGTGTTGATCTGCAAGATGTTATTTCTAAGGTTATAGGGTACGGGTAGGGATATTTGGAAGGGGTAAGGAGATTTAACTTAGTAATTTTAGAGCTCTACCTTATGCTATTCAAGTGCAGGTTGTCGGCACATTTCTTGATGCTGTTTTCTGTGGGTTTTACTGTTTTCTTTCGTCCTGGCTTTCACACGTGGTTGAAACGGTGACGGTGCGAAAAAAACTGAATATAATTTTTAAATAGCTTATTATTTCATTACAAAACATATTTTTACAGGGAAAATGGATAATTTAATGCAATAGAAAGAAAATATAATACTTGTCACAGTATTTCTAGAATAGTAATAGAACATTCTTTTGGACTATTAAAATCTAGGTGGAGAATTTTGAAATATGTTAATGTTAATACACTCGTGGCAAAAAAAAAAAAACCGGACAAAAAAAAATTTTCGACCTCTAATAAAGTAAATATGGGTTTATTTATATATTTTTAGTTGTGCAGTGATCTATTGATATCTATAGTAAGATTAGAAAATAAAAACAGTGTAGGGAACACAATATTTATTAAAATAAAATTTAAAAACCTAGAAATGAACAAAATGAACAAAAAAAATTGTGCTTATTTAAAATGTTTGAAGCAATGTTATTACTTTATTAGGAATATTAATAATGTGTGTTGCCTCCCCGGACTCTAATAACTTCTAACATACGGCGTGGTAAACTTTCTAAACAATTGATGATCTCTTCTTGGCGAATGTTATCCCATTCTTCCCGAAGAGCTATTCTTAGCTGGTTAATCGCTTCAGGTATTGGTTGCCGGCGCCAAACACGTTTCCCTAATATATCGCAGATGTTTTCAATCGGATTTAAATCAAAGCTACGTGCGGACGCGCATTATCGTGCAATAAAAAAAAGTTTTCGCCAACAAATGGAAACACATGATCCCCTAAATATTCGGTTATATACCGATCAGCCGTCAAAGCACCATTTTCCGCCAGAACCAGCTCTGTATGTGCAGTCAAAGAAATCCCAGCCCATACCATTATACTGCCACCACCAAATGGTGTTCTTGGGGATATGCAACTTTCTAAAAATCGTTCGCCTGGCCTTCTCCACACGCGTTCACGTCCATCTGGTGATGGACAGAAACGGGATTCATCAGTGAACAAAACAGAGCTTCATTGTTCCATTGTCCAATCCCTATGTTCACGCGCAAAACGTAGACGCTCTATACGATGTGCTGCGAGCAAAGCTAGACAAGCAGCAGGCCTCCTGAAGCTTAAACCATTTTCCCGCAACCTTCGGCGAACGGTTCGTGCAGAAATATCAGTTCCATAAGCATCAGCCATTACACCAGAAACACTCGTTAATGGTATACCTCGATCGCGTAGTACACATAACGTTAATAAATGCTCTTCTCGGGGGTTTGTGATGCGTGATCTTCCTGATCCCAGTTTTCTGATGTACTGCCCAGTTTGACGATAACGTTGGATTGCATCTTGGACAGTACTTATTGGTACATTCAAAGCTTCGGCGATATAACGTATACTACGTCCATCACTGTTTAAAGCTACTACTTGAGCAACAATTTACAGGTCGCATTTTAAATATCACATTCAGCAATACGAGATTTGACAATACAATAAACAACATGCTAAGAGTCACTAAGCAACGGGAATTGATCCATTTGTTATAAATATTGATTTTTTTATTTTCAACAATTTTGCCCGAATTTACTTTTTTCCATATTTCTTCATAAATAAAGTGATTGTTACACATTTTTCAATTTCTAATCTTACTTTAGATATCACTGCTTCATTCCATAACAAAAAAATCATAATTAAACCCATATTTATTACATTACAAGTCAATGCAATTTATTTTTTTTGGTGTCCGGTTTTCTTTTTTGCCACGAGTGTAGCATTGAAAAAGATGTACATATTATAATTGCCTGCTGTGTACTGCATAATTTCTGTTATACAAATTCTGAATTCTAGGAAAAATATGAACACAACAATAATGAAGTACCAGAAATTGCTGTAGATGTAAGACAACAAAATGCTCGCAGCGAAACAAAGCGAAACTATATTGCAGAGTTATTGTAAATAATTTTATTTTTATACTTCTGTAGTATTTATATAAATAGAAAAATAAAATACATTTTGTACATATTGTCATAACACTTGTTCATAACAAAAACAAAAATTAAATTAAAAAAAGGATATTTAATTAAACAAAAAATCTGTCCTCATCATTATCTTCATTTCGAGATCGTTTTTTCTTATTTATGCTTGTTATCAAAGCCATCATTTGTTCAAGTCTTTGCTGATTTTGTTGCTCCATTAAATTGATCATTTTAGTGAATTCCTGTTTCATATTCTCCATATTGTCTTTATTTATCGAGACAAATGCTTCTAAAAATTTGTCCTTAGGCTTAACTGATTTCTTAAAATGGTCAAATCTGGAACTTTTATAATTTATTAGGATGTTCTAATGAAGTAGAACTGAGTGAACTACTTTTATCCAGTACACAAACATTATTATTCATACTGTGAAAAGTACAAACAGGTTTTGATTTATGGAACTTTACCCTCCCATGTTTGTCTCCTCTTATCCATGGTTTTCATAAATGACGTTTGCATATTTGCAAACTTTTGTCTGCATTTCCCTCGGCCGTCTGTGCCATCACGGATGAAGTAACCCATTTCGTTCATTCGAGTCGCAATTTTATCCAGAACTATTTTTTTTATTTATTATAAAATAACATACAGGTTTTGCATTGAAATATGTAGCATAGCGATTTCAATGTTAATTTTAAAATATACAAATATTGTCTCCCTTAATTATTTGACAGTAAAGTAGTTTGATGTAAAAATAATGATCCGATATTGCTGGAGCTTCAAGTAAATGAAATAGTTGTATAAAGTATTAAACATGTATTTCATATTTTTTAAAACTTAAAATACATATTTTAATTTCATTTTTATATCTATAAATAAATAAATATATCATCACGGCATATTACCCATTTCTGGGTGTGCCAGTATCTACAACACATGTAGACATCGGTAATGATATCTATTGTCCATATTAATTTTCTGTATGTTAACAAAGCGTTAATTTATAGTATTTAGGGTTATAAAGTTGACGTCCCTTCCGGGCTTACCGGAAAGGGAAATATTAAAATACTTAGTTATTCAGTTTTGTTCCCAAACTCTAATACAGGATATAAATTAAAAATCTGGCCATTTTTATCTAAAAAACAGTTTTCCTATATTAATTCCTTAGTACAAAAAAGCGAAACAGGGACATTCTCTTCTGGTTGCATATACTAAAAAACATTTTATCAGAATAAAATCACTAGTTCAAAAAGTGCCTGGAACATTATAAACTCCAAGTGTAAATGAAAAATAGAGTCTAATTTGAAAATTTCTAATATGAATGAAACAACTAACAATTCGAACTTAATAGCTAAGCTCTTTAATAATTTTTTTAGGGACGCCCCTCTTAACCTTTTTGGAACGTATTCCGGCGGGCAATACAAACACTAATGGTCACAGAAATACTAACAACAACAACTGTATATTATTCTTATATCCCTTGTGCGAAAATGAATTATTTAATATTATTGTGACTAAACTTAAGAACAAAAAATCATCCGGTTCAGATAATGTGCCGAATTTTATAATTAAAACTGTAGCTCATTCAATTATTGCACCTTTAACCTATATAATTAATTTAACATTTGTTACTGGATGCTTTCATCAAAGTTTAAAAACAAATAAAATAATTCCCGTTCATAAGAAATTGATAAAACTGATATGAATAATTACAGACCTGTAGCTTTAACCCCTGGTTTTTCAAAAATTTTTGAATATTGTTTCTTAAATAGACTTGAACATTTTCTAACGAAAAACTATTATTTCTAGTAATCAGTTTGGCTTTAGACCAAATTGTTCAACTATTAGTGCTCTACATCATCTATTTAAGGAGATATTTCAATACTTAAATAAAGGAGAATATCTAGTTGGCATTTTCTGTGACCTTAGTAAAGCTTTTGTGTTGACCATGCACGGTTAATTGACAAACATGAGCACTTGGATATACGAGGGGTTGCCTCTAAATGGATTTCCACATATTTAGCAAAGAGAAAACAGTTTGTTTCTGTCAATTATTCGAATGATTCGAGCTTTAATCAAACAGTGAATGCAAAATGTTTAGAAATTAATGTAGGTCTGCCAGTACTTGCGCCGGTGTTGTTTACAATTTATATAAATGACTTAAGTAGTACTTGAAGTGAATTCCTCTGTCATCTATGGGCACTATTGTGAGTGACGGACTCGGGAGTTGTCGAGTGTGATCGGTGGTGCTTCGGACGGGCGTGGTCTGGGCGCGGCTGTGGTAAAGAGCGATCGATATCGATGCAGCAGTCCAGGGAATACCGGGAAGTATCACTTCTATTGCCGCCGTTGGTGCACGGCTAGCGACACCAGTTGATCTGCCTAATTAATTAAATTTATTTTATACGAGAAATACCAAGGAATTGAGAAGTTTAGAATAAAACATGAAATATTGTGATAAAATAATATTGTTTCATTTATGATTCTGCTTTTGTGAGTTGAAGTGCCTTCTGTGACTGTTTTTTTTTTTTCGAATATTTGACTTCGCTTTTGAATTTGGACAACGATTTGGATTTAAAATATTTGGTTTCGACATATTTTGTGATTTGATTTTGGTACTCGACTTTGGTTTTTGTTTAATATTTGTTTGGATCCGCGTAATAATTGGACTCTGCTTGGACTTGGACTTGTGATTTTTGTTGTTTCACATTAATCTACATTTATAAAGGTAAGTTTCATTTATTTACACAAATCAAGGGATGTATGGAAATCAGTTATTTAGATATAATTGTTATTCATTTATTATGATTTGCAATAATTTCATTTCTGCAGATGCCGCATATTTGTTGCGTACCTACGTGTTACACGTACAAAACTTCGACTTTGGTACGTTTTCCAAATCCAAAGAAGAAGTTGGAGTTGTTTCTCAGTTGGAAACACTCCATAAATAACCCTGATCTGCAGGATAAAACAGCAGAATATATTTATAACAAGAAAAGAATATGTACACAGCATTTGAGGCGAAATATATAAATATGGATGCTGTTAAAAATATTGTCGCCCCAGATGCTGTACCAACCATTTTCCTCAGCATGGGTAAATATTATTTAAGTAAATTTCACTTTGCGATACTAATGAGTAATGTTACATTGTAGAAGAGCAATTGAAGAAAATGTCAATTGCACCTCCAGCTGTGGATAATTATGCAGTAGCTGAAACCGGTAAGTTTTTATTAAAAATAAAGCACTAAGATTTATTTACGTAAATACATGTATGTATATACATAATTATAGGCCGTGTGCATGACTGGGGGGTTGAGAAAAAATGTTTTGTAAACACCTTTTTCATGAGAAATTTTAATAAACTTACAAGTAAATTAAATTTCACAATAATAAATAAGTAATTACAATTGTGAACGTAAATTAAAAGACGAATAGAACCACAGAAACAAAAAATTTAAATTAACAATTACATATTTTGCATTCTTATATTACTCCTACTGATAACAATAATAATATGACACTTTATTTACACATTCTTAAATATTTCAGGACCATCAGGAACTGTTTCCATACCGGAAGCTCCGTGTACAGTGCCAGAAGACCAAAATATGCCACAGTGTTCCACTCCACGTACAATTAGCCGCAAGCAAGGTAACAAATGTTTGAAAATTTCAATTTGTATATGTGTATGCTCCTTAATGTTTACATTAAATTTCATTAACCCTCGAGCGGGCGAGCTGGCGCACTGACATCGCCAAGTCTCATAAAATTGTTACTGGGCGAAGGGATGCTAATCCTTCTTTGGACCTTCAGTCATAATAGGTTTGTTCCTACAGCAGTACAAAACTGTCCGTGACAGTCCGGAGTCTGCGCAGTTTGATTTTAAGTGTTCCAGCAGCAGTTATCAAAAATCCCTGACTAAAAAATTTTCTGTTCCAACAGTCCACAAACCAGTTTGCTGACAGTTAGAAAAGTTCGCTGACTATCCACAAATTCTAAATCCCCGCATGCGCATTGTGTTACGAGTAGGTGGTTGATAGTTATCAAAAAGTTTGGAAAAGTAAAGTTTTGAATTTTTTGCAATTGAGTGTTCTGTATTGCAAAACGATTAAATATGAGTGATAGTGATTTAAGTAGTGCTTACGAAATTTCATCATCCTCATTAAGTGAATCTGGCGATGATAATTTTGAAGAACTATAGAAGGCAGAATAAGACCGAAAAACCAGAATTACTTAACCTTAATTGAAAATTATAATGATATAGAGTTTATTGAACACTTTAGAATAAGTAAAAACGTAGTGGGATCTATTGCGGAAGGTTTTGAAAATAGCCCACATTATAATTATCAAGGAGGAAACTATGGAAAATTAAGCTCTCTCCATCAAACATATATTTATTTATGGTTTGTAGGCCATCAAACTGCAAGTTTCAGGAACGTAGCAGATAGATTCAATATAAGTATAAGTAGTTTGCATCGCGTCATAAATCGTATGACAAATTATATCAGTAATTTATCAAATTAAATAATCAAATGGCCGACTCATCAAGAAACAAATGAAATCGAAAACTATTTTCGCAATAATGGTTTCCCCGGAGTAGTAGGTGTGATAGACGGGACTCACGTCAAAATCGACAAACCAGCGGACGATCCTGATTCCTACATTAATAGGAAAGGATTTTACTCAATTCAGGTACTTAATTTAAAAAAATGTTTGTAATGTATATTATATTAACTTCAAAAGTAATTATTTTCAGGTACAATTAGTATGTGATCATGAATTACGCATAAGAGATGTATTTCTAGGATATCCTGGATCAGTACACGACAGCCGTGTTTTTAGAAGCTCACCCTTGTGCGAAACTTTGGCCGAAAAATGTCAAAATAATTATATATTAGGCGACAGTGGTTATCCTCTAATGCCAAATTTGTTAACCCCGTTTCGAGACAGAGGACAATTAACCCGACAACAAATTAATTATAACATACGATTATCACAAAACAGGTAAGCGAAATAAGTTGTAATCAGTGTATGGTATCATTTAATTTTCCTATTTTTAACTTTGAATAGGTACTTAGTTGAACACTGTATTGGTCTACTGAAACAAAAGTTTAGGCAACTTTTTCATGTAAAATTAAGGAAAATACCCCAAATTGCACACCTTATAAGGGCATGTTGTGTACTGCATAACTTAGCGATAAATGACGAATTTCAGTACCACGAAAATAATGATCCATTACAAAACAATATTGTTGGAGGAATAGATATCAACGATGCTGATCCAGATGACGAACCAGAGGATCGGAATGGGATTCATATAAGAAATAATGTTGTAAACATGTTATAATGTAAATACGAGTACATATTTTTATTATTTAAATATAAGAACCTATATAACATGTATGTAATACATTTAAAGAAAATATAATTCTATATAAAATAATAAAATAAAAAACATTCTGTTCATAAATAACAATTAACTTATTAACTTTAAAACAAAACAAAACTATGGCTGGTCTCCATAAAAAATTATGAATCTCTTATTTTTAATTTTAATATCTCATTTCTCTCCGCAATTAAAATGTTTCTTTTAATTAAAGCTTCTACTTCTCTTTCTTTTAATTCAATTTTTTTCGCCTCCATTCTTAATCTTTCTTTTTGATATTCTAGCCTATCTTCTCGCATTTGTTCTAAAATTTTGTTTCTGTTTAAAACTGTATTTTTTTGTTTTCTTTTTGGTGTATATACATTTTCAACTTCAGCACTCTGAGAATTGGTGGTCTCTAATTGGATTGGTGCTTCTGAAATTGTTTCGGAAGAAAGAAGAATTTCCGGGTGAATATTTCTTTTCTTTTGAAATAATCTGTCCATATCTTCTGCATACTCGAACAATTTTCTTCCTCTTCCAGTTTTATTTTTATTGCTCACGTACTTTTTATACCCTCTGTCCAAAACTCTCCACCTGTTCTCACAATTGGATGCAGTGACTTTTAGATTGAGAGTTTTATTAATTTCATATGCTATAGTTTCCCACAACTTCTTCATGTTCCTCATTTCTAATGACCCAACTTTTGTTTTGTGTTTTTCATATAGATCAATCAGTAACTTTGTGTCATTATTCGACCAGGACACATAATCAGAAAATGGGCTTTTCGTATCTCTTTCTGTTGGCAATGTCGCTGGGTTCGAATGAATTACAATAAATTCATTTAAACCTGTATAATAAAAGTACATATTATAAGTAATTATAATTTACAATTAAACGTTAAATTGTACCTACCTTCCATAATATTATAATGGTGACAAAAATTAAGTTATAGTTATAGGTTACAGACGCTAAAAATCAAACCAAGTTATGCTTCTGTCTGACTGTTGATCATGTGTTCCAGTAAATAATCACTGACTAGTTTCAAACCAGTCATTGCTCGCGCATGCGTACAACAAATTAGTACGAAACTGTCAGCTACTAGTCAGGGATTTTCTGTAGGAACAAACCTATTATGTTACCATTGTTTTTCATTACATTATCAGTGATACAAACGACAATTTATTCGTTACGGACGAATGAAATAGATCAATCAAATTTGTATTTATTTTTTATTACATTTAGTTTCGTTTGTTATTTATTAGAAAAAAATGTACTACTTTAACTTCCAAAGTGAAGAAATATTATGTTGTCTCTATAGTCATAAAATTGATTTCTTTTGTCTGGCGCACTCTAAGCGCCGCGCGCCTGGTAATGTTGTGAATATTGGCACGCCCGCTCGAGGGTTAATAATGAGTGAAATATCGTTTGCTCATATTATTTTCATTATTTTCATTAATGATATTAGCAACATTTTTGAAAACTCGAAATTTATTATGTATGCTGATGATCTCAAAGTTTACAGTAAGATAACGTGCATGTTAGACTGCATTGCTCTTCAAGCAGATCTCGATAAACTAAATATTTATTTAACAGCAAATGATCTATCTGTCAATCATAGCAAGTGTTCTTGTATTTCTTTTTCTCGAAATCGGACCAATTTTGGAATAATATTAGACAATAAACTCATATATGACATTCACATTGACACTGTTGTAAAGAAAGCATATAAAATGCTTGGATTTATATTAAGAGTTGGAGCACTTTTCAAGAACTATAACACTCTCGTTCAACTATACTATTCACTAGTGCGTTCACAATTAGAATTTGGTGTCGTTTGTTGGTCTCCTCATTACCAAATATATATTAAGAGAATTGAAGGTATCCAACGGAAATTTATTTCAGCTTTAGATTGGAAATTCCCTTATAATTCTGTCAGTTTCGTCACTTTACAAAAACGTAGAGAAGTGTTGGATTTGACATTTTTATACAAAATCATAAATAATTATATAGATAGTCCCGTCCTTTTAAGTAAAATATCTCTGCGTGTGCCTTCCTATTCTACTCGTTCTCTTGAAACGTTCTCTTCTAAAAAATATAAAACCAATGCTGCTATGTTTTCTACAGTAAATCGATTAATGTGTTCTTTCAATAACATGATTCTTAGCTATAATGTTCCAGATATTTTTAATTGTTCACTATTTAAGTTTAAATCATTTCTAAAATATGTTTTCTCGCATTCTTTGTCTGATCCTTAGTTTGTACTTCCCATTATCTATTATTATACTGTCTAGCTAGAAACTTTTATTCTTTATGTATATTGTTAACTGTGCTGTACTTTTATTGGGCCTTGGCCTGTTGTACGGCCTTTCTTTCTAAATAAATAAAAAAAATAAAAATAAAATTCCGCATTTCGCTCTTTATAATACGTGAATTATTTAGAAAATGTAGACACAAGGAATAATATTTGACGATTGACATTGATAAATGTTTTAAAATGAAAAATGCGGGAGGATTGTATGCAGTAGCATATAAACAAATCTTTTCTACATAAATTATTTCACATACAGATCATTTTTAATGTTATTAAAAAATATTTAATTCTTGTAGGTATCCTGCGTAACATTCACGTGCGCAAAGTTTCGCAATTATCACCAAAAGCGCGATACTTATACCAGCGGCTAAAAGTTATGGAGCGAAGAGCCGTGGCAAAGGGCAAGACAGTGAAGCGTCTCAGTAGTACGTTTAAGAAGGCTGCGAAGGAACGAGATCCAGAAATTCTGGAGCAAGTCCTCCAGCCTCTTAACCGTACTGCGCAAACTTTTCTTCTTTCTCAAGTCCGAGAGGCTGGGAAAAAGAAAACAGGAACCAGTAAAACGAAGAACTTGTGTACTTCTTTTCGACGAAGTAGCGATTCAGCCGCATCTGACATATGACATGGGCGAAGATATGATTTGGGGCTTTCAAAATTTTGGGACGATACGTAAGGCTGGTTTTGCGGAACATGCTCTAGTGTTCATACTTCGTAGACTTTGTACTCCTCGGTGGAAGCTGCCTTACGCGTTTATGTTTGTAGGTGCAACAACTGATACACCTGCTTTGGTACGGTCTATCAAACAGGTTCTCAGGTTTGCTGCATCGGCGAATTTCAACGTGGTAGCGACCATTTGTGACCAGGGAAGAACGAACATGGCAGCAATAGAGAACTTGAAATGACAAACCCAGGACTTATGTATTCGTGAGGGAAGGGAATTTCGGCCTGAGTGTTTCGAATTTGAAGGGAGGGAAATTGTTGCATTGTACGATCCACCGCATTTGTTGAAAGGACTGAGAAACAACTTACTGACCAAGGACTTGGAATTTAACATTGATAATGTGCGATATCGGGCATCGTGGACAGACATTGTACGGTTTTACAACTACGATGGGACTTTTGCTGTTTCCAGGTGTCCTGCGTTGACTGAGCAGTGTGTTATCCCACAGAAAATTCGAAAGATGAGCGTCAGGCATGCTGCTAAAACGTTTAGCCGATCGGTTTATGCGGGAATAACAAACTTGCTCATTGAAATGCCGCCTGAAAATTGTCAACAGCCCCACGGACTTGGACGTAGTGCTGAGGGAACGGCGAAATTAATCCTTTTCTTAGATGAACTTTTTGACAGTGTTAATGGATCTCGTGACGTTGATCACTACATTCGACCTTTAAGAGGAAAGCTGACATCTAATTCGGAACACTGGGAGTTTTGGAACAGAGCGAAATTAATTTTGCGATCCATGAAATTTGTGCAGAGAAGTGGCTGTGAATCTGTGGCCTTGCGCAAGGACGGTGAGCTGCCACCTTCCCTGAGAAATTGGGTAGTTACACTAAATGGCATCGAATATTTGTGGAAATCTCTGGTGGGTTTTGGATTTAGTGCACTTGATTTGAGAGCATTAAACCAAGATCCACTAGAAAATTTCTTTGGAAGTATTCGGAGTCATTTAGGATGTAACAGGAACCCTACGGTTGCATCATTTATTTCCTCATTCCGGACTCTCAGCGTGAACAATTTTGTCAGCTCATTCTGCCGCGTCAAACTGTAGTGAAGACGATGACGATGTTTCATTTGCGCGATTGAAAAGTTTTTTAACAAGAAATGTTTCAATTTCGCTGAGCTCAAGTACGCCAATTGACGAGACTTTGACGATTACAACAGACCAGGAACGGAGGAGGAGGCGGTGGTCTGTACCACCAACAGTCTACGTAGCAGGGTATGTAGCTCGCCGAGAAATAACAGACGCGCGAACTTGCTCGACGTGTTCGAATTTATTATTATCGTCAGAAGATCTTCCGGAACATGGCCTAATTCAGCTCAGAGAATTGACAGTGAACGGACTTACGAGACCAAGGACTAAATTTATGTATTTCACAAAGTTAGTTTTGGACACAACTTTCACGCTACTGCCACAGGTTGGACACGACAAACATGTTAGGAAGAGGCTGATTAGGTACGTGAACGCGAACGTGGACTTGACTGGACTCACGTGTGGGATTCATGACATTGCGAGTACGTTTGTGGAGTTTACAGTTAAGTTTTCTATTTTCGTTTGGTGTAAACGAGTGAATAGATACTTAACTGGGCAAGACAGACGTACTCATGCTTTTTTGGATCCCATTCAACAACTAGCTGCTGATCGCTACAAGAAGTCGTTGAAATATAAACAACGCAAGTAAACACTAAGTAAGTTATTTACAATGTTATGTGTTAACTCATAAATAATGTAATACATTATTGTAGGACAACTTCATCAACTGGTTCCAAATGTCATCACCTCAGACTGTGCACATCCTGCGACCGATTCTATGCGGTACTTCTCTCCGTACTAAGTCCAGAATTCATCATACGAAGCATTACACAAGAAATTCATGCTTGTACGTGTACTCCAGAGATAATATATCTATATACATAGTACTCCATACTGTATCTTGAATTCATCTCTTTGTGATTTTACTGTGATCAATTTATATTGGTGCAGCCGAAGTTCTCATTCGAGTAAATTCCTTTGCTCATCATTGTACCACAATTACGAAGTAATTCTAAGAATATGAGAATTCGTAGAAATACTCATCGTTGAACACCCGAAAAGTATATATATGTACTGCACATCAACGAACAATTTACTATGT
Organism: Ophonus ardosiacus; assembly: GCA_943142095.1. Classification (NCBI taxonomy): domain Eukaryota; kingdom Metazoa; phylum Arthropoda; class Insecta; order Coleoptera; family Carabidae; genus Ophonus; species Ophonus ardosiacus. Next base: position 22,246,903 of record OW964835.1, read on the forward strand.
TTGTCATTATTTTCATACATTTAATATGATGTTGAAACATCAAACTATAAAGATCGAACAACAACTTTTACCATACCAGGAACAAAGTAGTTTCTGTTTGAACATTAAACGAAAAATTCTAAGTTATTCGATACTATCAATATTAAAGTGAGTTATTTCACATTAACTTATGTACTGAATTGCTTTTTCAATTAAATTTTAATCTTGTAAAAGAAAATAATTATAGGGCTATTGAAAGTAAAATATATATATATATATATATATATATATATATATATATATATATATATATATATATATATGTCCACATTATGTGTTCTAATGCAATTCTAAGTGCATCAGACGATTAATTAATATTGAAACTTAAGTGTTGAATTAATTACTCAAGCACAACCAGTTTTAATGCAGTTCTAAGTGCATCAGACGATTAATTAATATTGAAACTCAAATATTGAATTAATTACTCAAGCACAACCAGTTCTAATACATTTCTAAGTGTATCAGACGATTAATTAATATTGAAACTTAAGTGTTGAATTAATTACTCAAGCACAACTAGTTCTAATGCAGTTCTAAGTGTATCAGACGATTAATTAATATTGAAATTCAAGTTTTGAATTAATTACTCAAGCACAACTAGTTCTAATGCAGTGCTAAGTGCATCAGACGATTAATCAATATTGAAACTCAAGTATTGAATTAATTACTCAAGCACAACCAGTTCTAATGCATTTCTAAGTGTATCAGACGATTAATTAATATTGAAACTTAAGTGTTGAATTAATTACTCAAGCACAACTAGTTCTAATGCAGTTCTAAGTGCATCAGACGATTAATCAATATTGAAACTCAAGTATTGAATTAATTACTCAAGCACAACCAGTTCTAATACATTTCTAAGTGTATAAGACGATTAATTAATATTGAAACTTAAGTGTTGAATTAATTACTCAAGCACAACCAGTTCTAATGCATTTCTAAGTGTATCAGACGATTAATTAATATTGAAACTTAAGTGTTGAATTAATTACTCAAGCACAACTAGTTCTAATGCAGTTCTAAGTGCATCAGACGATTAATCAATATTGAAACTCAAGTTTTTATTTAATTACTCAAGCACAACTAGTTCTAATGCAGTGCTAAGTGCATCAGACGATTAATTAATATTGAAATTCAAGTGTTGAATTAATTACTCAAGCACAACTAGTTCTAATGCAGTTCTAAGTGCATCAGACGGTTAATTAATATTGAATCTCAAGTATTGAATTAATTACTCAAGCACAACCAGTTCTAATGCATTTCTAAGTGTATCAGACGATTAATTAATATTGAAACTTAAGTGCTGAATTAATTACTCAATCACAACTAGTTCTAATGCAGTTCTAAGTGCATCAGACGATTAATCAATATTGAAACTCAAGTATTGAATTAATTACTCAAGCACAACCAGTTCTAATGCATTTCTAAGTGTATGAGACGATTAATCAATATTGAAACTCAAGTATTGAATTAATTACTCAAGCACAACCAGTTCTAATGCATTTCTAAGTGTATCAGACGATTAATCAATATTGAAACTCAAGTATTGAATTAATTACTCCAGCACAACTAGTTCTAATGCAGTTCTAAGTGCATCAGACGATTAATTAATATTGAAACTTAAGTGTTGAATTAATTACTCAATCACAACCAGTTCTAATGCAGTTCTAAGTGCATCAGACGATTAATCAATATTGAAACTCAAGTTTTTAATTAATTACTCAAGCACAACTAGTTCTAATGCAGTTCTAAGTGCATCAGACGATTAATTAATATTGAAATTCAAGTGTTGAATTAATTACTCAAGCACAACCAGTTCTAATGCAGTTCTAAGTGCATCAGACGATTAATCAATATTGAAACTCAAGTATTGAATTAATTACTCAAGCACAACCAGTTCTAATACATTTCTAAGTGTATCAGACGATTAATTAATATTGAAACTTAAGTGTTGAATTAATTACTCAAGCACAACTAGTTCTAATGCAGTTCTAAGTGCATCAGACGATTAATCAATATTGAAATTCAAGTGTTGAATTAATTACTCAAGCACAACTAGTTCTAATGCAGTTCTAAGTGCATCAGACGATTAATCAATATTGAAACTCAAGTATTGAATTAATTACTCATGCACAACCAGTTCTAATGCATTTCTAAGTGTATCAGACGATTAAACAATATTGAAACGCCAGTGTTGAATTAATTACATAAGCACAACCAGTTGTAACGCATTTCTAAGTGCATCAGTTGATTAACTAATATTGAAACTCAAGTGTTGAATTAATTACTTAAACACAACCAGTTCTAATGCACTTCTAAGTATACCAGTTGATTAATCAATATAGTATCTCAAGTCAACTTCAAATCACAAGTTTCAAATTTTATTCGAGTACAACTAATTGAGATGCAATTTTTGATGTAATTACTCGATCAAGCAAAACAAGTTTCGAATTGATCACCAACATAACCAATTGTTATGCATTTTGAAGTGCATTTAATCGATAAATTAATATCGAAAATCAAGTTTAGAATTAATTACTCGACCACAACCAGTTTTAATGCAGTTTTAAAGTGTAGTAATTGGTTAGTCATTTTCTACTTCGACTGGCCGATTAATGACCCTAAGACGGATATGCAGTTAAACAATACTGATAATTGAGATACGATATTGTTTCACGAGTTTGTTTAACCATTCATTATTGTCTATTGATTAATAATTATTTTGTATGTGTTCTCTCCCTTCACAGTGCAATGGTCAAAACGGCGGCAGAGGAATTATTTGATCAATTATTTAAAAATTTGTTATTTATTTACTAGTAATTAATTAGTAATTAATTAGTAATTAATTGGTAGCATGGTGTTTGATATTTTTCTATTGTATTTTTTGCGGTTGTGCTAGCTTAACGCATAAGCTGGCACAACCCTATGTATTTTTTAAAAAACAACCGTAATAAATTTGGTTTTTGGGTAATTAATTAGTAATTAATGAGTACTAAATTTTCTGATTGAATTCGTGTGATTGTGCCGGAATGGTTGTGCCAGCTTCACGTACCTTCTGAAACATTTAAATATAAAACAATATTCATAAAGCTTGTATGTTTCACCCTATACGTACAGTTTTACATTATGTCTAAAATTAGAAGTCATATTGTTGAGGAATTGCACATATAAAGTCGTGTAAATTTCAAAAGAACAAGAGTAACTGTTAAAGGTTTAGACGATTTGCTGAAGTCGATTTAATGGAAATGATTCCATACGCTAGAGTAAATAAAGGTTGTCGGTATATTCTTGTGGTAATTGATGTTTTCTTGAAATATGTGTGGGCTGAAGCAGTAAAAAAAAAATAATGGCGAGGAAATAAGTAAAGCTATGAAACAATTTTTAATACAAATAATCGCATACCAAAGAATTTACAAACAGATATGGGAAAAGAATTTTATAACAAAACTTTTTAAGAGTTAATGAGAAAAAATCAAGTAAACCATTATTAAACTTTTAGTAATAAAAAAGCTAGTATTGTTGAACGTGTAAATCGTACACTTAAATGTGGAGAGAATTTAGCTTTCAAGGTAATTACAAATGGTTAAATATTCTACCTAACATTGTTGCAAAATATAATAATAATAATAATAATAATAATAAAAAAAAAGCATAGCACTATTAAAATTAAGCCTATAGATGTAAATAAAAAAATGAGCATTCTCTTGTAAATAGCATTTATAATCATATGAAAATTGTTTTAAAAAAAAATAGCTCCAAAATTTAAAGTAGGTGACTATGTACGTATTAGCAAATATCGTGCTGAATTTCAAAAAGGACACACACCAAATTGGTCAAATGAAATATTTAAAATTAGTAAAATAAAATTAACAAATCCAGATACATATATACTTGTTGATCAAACTGATCAGCCAATTCAAGGTGTATTTTATACTCAAGAAATTCAAAAAGTTAAGTATCCCGATATTTTTTTAGTAGAAAAAGTTCTAAAACGTACGAGGGACATGGTTGATGTAAAATGGTCGGGATTTGACGGCAGTCATAATAACTGGATTCATAAATACAACGGTGAGTAGCAGCAAGGATTTCGCAAGAATGTCAATTTCGCGCGCGTGCTTTCCTGCATCTGTATACAAGGCTAGTCGCTCACTATATTCAAGGTTCATTAGTAAAGTTAGTTTCGTAGTATTCACAATGAATTCATCGTCGTCATATATTGTTGATCTACTAAATTAAACAAAAATAATGAGTTTATTTGCAAAGAAATTGTCGTCTAAATATTGAAAATGGTGAGTATAAATCCAGAATATTTGCTCGTCCAATCCCATGGGCAGATTTGAGCAATAAAGATAGTAGTATACGAACTTGGAAACTGTTTGCCAAAATCTCTTGGAAAACTGCGAAATGGGTAAAATTTATGTAAAAGGAGAAGAAAAATGTAAATGGCTTGAAAATATTATACATAAAAGTTATTAATTCGGAATATCTTGGCTGTCTTGCATTATCAGAGTTGAGAGTACCATTGCAAGTAGACTACTGAAATTTGCATAGAAATAATTGTGCAGTACGTAATGTTATATCTTTGTACAAATGATTCAAAATGCGGTTTAATATGTTTGAATCATTCAAGACATTTTACAGCAATGGCGGTATTCTACACTTTATGCTAGAACAAGAAATTGCCTGACTTCCACAAGAATTTGTGATGATTTATGTAGGAAAACAAATTCTAGAACAGTGGTCAAAATTTCCACATTCTTGGTTAACTAATAAACAGTTTCAACAATACCAATGTTGTTGGGACCACTCTCCATCTTGGGACAACACTATGAAGAAAATCAAACAGGTACATCAATAATATTAAAAAAGATTGTAATACGTGTAAAAATTGAAAATGTAAAGTTTTTTAATTGCAAATAAAAAATGTGTTAAACATAATTTTTATTATTATTTACTTAAATCATTGATTAAATAATGTATATAGATTGGCAAACTTATGGGCATTTACGTAGCGCACTGTACAGCGACGTATTATGCTGCCACCTTTAATAATTTTATTATTTGGCCATTTAATAAGTAATATCAATAATGGCAACCTAATGGTAAAAAGTGTTACGCAAAAAAATGTGCTTAGCGATACAGAGCCATCTGTCCATAGATACTTGAATTAAAGTCGATATTTCAGAACACTGTATTTTGGTTTTAAAATATGGTTTTAAGAACATGGAAATTAAGTTTGATATTTGTTTGTGCGGTTATACGCTTTCTATTGAATAAGATATTTACTACAGGTAATAAAATTTTACATTGCAGGGAAATAAACCTTTTGCGACTTATATAGTTTTTTTCTTCAATTTATAAACATATTATCATTTAATAAGTAATATTACATATGATATGATATTGACTAACTAAATTCGTAGAATCGATTTCAATTTCGAATTTATTTATTTTGTAAAAACAATGGTTATGATAATAATACAAATTACATCATCAGATAAGTACATATCAAATGTTTGTTTTCAAGTTAATTTTCTCGTCCTTTATTAATATTTTTGGAAGTTTGCTTTGAACATCTCATTCGTATAAAATTATTAAATTAACCGAATGAATTTTCAGTAATAAATAAGGCAAATTAGCAATGAAAATTATAATCCATAATTATGATTTTTTTTTATTATGTTTTGCAATGTTTATATTTAAATCCGTTGTACAGCTTGACGTGTTTTAAATGGTATTATGATTTATTATATTATAAATAAATAAATAAATAAATAAAAATATATCATCACGGCATATTACCCATTTCTGGGTGTGCCAGTATCTACAACACATGCAGACATCGGTAATGATGACGATATATTTTACCGTGTGGGCGCTTACCAGGCGTCACCTCACGGGCACTCATAGCTGGTGTGGAGAGTGCGCCACAGGGGTCACTTTTGTGCCATTTAAAATTGGAAAAATATTTGGAGTCTGAAATACAAATTTATTATTTTGAAAGACAAAATTTGTGATTTATAAAATATAGTTACTGGTTATTTATAACAATTTGGGAAAATTGCTATAAAACATTCTGATAACTGATGTAATTATATTTCTCTATAAAACACCTGCAAAGTGCAGGTAGGTACATCTTGCCCGTCCGGTACCATAAAAGATGCCTTTGTTTCTATTTCTATTGAAGTAGAAACCTCTTTAATCTTATTTTAATCTTAAAGTTTAGTGAAATCGTTAACTTAAATATGCTAATGGTTATTTTAATTACTTATTTTATTTTATTTTAATATATTTTGGCTTCATTATTTTTATCCTACAATTTTTGGTAATTTATCTAATGAATTAGGTAAGTAAATAGAAAATTTAAATATATATTTAGTTAATTTCTTTATTTATATAAAGTTCAATTAAATGTAGTCATTTAATCTGATTTTGTATTTAATTTTACTATAATTTGTTATAACAATTTTAGAAAATTGAACTAAATCAATAATTTAATGAAACATATTAGTAGACTGAAAATTAAAGAATTTGTTTATTTAATTTAACTAAAATTTAGGTTTTTTTCTGTGTGATACAAAATAAAGAAGAAATGGCCGTTTTTTAAAGAAAAAATCAAATGCCGGAAGTGATTGATCATTAGTCATTGTCTTCCTTATTCAATGGTAAAACAATAATATAGCATTCCATTAAAATAATAATGATCGGAAAATGACACCTGTATTTCATTTTTTCATTAATTTAATTGTGTACAATTTATAAAATTAGCATCAATGGAACATGATTTATACCATTGATTAAATAGTATATATAGATTGGCAATGCTGTAGTCAAACCGCGTAACACATTTTTATTCTGTAAGAATGAGAGCCATCTGTGTGGCGGTTGTCTACTATACATGTGTTTAATTCGCTACTAGATAGCAGCATGATAGAACTCGTCGGCGGGCGGGGCCTCAGGCGGAGCCAATTAATTTGTTTCGTCATTTCTTCAGAGAAATTTAATTTAATTATACATTTATTTTTAATACATACACATTACATATTCCATAACATTTTTAATATTTCTAATAAAAATTCATTTGTCATTGAATCGAAAAACAATTTAATATGAATTTACAGCGGTTATATAAATATATGCATTTGAAGGTTTGGACCACACTGCCTCACCAAATTAAAATGTTACTTTTAACATAAATACATATATGATAAATAGCTATTCTTTTTTAAATAAAGTGCTTACCAAGCGTCATTGAAACAGGTTTCATTAAAATGGAACCCAAGTAGTTAAAATCACACCTGATCACTTGACACACATAAAGTTATTAATGTTTAAATTTCGGGAAGTTTATTTTAATAATAATAATAATAATAATAAATGATTATAAATCTAAGCAATCTTTTCAATATCTTCATTGACCACCAATATGTCTTTAAAGAAAAAGTAACAATTAGGGCCGGTTTTTCAATCTCTAGTTAAAATTTTAACTTCTAGTTAAGTAAACAATATTTCATCGTTTTGTTGACAGCAATGATAAATCTGTCATTTGACAGTTTATTTCGTTTCAATTTTGTTTATTTAACTCTTAGTTAAAATTTTAACCAGATATCGAAAAACCGGTCCTTAGAAAAAGATTATATTTTTCAATAATTCAATAATTATTATTTGTTCTACAAATATTTATTTTTCTTTTACAATATTTTCTTGTTATATCTGCAATTTCTATTTTAAAGTTTTTAAAATTTTTATTTTAATGAATGTTTTTATAATAAAAAATTTATGCTCGAAACATCCATCACTTTTATTTAACCAGTTACTGGAATGCGAATTTATGCACCGTACATAATTTTTTAATAATTTCCTGGTTATATTGTTTGAATGTAAATGTTGCTTTGTAAATTCCCTGTAAAATTTCAATAATTCTAACACAATCTTTACCATCTCTTCATTCGGTCTGCAAAGATATTGTATACCATTCACTTTGTCATAATCTTTTAGAACTACATATATTTCCTTTTCACCAAGAAAAAGATCATTTTTCTTTAAAATTTTATTACAATTTTCGCAATTATATTATTCATTACAACGAAAAACCAAATATTCATTAAAGTACACCATAGCACATTCCTCATATAAATTATTTGGCTATTGAATTTGAGGTTCATTGTCATTATTTTTACTGTCTTCAACAATTTCAGTTATTTCACATAAATGTTCTTGAGGCGGTATAATGTATTCTGATATTTCTGTATCAATAATTTCATCTTCATCTATTTCACAGTTGCCCCTTCCAACTTGTTTTAAAATTCTTATGTTCTTAGTTCTGCCTAAATTATTTTGCAGTTGGATTTGGATTGTATCCGCCTATATTTCTAATGATTGAAAAATGATTTTCCAGGCAATCATATTGAAATCTATTTGTTAATAAAAATAAATAGGTCTCGTCTTTATAAACAATACAAATACAAAGTACATAGTAATTTTATATATTTTTTCTATTTCGGTGTACTTTAAGCCTATAAAAGCACTGTTAATACGTCATTAAGAAGATCTATAAGCACATTGTTTGATACAATGAATGTATTAACGTTAACAATCAGACAAAATTAACAACACAAAATACACAAACTGTCACAATGTGAAATTTCAATTATTAGCGGGAAGCGCTAACCGACAAAAATGCACCAAATCATATTTTTGATATCGCATTTTTTTTTTAAATCACATTGTATAAAATGACCTGAATAGAAAAAAAAATTATAAATGATATGTTTCATAAGACCTGTTCACGTACGAGTCCAAGTTTACAAAACGAACCACAAGGCGAGTTTGGCAAAGGACGAAAATGCCTTATGATACTTTTTTTTTATTTTAATTCTTTTTTACTTGTAAACATAAAATTGTAAGAATTATAAAATTTTATATTATGTACTTATGTACCTATCTGTAAATCTACAGTTGGAATTTGAAAATTTTCCATAAAAGTAATTTGTCCAAAAATAAAATTAACATGAGATATTTTGATATGTATTTATTTGATAAAATAGCTTAATTTATTTTATGCATATATTGTACATTATAAAAGGGGTAAAAAATTTGGAATACCTATACACATTTTGATAAGTTAATTCTTAGTCAGAAAAATATTTATTTCATAATTCACAAAATTCAAAGTTCATTTTTAGTGTCCGTAAAAATAATAATGAATTAATTTATTTGTTATTCAAAAACAGTTACGTGATTATTAAATATCTAATTATTTTTTATTAACAATTTCGTGTCTCCGACTCCAAGCGATTTCACTCGAATACATCCGAACTTAATTACCGCCAGTCTTATCGAATGTTAGTACGGCCAAATAATAAAATTATTAAAGGTGGCAGCATAATACGTCGCTGTACAGTGTGCTACGTAAATGCCCGTAAGGTTGCCAATCTATATACATTATTTAATCAATGTTTATACTGATAAAAAAGTTAAAAGAACTCTGTAGTTCACAAATTCACAAATTTGTTACCACTCTTAACTACAGTTTCAGTTTCGTTATCGCTATCATCCAAAGGGATATTGGGACAAGAAAATGTCATAACAAATATTTAGTGATGCTAATGTTTACAGAATTTTATTGCACTTGGCCTGTACCGAGCGGTCGAGTGTCAGGCGCAATGATTCTCAACACAAGAAACACCAAATTATCAAAACTTATTTCTCTCCCCAATAGGCACCCAAATCTCTATGTAATTTTTTACTTGTACGTTAGAGGCAGCACTAACTGACTGCAAACTATTTAAACGAACGATAACGATTTTAAGCATTAGGTCGCCATTATTGATATTACTTATTAAATGATTTGGCCGTACTAACATTCGATAAGACTGGCGGTAATTATGTTCGGATATATTCGTGTGAAGTCCCTTGGAGTCGGAGACACGAAAATGTTAATAAAAAATAACTAGATATTTAATTACGTAACTGTTTTTGAATAACAAATAAATTAATTCATTATCATTTTTCGGACACTAAAAATGAACTTCTGTGAATTATGAAAAAAATACTTTTGTATAGGTATTTTTAATTTTTTACCCTTTTATAATGTACTTATATGCATGAAATAAATTAAGCTATTTTATCAAATAAATACATATCAAAATATCTAATGGCATACGCTTATTTTATTTTTGGACAAAATACTTTTTTGGAAAATTTTCAAATTCCAACTCTACTATGTATATATGTTTTTTATGGATTTACAAATAGGTACATACATAATGAAAAATTTTATTATTCTTACAATTTTGTTTTCAAGTAAGAAAAGAAATAAAATTTAAAAAAAGTATCATAAGGCATCCTGGACGTATTCAAACGTAATATTTTTCAAAATTCTTTTATCGATGTAATCAACATTTTTCTATTGAATTTTCATACGTCTCAGGACAACAATGTATTTTCTTACATCTTCAATTTATATATTTTAACTTATTTTGACGCGTCGGCCTGATGATGGACTGTTAGTCCGAAATCGATTGCCAATTAAATAAATAATTTATACATTCTGCAACGACAAAAAAACCTTGGATTTTTTTTTCTACCCTTATCATAAAGCAATCTCGTCTCTTGTCAAATTCTCCTCGTGGTTCGTTTTCTAAACTTGGACTCGTACGTGACCAAGCCTTATGAAACATATCTTTTATATATATATATTTTTTTTTTTTGAGGTAATTGTATACAATGTGATTTTAAAAAAATGCGACTTCAAAAATATGACTTGGTGCATTTTTATCGGTTATACTGGAAGCGCTTCCCACTAACAATTGAAATTTCACATTTTCACAGTTTGTGTGTTTTGTGTTGTGAATTTTGTCTGATTGTCTACGTTAATACATACATTGTATCAAACAATGCGCTTATAGATATTCTTATCGACGTATTAACAGTGCTTTTATAGGCTTAAAGAACACAGAAATAGAAAAAAATATATATAAAATTAAAATTGGCAGTGACATGGATCCAATTCCAACAAATACTATGCACTTTCATTTGTATTGTTTATAAAGAAGAGAACAATTTATTTTTACTAACAAATATATTGCAACAAGATTGTCTGGGAAACTATTTTTCAAGCATTAGAAATAGAGAGGGATACAATCCAAATCCCACTGCAAAATAATTTAGGCAAACATTGCAAAGAACTAAGAACATAAGAATTTTAAAACCAGTTGAAAGGGGCAACTGTGAAATAGATGAAGATGAAATTATTGATACAGAAATGAATCCATTACACCGTCTCAAGAAAATTTATATGAGATAACCGATAATGGTGAAATTATATGATCAGAAAATGTTGAAGATAGTGAAAATAATGACAATAAATCTCAAATTCAATAGCCAAATAATTTATATGAGGAATGTGCTGTGGTGTACTTCACTGGATATTTGGTTTTTCGTTATATTGAATAATATAATTGCGAAAATTGTAATAAAATTTTAAAGAAAAATTACCTTCTTCTTGGTGAAAAGTAAATTTATTTAGTTCTAAAAGATTATGACAAAATGAATGATATACAATATCTTTGCAGACCGAATGAAGAGATGGTAAAGATTGTGTCAGAAGTATTGAAATTTTTTAGGGAATTTACAAAGCAGGAAGGATATTATTAAAAAATTGTGTACGGTGCTTAAATTCACATTCCAGTAACAGGTTAAATAAAAGTAATGGATGCTTTGAGCATAAAATTTTTATTATAAAAACATTCATTAAAATAAAACTTTTAAAAACTTTAAAATGGAAATTGCAGATATTTCAAGAAAATCTTGTAAAAGAAAAATAAATATTTTGTAGAACAAATAATAATTATTATATATAGGTTGTGATTTTAACTCAGTACCTGGGTTCCATTCTAATGAAACCTATTTCAATGACGCTTGGTAAGCACTTTATTTAAAAAAGAATAGCTATTTATAATATATGTTAAAAGTGACATTTTAATTTGGTGAAGCAGTGTGGTCCAAACATTCAAATGCATATATGGATATAACCGCTGTAAATTCATATTAAATTGATTTTCGATTCAATGATAAATGATTTTTTTAATTTATTGGAAATATTAAAAATGTTATGGAATATGTAATGTGTATGTATTAAAAATAAATGTATAATTATATTAAATTTCTCTGAAGAAATGACGAAATAATTTAACAGATTCAAATTATAAAATTAATTGGCTCCGCCTGAGGCACCGCCAACGACCAAAAATACAAATAGACAAAACACGCTCTATACTTCACTATTGTTTGTTATGTTCTCGGCTGGACAGAAAGAGACAACTAGAGATAGCGATATATAAAGACTACTCCAAAGTTTGTCGATAGATGTCACTACGTTCCTTACAATCTATTTGTGACATTTTGCTACTTTGTTTGGAAGTTGTCAAGTTATTTTGTTTTGTGTATTTAAAGTTTCCCGGTCTTATTCTTTTCTTTTGAAGTTGTTGAATATTATCATAAAAATAACTCATAAGTTTAATATTATTTTTGCATTTTTCAGACCCAGACAATATATTTTCGTAAATTAGAATGGTACGAAAGTGTTGTGCTTATCGCTGTAATTTACAGTTTATAAAAGGACAAGTGTCTTCCCACCTGTGACCGTACACATACATATAAAATTAAGAAAACTTTACATAATATAACTTGGTTTTCATCAGGTTTCCTTCAGATCCGGAAAGCTTTGGAAGAAACCCGGAAAACGGCTTGGAATTTTATTCCAGGAAAATTTAGTTACGTATGCTCAAAGCATTTTACAGAAGATTGTTTATCACTTCTGGTATTGCTGGTCCACTTAAACTAGAACTTTAAAACATTATGCAGTACCAACAATTTTTTATTCGACTCCACCCTCTAATAATGGTATTCAATTGCTAAATTTAATTTTAGATATTTATTTCAGAATTAGGATCCATCATGAAACCAAAATTAATTTAGAAAAATGTACAAGTAGAATAAGAAGCATTTACACAAAAACAATATTATTTAAAAATAAAATAAATAATTACCTATATAAAATTATTTTTATTCTTTCCTTATACTAATATCAATTTGTTTAATGTATTTTATAATTTGTTTTCGTTAATTATAATTCAAATGTTTCAAATATAGTACAATACATGTTTACAGAACAAGCAGTGATATCTAGCGGTTACTTCAGGACGCGACTTTGAATATCTCTATCCTTAGCTGTCTCTTTCTGTCCAGCCGAAAACAAAACAAATGCTATGAAGTTTGTGGTCGTTGGGCCCCACCCGCCGACGAGTTCTATCATGCTGCTATCTTGTAGCGAATTAAACACATGTATAGTAGACAACCGCCACGCAGACGGCTCTCACTCTTACAGAATAAAAATGTGTTACGCGGTTTGACTATAGCATTGCCAATCTCTATATATACTATTTAATCAATGGTTAAATACACAGAACACTACACTAACAGAAGCGCAAGCTCCTTGAAATGAAACGGAAACGCGATCTAAGCGCCATCTAGTATTCGTCTGCATATATTAACGTATTTAAGAGGAAAATATAAATCTGTACTGCTAAATATGATTAAAATATGAAATAAGGTCAAACATTATTATTTAACTTAAAACATGAAAGACTAATTATTAATAGCAATATAAATATTTATTTCGTACAAAATATATTGTTAAATATTGGAACTTACAAAAATAAAAAAACAAAATCAAAAAATAAAGTTATTCTAATTACACATGAGATCTACAAGAAAATAAATAGGAATACCTAACAATTATAAATAAAACATACGTTCATAAAGATATACCTAAACAAAAAAAAAAATCATAAATAGATGAAATATGCCCAGTTGCACAGCTGACACTTAAATTTTAAGTGTTCCTTGAATTGACAATATCGTATCGAAACGAAACGTCAAATGAGTAAGTAAATTTTGCTGTCAAAATTTCGATTTGCATTTTTTTGTTTAAGTCTAGCTTAAAATTTAAAGTTCAGCGGTCCAGCTGGGCATCAAACGTAAGAAATTCATCTTATTTGATAATATCACCATAATAAAAATCACAATAAATCAAAACAAAAACATCACAGAAAATTACAAAAAGTAAACAGCTATGACTAGTTGCTACAACTAGCAAATATAAATAATTATATTTACATTGACATGATTTTTTTTAGCTTTTTTGACATGACCAGAAGTTTGTACTAAAGGTTTTTTCTTATCTTTTACATATTTATACAATAACAATCTGACCGCTTTGTTTATAATCATATGGTCACATTTATGTGTATTACAAAATGAACTTCTGTAATTTTTAAAAATTAACATTTTAAAATCATTTTCTAAATTGAAATGATGTCCATTTTTATCCGAAAATCCATACAGCATTGTATGTAAATTTTCTATTAATGCTACGACTTGATCACTAGTATAAATTAAAGCAGTATTATTTGTGTACTCTTTAAAAGATGTAAATAAATGATTATTACCCAAACCATCCATAAATAAGTCTTTTGAACAAACAAGACAGTTTTTATCTGGGATATCTATTTTTTTTTTTTTTTTTAATAGGTAGCCAGCTACGTAAGACAATTTTCAATAGTAAGATCATCAAAATCAATAAAATCACTGGACTCGCTACACAATGTGTCATTCTGTTTCTCTTTACGATCCATACTTTCAGTTGCTTTCTGTAAAAAACAATTAAAATTGTCCAAATTTTGACAGTTGTCATTTTCGCAGTTGCTGTTTTTTGATATTGATAGCACCAAATTATTTAAAACAATGGTTTTTAATGCAGCTGTAAATTGATGCGCAGTTGGATTTGTATTCGAAATTCCATGTTGCCGTATAAGACAAAAAAGATTTTCAATAATGTCTTAAAACATCTTAAATTTAAGTAATTGAAACCAATACTTCTCAGCTGATGCCACAAATATGTAATAGATCTGATCGTGAGGGTCCAACTTGTGTGACTCAATTGAGCAACAGCTACTTTATCTTTCATTTTAATAAATGAATCTTCGAAATTGAACTGTTCTGGTTTCAATTTGTACAACCTTTTATAATTGGACTTCAAATAATCGCAAAACAATCTTTCTATATATTCAAATTTAGCAGTTTTATCCTTATCAAATTTAATATTGCAACGCAGCAAGGCATGTCTAGTGCATTTTAATAAATTCGGTACGTCATATATTGTAACAATGGTCTCATTATTTATACTGAAAGTGTATGGCGTAGGATTGTCTTTTTCTTTTCGCACACAATTCTGTAAGGGTTTTACGCAATGTGGAGCCCTGATCACAAATTGTTGCTTTTACTTTGAAACCTATACCCTGTAATTGTGTTATAATATTTTTAATTATTGTTTTTAAATTGTTGCTGGAAATAGTACCGGAAGTAAAATAATAAGTAACTACTTGTTTCCAAGTTCTTCTAAAACCCTTTATCATGGAAACAAGTGCATGATTGGCTGCCCTCGCGGTACGACCCAGTTCCCCAAAATCTTCATACTCAGAAATTTTTTGCCTATGTGCCTCATAATGAAAACCATTGCTTAGCGAAATTTCGTCAAAAACTAACCGACAATACTTATCTAAGTCTGGCTTATCATCTACTTTCACTTTTAATTAATGAATTTAAATGAATTATGAATATGTTCAATTTAAGATATCCACTATTCTATTGCAGATATCACAAATTCAATTCAAGATATCTCAAATTTAATTACTGATATCTTAAAATGAATTACAGATATCTGAAATTGAATTATGGATATGTTCAAATTTAGATATCTAAAACTGAATTAAAGATTTCTTAAATTGTATTTAAGATCTCTGAAATTCGATTTCAGATATCTAAATAATTTTAGATATCTAAAATTACATATAGGAAAGCATGTAAATTGAATTTGACATATCTTTAATTGAATTTTAGATATCTTAAATATAACCAAATTAGAGATATCTCGAATTGAATTATAGATATCTGAAATTATATTTAAGATATCTTTAATTCAATTAAGGATATGTCACATTATTTAAAGTCAAGGAAAAAAGATGGAATAAAAAGTAAAACGGCGTTCCATATATTTTCCCAATAAAAGTTTATTTTATTTTTTATT
This sequence comes from Ophonus ardosiacus, assembly GCA_943142095.1. Taxonomy (NCBI): domain Eukaryota; kingdom Metazoa; phylum Arthropoda; class Insecta; order Coleoptera; family Carabidae; genus Ophonus; species Ophonus ardosiacus. The sequence goes on from OW964835.1 coordinate 22,263,092, forward strand.
TTACTTTTTTCATTATTCATACACATATTATGGTATTTTAAAGTTCTTATTTTATTAATGTTATGTAAAAGTGAATTGCATTTTTGTTATTTTAAATAAATAGTACAAGAAAAAAAAAATAATTTTTAATCTTTTCAAAAACAGTTATTGTATCATATTAAAATAAAATATCTGATGTGGACACCACATGACTTCCTTGTACGCCTGTTACACTAAACATATTTTGTTAATAATTAAAATATGTATGTAACACACCCAATCATAAAATTGCACGTATTTGACATAATTTGACATTGACATTAAATTCTTTATTTTTTTTTTTTTTTTTTGTCCAAAAAGTACATAATTTTTAAATTTATATATCTCGCTTATACAAAGAGATAATTTAATAATACCTGATGTTTTCGACGCAGAATTCAATTATCTAAAACTTTTGTTTGAAGCATTTATTATTCAAATGAAAATAATACTATTTTTCTTTTAGGAAAAATTGATAATAGCTTCAAGTTAAATATCACTTCCGGTCAGACTATTTTAACCAAAATCTATTGTTATTCCCATTGATATAAAAGTATTATATACCAAATTTGAAAAGGTTTGGATTATATTTTAATATAGTTTTTATTAAAATCTATTATAGGCTTTAAGTAAAATACCACTTCCGGATACACCATTTTAATTAAAATCTATTGTTATTTCCAATGATATAAAAGTATTATATACCAAATTTGAAAAGTTTTAGATTATATTTTCATATAGTTTTTCATTAAAAGCTATTATAGGCTTCAAGTAAAGTACCACTTACGGGTAGACCATTTTAACTAAAATCTATTATATTATTGCCATTGATATGAAAGTCTTATATACCAAATTTGAAAAGTTTTGGATATTTTAATATAGTTTTTCATTAAAATCTATTATAGGCTTCAAGTAAAGTACCACTTCCGAAAGTTATGTAATCACCAAAAAGAGAGGTGCACAACTAGATGTTATAACAGGCGAAAATTCTATCGGAAATTATAAATTTTCCAACTTTTGCAGAGATTTGCTACACCCAGACTCATCCTGCATGTACATATCTGTGGTGTTATGGCAGAAGTTGATATGTCAATTTTTGCCCATTTTAAGTTTTATACTTGATATGTCATATTTCAACGTACTGTACATGTTGCCAAAACTTGATACGTGAAGAACCTACAAATCACTTTGATATTGACCTTGGCAAATGTTGTTATGTCTACATCTGTTAAATATTATGTTGCCAAACATTGATATGTAACATATCAACTTTTGGCTGCATCTGTCATACTTCGAATACTGACATACCTGTACCAATGTGAGCATAACCTAATATTATTTTTAAACGTCAAGTTTCACATGTGTCAAAGTTTGCAGATTTATCCTATTAAGTGTACATAATAAGACTGTGTTAACCAATTTAAAGTTATTTATACCGAAATATGTGTAAATATGTCTTATACAAATAGACATAACTTTATTAAAGCACTTAAAGATGCAGTTTATGTTTCAAATTTTACTTGCAGTGCTGATACTAATAATCAATCAGGTAAATAATTGTAAATTTTATATTTCAAGTTCTTCTATTTATTCAAACTAATTATTTGTCAGATGATATCCAAGTAAATAATAAACTAGAAATTGGCGAAAAAAATGAAAAGAACGGCGAAGAAAATCCAGCAGTTCTAGGTGTAGGAGTCTTGCAAGAAGATGTAGTTAGTGATAAAAATAATACTATAGACACAAATAACAACAACGACGACTCAAATTCTATTGGAGAAAATTCTTATGACGACGAAGACTATGTTCCGGATAAGGAATCGTCAGATGAGAGTATTCATATAGTCAATAACACTAATGTTGAAATTGCTAGAAAAGATTCACAATCAGGAGCTCCTGAAAAAAAGAAGAGAAAAATAGAAAAAGAGTACAAAGACCATGGTCTGCAGTACACAAATAGAAAGGGAGAAATAAAAGAAGCTAAAAAAATAAATGTTATTACTGAATGCTGCCGTAAACACTGTTGTACAGTTTGTTTACCAAACATACAAGAACAAATTTTTAATGATTTTTATAAATTGCCAAAAGAGCAACAGGAACAAATTCTATGCAGTGGAATTTCTATCCATAATAAAAAAGAAGAAAGAAAAGGCAGGGGTAAAACTAATCTTATGCACAATCGTGCAATTACTGCTACGTATTACTTAAAAATCGATAATGAAAATATTTCTGTCTGCAAGAAAATGTATCAAACTGTTTATTGTATAAGTAGAGGAAAAATTGATGTTTTGCTTAAAAAAATTCAAACAAGCTCTAGCAGTTTTCCTCCAACTGACGGTCGTGGACATCATATTCCTGTTAATAAGAAAGAAGAAGAAAGAAAAATAATGCAAGCGCACATAGAAAAGTACCCAAAATACCAAAGTCATTACAGTAGAAGAGATTCCAGTAAACTGTATCTTAGCAGTAAACTTAATATAAAGAAAATGTACGATCAGTATAAAATGGATAGAGAATCAGAGGGTTTTCTAGCAAATGGATCGTATGATTTGTTTAAGCAGGTTTTCAATGCAACGGGTTACAAATTTAAAAAACCAAAACTAGATACATGCAAGACTTGTGATACGTTCTCTTTAAAAATTAAACAGTGCAAAAATAATGAAGAACGATCCACTATACAAATAGAATTTGATGAACACAGAGAAGCTGCTGATCTTGGGTATACTAAAAAAAAAGAAGATAAAGAAGATGCTTTAAACTGTTCCAATAAGCGTGTCTTAGTATTTGATCTACAGCAAGTATTAGATACACCTTTACTGACTGCTAATGTTTCATTTTATAAACGATTACTCTCTACTTATAATTTAACTATAAGAGATTGCAGTGACGGGATTACTGAATGTTTTATGTGGCATGAGGGAATTGGAAAACGTGGTTCTGAAGATATTGCATCCTGTTTGTACAAAAAGTTTAAAAATTTGCCTAGTACTGTGTCTCATGTAATTACATATTCAGACACATGTGGCGGGCAAAACTGTAATATTAATATGACTGTGATGATGAGCTACGTTACTGCAACATCATCTACCCTAAAAACTATAGATCAGAAATTTTTAGTTCCGGGTCACACACATTTAGAGTGTGATGTGTATCATGCAAGAATTGAAAAAGCAAAAAAACATGCAGATATCCCAATAATGATACCTCGAGATTGGGCTCAATTTGTAAGAACAGTAAGAGGGAAAAAACCGTTTCGAGTTCATGAATTAAAACAGGAAGATTTCATCATGTTTTCAGATTTTTTGAAAAATATTTTAATAAAAAAGGTAGTGGATACGAATGGGTGTAAAATTAACTGGTTCAAAATTTGTTGTATAAGGTATGAAGAGACTTTCGGAGTAATTAAATTCAAAACAAGTTTAAATGAAGACGAGGAATTTAGAACAATGGATCTGCGAAGATGTAAAAGAGGAAGGCCATTAAATATTTCCAATTTAAGTGAACTGAAACGTTGCTATAATAGTCCGTTATTAATAAATCCAAAAAAGAAAGAAGACCTTTTAAGTTTACTTCCGTTGATTCATGAAGATTGTCATTATTTTTATGAAAATTTAAAAACTACAAATGAAAACAATACAAGAAATGGAATAAAAAATTATATTTTTGGGTTTATCTTACTGATATAAATATAAATGTATATTTTGTAGTCACTTTAATTAATAAATATGCAGAAAATAAATGCGTTCACTTTTTTTCTTTTGTATGTTATGTCAGAGAAATAAAAAAATGAATGTGTCAAAAGTTGATATGTCAATTTTGTATTTTTTTTTTTTACTAATATTTTTTTATACAATGATATTACATTCGTAGTGATATTATTTGTAAATATCTACGAATATCAAAAATGCACAATAAAAATTGTAATATTACTGTAATTATTTTACTAATAAAATTAAACTTTTAAATTGATTTATCCAAAATCACTAAAAATTGACATATCAACTTCTGCCATAACACCACAGATATAATATACATACCTTATTAGATAATTATCGCCGAACTTGCAGCAATACATACTGCACTCTCCACGAAACAACTGAGCGACTGACTGAAAACTAGCCCATTTTCACTGTAAAGCGTGTTGAACAGCAAATAGCAGTACTCCCGGTCATACTTTATATCCCTGTAAAATGTTTTTTTTTTTAAATAACAGCAATATTCAACCTACAATAGCTTATTATAATTCTACAAATGATATTGCTTGAAGCATTGACATTTTTATCATTTCTGCTCATTTTAGTGACAATTTCAAAAGCTGTAATAATAGTATATTAATCAATGAGCATGTAATGTATGCTATTAATCATGAAAATTAAGTTTGCATCACGAGCCGAAAGGCGAGTGATGTAAATCATTCGAATAATTAATAACCATTACATGCGAATAGAATACTGATTTATTCACAACTATCAAATAATAATATATCATATATATTTGTATCAAAAATTAATTAGAATTTTTCAATGACAACTCAAAAAAAAAAAATCTGTTGTGGCCAGCACAAGACCTCTCGCCATTTCCATATTAGGCTATATATGTACTGTATTGCACTTCGCTTTCGAACCGTCGTTTTATAACAAAATATTACAGAACTTTACCCAAATATTGTTTTTTATTGTATCTAACATGTCTTCTGCACACATATAATTCTAATTATATCTATTTTATATCATTTTCATGTCAGAGATTGTTCCAATTTATTACCCAGATTGGCGGTATTTCTGATAGATATATGCATTTTACCACAATTTTACCTATAATTTCAAATATTTAATTAATAAAATAAGAAAAATTAAATATACTTCCCAGAAAAAGCTTTCACAATGTCCACAATGTCACTAAAAATGTTGATATTTGACAATGACATGTGTCATGTTATAAACATTGGAATTTATCAACTGGTTTCCTTAGTGCCTTGGCGTCTGCGATTAGTTCACTCTACAAATTATAGTGTCTTTATCTCTAAATCTATACAAGATATAATAAAAATTTTAAGTGTATTAGATGGAGAATTTTATGTTCTTCAAAATTTAATAAAAAAAACCTCCCAAAAAATTATATTTAGAATTTAGAAGAATTTTTCTAAGAAACTACTACTTCCGGTTGTTCAATTGTTACCAAAACCTTTTCAGCTCTGCCCAGGAATGTCAGATTGAGGAAACTGCAGTTAAATATTTTTTAAGTCTTATAGTTTTTGAGGAATCGTGACTACAACATCCAGACATACATACATACATACACACACACACACACACACACACACACACACACACACACATCCACACACACACAGACATCATTTTAAAAATGTTATAATCGGATTGTAGGGACCTTAAATCGTGCTTATTCAATAAAATCTGGATATGCGAATTTTAGCATGAATTCAATACCTCTCTTAGCGAGAGGTAAAAAATGTTTTTAAACATATACAAATCTAGTTATCGTAGTAACAAAATTAAGAAGTGATTTGACATTTAACAGAAAATCTTAAAACCAACTATTCAGCTACAGTTAAGTTCAAAAAGAAAAGTATGATAAATGACGGAACTAATGGAACTTTAACTTCTTATGCGAAAAAATATTTATTGAAGTAATTTTGTTCGTACTCTTTGAAAGGTAAGATTTGAATTTGACATAACTGTCAACATTATTCAATTAGCAACAGTAACGAAGGTCATTATTTGATAAAAAGCAATTGAATTATGGGTATATTATTTGACAGTTGTGGATAAATAATATTTTAATGATTTTGCATGTTATAAAATTATAATACTTAGTCCCCAAATAATAATAATAATAATAATAATAATAATAATAATAATAATAATAATAATACTAGTTGACTACAAGCCCATTTGCACCAAACACACTGAATAAATATTTATGACTTTTTCAAAATTGTTTGAATAGGAGGATGTGGGCAAAGCTCAACGTAGATGACACCATCCTAGCTATGAACTGTTGCCGTCGATAATTTTGAATGACTTCACTGACAGTTACAATTTTTTGTTTCTGACGTAAAAGTACAATTATAAAGTCAAATCCACGTGAAACAGTGTTCATTATTATAAGTTTTACCAGTTTCATAGCTAAAAAATCATTTTTCTCGAAATGATTTGCACAAATACTTGTTTTATACTTGGACTTAAATTTCATTATTCTTTTCTTCTTTCATCCTTTGGTAAACTATAAGAATATAACAAGAACGTATTATTTAAAAGAAGAATCAGAATCCAAATATCAAATAGGTAGTTTTACGTATCTGTCACTTTTAGTACCGGATTCTCCAATTATTAATACTTGGGGCTAGCACGCGCATACCAAAGTGTACGAATTTTATTATATAGTTCTAGAAAATTCATAGCTGCGATGTAGCTATAGTTTTTATACTCTATATCACCATCGTCAACTCCCATTTCTCACAAGGATAAATTACTTTCATTTTACATAGCCTTAAATTCAGATTTCACGATTCAAATTATAGTTCTCTAATTCTTTACTTCTTTAATTTAAAATTATGAAATTTATACCTACTTACCAAGTTCTATACAATAAAAATAAACTGCTTATATCACAGAATGCAATGCATTCACTTTCCAAGTTGCTCAAGTATAGCTTACAACTTTTCGGACTTATAGTAGTGTTCAATAAAATTAAACATGCATGGAAGATTTAAGATGATACAAAATGAATGAAAAATTTTTTGGCATATTTACCTTTTAATTATTCTACTGCCATAATAAAATATCTGTGTACCCATTAGATTCTTAACATGAATATAAATTAACAAAAACAAACAAATACAAGATGTATGATCCATAAACAAACTAACAAACAAAATCGGAAACTTCTTAAACACACATTTTATCCATCCAAACCGAACCGAAGTCATAACCACGTCATAACCAAACACCTTTGAGTGTTGCCAATTATATAATACAAAATTAATTTCGAAGTTTTTTTTATTATTATAAGAAAATACTACGTCTTGATTTTAATATTATTTTTCTAATTCTACATAAGTATTGAAGATATTTGACTCCGAAAGCGTGACGTTAAAATCGACCAGGAATTACAAAAGCTGAAAGTAGGCTTCTGGATTCTTGAAAGAGGTTGTCGTGAACGAACCGTACTAGTGCCAAATTTAAATAGCTGTCATTTGTCTAATTTGAAAACCAGAAACTTTAATGATGTGACTTTGTTACATTTTCCTCTTTTATGTAAAGTAAAATAAATTAAAATATATGCGTTATTTGTTTCTGAAACATTATATTGAAGTATTTTTTTATAAATTCCAAGAAATAATGTTATTGTAACTCTGTCGTTCTGCAGTGAGGGCGAAAGGATTTTCCTTCTATTAATCTGTGTTTCTCCACATATAGGCCACCTAGGCTATTGTTCAAGGGATGAACGGTATTCTGCACCTATTCACTTCTGTCCGTTATTGCTTGCAATTCGGTTCGTAGTGTTTTAGTCGCGTTTGAATTATCTTATCTGGTACAATTTTGAACTTTCGCAAATTATGATACCATAATAACACGTGATACGTGATTCGTTTTTCTGCAATAATAAGTTTTTTTGTAGATGAAAAGAGACTTTTATTCGTGGTGAAAATGCAGTCGAACCAAACCATGTTCATGTGGCCTGTGATGTCCATGAAATGGTTTATAATGCAGACCTTAAAATTATAAAAGGAAAAGTGCATACCAGTTTTAAAAAGAAATATTATGTCGAAGTAAGTTTATGTTTCAAACATAAATTTTATCGTATTTGTACTACATTGAATTTTACAGATTTGTTTAAATGAAGACAAATCCAATGAAAATGATTCGTGTACATGCACTAGACAGGTAAATTTCGTTGCCATCACATGGTTGCGTTAGCTATGCATGTACACTGCAATATTTCCGTTACGGATATGGCTTGTTCCTGGCCGAGGAAGAAAATAACTGATATTACAGTACAAACAGTTGAGGATGTATATCCTTCAACACCACATTGATTCACTGATCGCTCAGTTTCGGAGGAAGATGTTGAAGAATTAAGAAACAAATTATTCAAATTTGAAAGAACAGTAGGTTTTAATCATTGTGGAGTTGCGAGTCATTTTGTCGCCGGTGATTTAAGTCTGTCCGAGAAAAGTTTTTTAATAGTCGAACTGTTGCCATCAGGCTTTCATTTAAATATACAAGGGCCATAGGAAGAATTAAAACTTTTCAGATATTACATATGAGAGAGAGAAGAAAACCGAGAATGGGGGATTCCAGCTCAATCGAATTAAAGGAAAATAGTAAAAAAATACGAATGTATATGCTGAATAACGAATATTAATAAAAAAATAAATGGTATAATTGCGATATTTCGGAAATAAGGAGTTTTTTGTTATAACGCTTCGACACCTATATGAAATATATATATATATACAGCAGTGGACAAAAGTATGGAAACTTTTAAATAATTCATTTTTTTTAAATATGTTTATAGTTCTCGCAAATTTGAATCGAATTTTCTAAAGTCAATATATAGAAGAATATATTCACAAGAAATCTTTTGATATTGACTGTACGATTTAAGTGAAATAACATATACACGTTTTTTTGGTGGACAAAAGTATGGAAACATATTGAAAATATGGTTTTAATTGTCTGCACTGTGATACGATGGCTATGCGATGTAGGAAAATAGGAAAATAAGACAATTAAAACCATATTTTCAATATGTTTCCATACTTTTGTCCACCAAAAAAACGTGTATATGTTATTTTACTTAAATCGAAGTCAATATCAAAAGATTTCTTGTGAATATATTCTTCTTTATATTGACTTTAGAAAATACGATTCAAATTTGCGAGAACTATAAACATATTTTTAAAAAAATGAATTATTTAAAAGTTTCCATACTTTTGTCCGCCACTGTATATATATATATATTTAATATCTTGACTGGCGACCGAAAGACCGCCTATACATGCATAACAAATAGCGTTAGGAGGTGGGGGGTTACTACCAATGGAAGTTAAGAAATTCAAATTCGAAAGGAGGGGTTAACGTTCCTGTATGGCAGTTCTCAAACAGTTTTTATTTTTCCTAATATTTTCAGATGAAATAATAAAAAAAAAAATGGTGGAATCCCCCATTGTGAGATAGCAAATATTTATCAAAATACAAAGGCAAAAGTCGAAATAAAACTTTAAAAAAGTACAGTGAAAGAAAAGCGAATTGGAAGAAACAAAGGAAGTAAAAATCCATAATATCAGGGAAGTGAGAAAAAAGTTACTGCAGTATTTATTCAACCGAAACTTTTAGGTTAACAAAAACGTGGATAAACAAATGTTTAAACAATAAAACCCACGACACCTATAAAGCAGTAGAAGTAACACACCACTGGCGGAAAAATGTCAAACAATAACACCAAGGACACCTATAAAGGAGTAGAAGTAACACACCACTGGCGGCAAAATGTCAAACTACAAGGATTTAGCAAGGGACGAACCAATAGTGTAGGTGATCTATACAATGTTATGAAGAAAACTTCGCTAAAAGTGTCAAAACACAAAGGTCACCAACGTTGAAAAGGAAAGTAATGGAGGCGGGAAATTATGAAAAGGAAATATTGAAAATGTTAAAAGACATGAAAGTAAACATGGAACAAATAAAAGACGAAATTTAAAATCGGAAACAACTTATTGATATGATGTATAAAAAGGGATAAGTAAACAATTAACATCAAGAATAGCCAACATATACGAAGAAACCCGCAACAAAGTGAGAATAAACGAAGATGAAACAGACATATTTTGGACGAGTAAAGGACTGCGACAAGGATGCCCGCTTAGTACAACACTATTCGCGCTATACATAAGCGACATTGAAGAACATTTCAGTAAAGGACAAACGGGAGGAATAGTAGTTGGAAAAAGGAAATTCTGGACACTAGCTTATGCAGATGACCTTGCAATAATTGCAAAAACAGAAAAAGAAATGAAATCCTTATTAAACAGATTTCAAAATTATTTACGAAAGAAGAAATTAGACATTAATACACAGAAGTCGAAAATAATGAAATTTAGAAAAGGTGGAGGCAGAGAAAACGTAGAAAACTGGGAATGGGAAGAAAATATAATAGAAACAGTAAAAAATTATAAATACCTTGAATATAATTTAAAAAAAAAATGGAAGAGGGAAACATGTAACAGAAATGGCAAAAAAGCAAATTTAGCACTAGCACAAATATGGAGTATTGGCGAGAGAAAATTTGGAGAAAATTATAAGACAAGAGTAATGATGTTTGACATCTTAATAAAAAGTATAATGCTCTACGCTTCAGAAATTTGGGGATGGACGGAACAAGAATCCCTAGAAAATATACAATGCAAAAACTTGGATGGATACTGGGATTAGAAACACAAACACCAAAATATATAATTATAAAAGAAACCAAAAGGAACAAAATAAGAATAGAGACTGGCAAGAAAGCAATGAAATATGAAGAAAATATCTGATGTGGACACCACATGACTTCCTTGTACGCCTGTTACACTGTACATATTTTGTTAATAATTAAAATATGTATTATAACAGACCCAATCATAAAATTGCACGTATTTGACATTGACATTAAATTCTATATTTTTTTCCTAATTCATAGCAAACTTAATTACAGAAATCAAAAAATACATAATTTTTAAATTTACATATCTCGCTCATACAAAGAGATAATTTAATCATACTTGATGTTTTCGACGCAGAATTCAATTCTCTAAAACTTTTATTTGAAGCATTTATTTCTAAAATCAAAATAACACCATTTTTTTCAAGAAAAACTGATAACAGCTTCAAGTAAAGTATTACTTTCGGTTAGACTATTTTAACCAAAATCTATTATGTTATTTCCATTGATACAAAAGTATTATATACCAAATTTGCAAAGTTTTGGATTAGATTTTAATATAGTTTTTCATTAAAATATATTATAGGCTTCAAGTAAATTACCACTTCCGGTTAGACCCTTTTAACTAAAATCTATTGTTATTCCCATTGGTGTAAAAGTATTATATACCATATTTGAAAAGTTTCGGATTATATTTTAATACAGTTTTTTATTAAAATCTATTATAGGCTTCAAGTAAAGTACCACTTCCGAAAGTTATGTAATGACCAAAAAGGGAGGTGCACAACTAGATGCTATAACAATCCTAAATACAAAATTTTAACTTTCTACGGCTTCCCGTTTTTCAGTTATGCGATATACGTACGTACAGACGTCACCTCAGGAAATTAGTCAAAATGGATTCAGGGATGGGTAAAATGGATATTTCCGTTGAAATCTGGAAACCGAAATTTTTCGCGATTACAATACTTCCTTTACTTCGTACAAGGAAGTAAAAATAAGGATGAAAGAAGAAGAAACAATCTTAGTTGAATGCTGGAAAGAACTACAAAAATGGGAGAAAAATAACCAATCAAATTCTAAATGGGAAATAGAGCGGAAAAATATTACGAGAGAAACGGATTATCTACAATAGAAGTGGAAAGACAACGACAAAGAAGAGAAATATTACAAGGAAGAATAATAAAAACTGATAAAGAAAACCAAAGACAAGAACAAGTAAATAGCATAACAGAATCGAGCTATAATCAACAGTACAAAAATATTATAACTCTTAATTTACCACGATACCTACATGAAAAAGGAAAAAGGGGGAGATTAAAATTAATCGTGCGGTTTAGATGCGGTAATGAAGAGAACGGTAACAAAAAATGGAAAAGAGGAACTAAAATGCCGAATCTGCAACAATAAGAAATAAACATTATGGCACTTGGCGTATGAGTGTGATGGATCAAAGGAAGAAAGAAGCATGATCGAGATATTAATTAACAAATATACACAGTTGAAATGTATTTTCAAAGCCATTTTTGGGACGAATAAGATATATACTACTACTATTACGTATGATTCCTTTTTATAATGCCCGCTTATAAGGGAAATCGAAATATTTTACAATGAGTAAAGTATGTAATCGAATTTTTGTAAGTATGTACAAATGCCTGACACAGGCTGGTAATGAATACGTGTTCCGAATTTATGTATGTAAAGGAAGCAAATTGATTAACTTTTACTAATAAACTCATAATACGAGCCTCGTCGCACATCAGTTCGCCCAATTGTTAAAAATTCATTTATCATGACTTGAAATTTGTAATAATAATTAAATAAATCTGTACTTTTTATTTAATATGAAGATTTTTCAACATTGTTAATAAATATGATTTATATTTTCGCGGGTTTTACTTAACTTCACTTGTCATAACGAATTAGAATGGACTGTATCTCAAGTTATTTAATGATTCTGCATATAAGAACACAAATTACAAACTGTTTTAATTACAAATTAATTAATTCAATGTCATCTTTCACAAAACAAAGCTATTACACACACTTGTTTTTTAGTGTCTTATTTTTTATCACTTGATTCAAAAGTCTTTAATATTTGCATTAAAATGAAATATCTCTAACAAACATTATAACGTAATTTTAAATTAAACTTTTAGATAAAGATTAAAAATTTAACGGTATAACCATAACAGTAATCGAGATATTACTTTCATATTATTTATCAATATTGGGTAACACCGTTTTTTATTGTACATTATTACTGTAGTACTTTTAGATATTTTATTTAATAAAACCTCATAGTCTTACAATTTAAATAGACACACAATTGCAATTTGCAAGAGCGCATCTAGCGGGAAAGCATAGAACTAAAGGTTGCTATGGTTACCACGTCCAAACAAAGAACTGTCATTAGCCATAGACCTCTAGACTTCAGCCACCGTTTTAGTTGAATAATTAAAAGATCTTCAATATTATCAAACAAAAAAAAAATGCCCCACGCACATCTTGTGGTTTTAAACTTATTTTTATTGAACACAACGAACAAATCACAAAGAATTCGGTTAACACTGAATGACAGATGCAAACATAATGACAGATAGAATCACGGAGCGGGACGTAAGACAACGAGGGGAGGTTTGTTTGGAAGCATGATCTTCCATCTCTCTCGCTTGCATATGACGTCAATTCTGTGTCTATTCGTTCTAGTATTCCAGTATTTCCTGAAATGGTAAAATTAAGCATTATTTCATTTTACAAAAAATATATGTTGCTATGTGTTATTAGAATGACAAAATGTCTGTAATATTAATAAAAATTGGCGATAATTTATGTTACTTATTATTTCTATCATATATTAACTAAATAAAAAGAAATTAAAGCGAGTGGACGAACCAAGATTAACTGATGGGAAAAGTCCCTTCAAGAAATAAAAATAGATTGTGTTTGCCGTCAGCATTCAATTCTTTTAAGAATTGCCGAATGACAGTTATAGTATATTCCGAAATTAAACCACGGTAACCACTGAAAATGGTTACGGTTTAACCGCGGCTCGACACCGCACTGGAGAAATGGACCGCCTAACAGTTAACCTCAACGTAACAAATTTAAAATAGTTGTTTGAAACTACTACTGCTCATCTGACCTGCACCAAAATGTAACCACACCAAAACCGCCGATCTAGCGCGGTTAGCGTGGTTACAGAAAAGTTACCAGCTTTCAGTAACCGCGTTCCGAAAATATAACCAGTTACTGAAAAAGTAACCGCGGTTAGCGTGGTTCAATTTCGGAATACACTATTACCTGTACCTGAAGTATCTGCCATTAAGCCTGTTATGTTTGAAAAACAAATGTATAGCTCGTACAAACATAAATCCACTTTAAAATGATTGGTTGGAGTTGCTCCAAACGGGGATCACCCTGGTTCAATGTCTGTCAAAAACTGTTTAGCCATTGTGGAGTAGCTACGTACTTTATAGCGGGGGATTTGATACTAGCAGACAAAGGTTCGTTTTTTTAATTGAGGAGTTACTTCCTCCTGGAGTTAACTTGAATATTCCTCTATTTTTAATGACGCCACAATTTACAGTTGAGCAAGAGCAAGTTAAATATATATATATATATATATATATATATATATATATATATATATATATATATATATATATATATATATTGCTCGTGGAACATGTGGAACGAGTGATACATGGTAAACATACCAAATTAAACATGATACCTGCCTTTTTATTATCGCATTCATCCATTATATTTAAAGTTATCGATGAGCATAAAATATAATATTTTATATAATGTTTATTATTATATTTTTGTTGTTTGTTTTATTCCGTAAATTGTTAACAATGTATTCTATTTTCTTGTAAAAATAAATAAAATTTAAATAAAATGTTTTCATTATATAATTTTTTACAGATTAATGCATTTATACATTTCTACCGTTATCCATAACAATGAAAAACTCAACTTCTCAGAATTTTCATTGTTTTTGGCAGCAGGAACGTCTGCAACGATTTAAAATTCTAAGGACCGGTATTATAAAGGTCCAGTTACATTTAATTCCCAAGTTTGTTCATTTTATTAAATTTACTATGGAACTAATTTAACTGGACTAGTCCTAATAATAAATTTATTTGATGAATGTGAATAATAAACTCACTAAAAAATTGTGTACCTTTTCTAATAAAAAACATGTACATCTTCTTGTAAATGCACGAACCTGTAAATTACATACGTATTTATAGTAAGCATGTGCATAACATTAGTATATTAACGTAAAATAGATTTTATCTAAATATACATATAACCAAACTTAAGTACGTACTCAGATGACAGTTCTTTAAATTGCGCGGTAATGTGTTTTGTTCACCACAAACCGGATAGTGTTTCAGGTTTTGTAATTCCCGCTCGATTTTGACGTCACGCTTTCAGAATCTATTCGCGATGCCAGTTTAGACGTCAGCGCCGCTAGTGACTAAATAGTGAACTTCTTTGGTGGGTGTTGAGATCTGTCAATCTCATGTTTGCTTTGTCATATTTTTGTGTAATTTTGCTTTATTTTTTAATTTTTATATAAACATAGGTTTATAATAATAATATAATAACAACTACGATGTTATTGAATATCCAATGAAACTGAAATGATATAAAAATATCAAAATGAAATTATTACATAACCTTGTAAGTAAATATCTACCATAATACTAGCTGGATGAAAACGATGCTTATATACAAAAGTATTGTATATTCTTATCGCAATACACTTAAATTAATAACAATAACACAAATATAAGAGAGATTACGCAAAAATATTACAAAGTAAACACAGATGTCAATACCCTCCAAGCAAGTTCACCAGCGGCGCTGACGTCTAAACTTGCATCGCGAATAGGCGTTTAAAGTTTAGATCTCAGCGCCACTGCGGATAAAATTTGAAACCCTGCGAGAGACATTCAGAGTTTATAGGCTAGGGTCTCAACCCACGAAAACTTTTACATAGTCTTCTTCAAATTACGACTTATGCATTTCTCGACTCCGCAAATCTAGCCCATGAAGTTGTCGCGTATGGAAATGCTCAAATCTTGACTTGGGCACCGTTACACAAGATGGCTGACAAGTACACTTCGGCGTACAATTTTTTAAAAAAATACTACCAATAACATAACCTAATCCTAATTCATTTTATACTCCACAGTCAGCCATCTTGTCGAACGGTGCACATGTCGAGATTTGAGCATTTCGGTACGCGCCAACTTCATGGACTAGATTTGCGGAGTCGAGAAATGCGTAAATCGTGATTTGAATAAGGCTATGTATAAGTTTTCGTGTATGTCATGCAATCCCGAGTTTATAACCTATGTTTACAACGAACGTGTAACTGCATTTTTTTCATTTTTCTTGTTTTATTTTAAGTTCTAGAGGTATATTTTCGTAATTTTTTATTGTTTCATTAATATATCAGTTTGATATTTACCAAACAGTCTTTTCAAAGACTAATTTTCGTGTGTTTATAGTTTCTTTTATCATATTATTTGTTATATACTTTTGCATATATATTTCTTTTGCAATATGTCTAATTCATATTGTTGTGTACCGATGTGAAATTCATGGAAAAACCTACTCCAAATTTACACTCTTTCGATTTCCAACCAATAATTCTAAAGTACAAATAAAAAATCATTTTGACAAATACGAATTGGCCAGTCGGAAAAAAGTGTGGATAGACGTATTGAAAATTGGAAAAAAAGTGTGCTCCTTACATTTTGACGAAGAATGTTTTACTAAATCTAGAGCTAAGTGTATAGAAATATTGTGCAAACCAACATAGTTCATTATGTATAGAGTGCAATCTTTTGATGTGCCAATTATTTATAGAAACAAGATCCATTAACCGTAAATTTCTAAAGAAAAACGCAATAACGACGATAAATTTACCAGTAACGTCAATAATAAATGTATATCCTGGCCCATCTAATCGACAAAATCGACTAATTGTGCGGAATCGAGCCAAAGAAACTGTTGACAGTCCTGTTATGAGCACTTTTTGTGAAGATAATCTTGAGGGATTAGAATCCAATGAAAATAGTGTGACAGAATTTGATATTGATGCCGCAAATACGTTATTGTTACTTATACATGTTGAACAAAAGGATACTCCGAAAAAAATGTTCCGCGATTTTCAATTTCAAGTACAGGTTAACACTCCACAAAAATTAACTTTATGTAATTTTGTAACTGAAGATAAATCTCTTAACAATCTGACAGAGTTATGTAGTGAAAATTTACTCAATTCGACAATGGTACACAACAATATGATTTAGACATATTGCAAAAGTATATAAGAAATAATATGATAAAAGAAACTATAAACACACGAAAATTAGCCTTTAAATCAAACTGATATATTAATGAAACAATAAAAAATTATGAAAATACACCACTAGAACTTAAAATAAAATAAGAAAAATGGAAAAAATGCAGTTACACGTTCGTTGTAAACATAGGTTAATGTCTCTGGCAGGGTTTCTAAAATTCGCCACCAGAGTACATATAGCTGGGCTGGAAATCCCTATCACTTTCGGAGTCAATTTGCTTGATGAAAATTAAATCGTCAATACTTATGTAGAATTAGAAAAGTAATATTACAATCAAGAGGATTATATTTAACAAATTGTATTTAAAAATAAAAAAATAACATATTAATTTCGTATCATATTGTGCAGAACTGAATGTTGGCCCGGGACGAAGACTCCACGCCATGGAGATGTGCATGATTCGTTGGACTCTGAGAATCTCTCTCCTAGACCATATCAAGAATGAAGATATTAGGCAACAAATAGGTATTACATCAATCCAAGAAAAGATGAGAGGGGCGACTGCGATGGTATAGCCATGTTCGACGAACGACTCCAGAAAGCGTTGCTGGTAGTGCCTACTGTCTACAAATTCACGGCCTACGTCCATGTGGTAGACCTAAGCATCGGTGGCAGGATGTAATAAACATGGACATCAAAACTCTATTAAAACTCTAGGTCTACGTCAAGAGGACGCGCTTGATCGAATGAAGTGGCGTATTCAGATCCATACAACGGACCCTGCTCCAGCGGGACAACGTTAGGAAGAAGAAGATTGTGCGACCAAGCGACATGTGCCCCTGGCCTTGACGCGTGAGGCACGCGCTGGCGTAAATACTGAACCAATGAACTTTGCCGCGAAGTCGTAAATACATACAGAATAAAAGTAGACGTGTATTGGCGACGGCAGCAGGCGTACGAAATACTCATAAATGAATTATAATTATGGAGAAGGTAAAATATGTATATAATAAATGTCATTTAAAGAAATGCTTATGTATTTCATTTGTGATCTAACTAAATCCATTTCATACATGAACCGCTAAAATGTGTATAGAAAACTTTTGATTTCGAATGTACCCATATGATAGACCACGCCTCCCAAGTCTCGAAGCCAGGGGGCACATATCTCTTGGTCGCATTATATATGACTGGCAACACCACTGAAATAAATATATACTAACTGGAACTCGCATACTCTACCTATCAGCGTACGCTGCACTGAAGTCCCATTGACAATAATGGCTGGTCCTGTCGCGTACATTCGTATCGAACCGAACCTAGCCGAATAATTCGTATCATAACGGATCGCTTTATTTTCATGTTTATGCTTCATTTTGAGGTTTAATTGAGTTACTGTTGGTGACAATAATTTTATATTTTACATAAAAAGAAGCCGGAAAATTTATAAAGCCTCAGATAAAAAAATTAGTTTTCTCAGGTAAGATATAAAAATTCCACCGAAGGAGTAAAAATTATATGTAAAATGACAGAGGCAATATATAAGCAAAATTTAATAAGGAAAAAAATAATTATTGACACCTTATTCAAACAGAAAACCTACATTTTAGTATTCAAACAACTAGGTAATAAAATGTTATTTCCAAATTTACAAAAACATATATACGATTGCGAAATTGAAAATAATCCTGTACATAAAATAATTAAATTAACAGTATTTTCTTATTTGAAAATTAAACAATACCACGAAGGTAAAAAATATACTGAGATGTATTGCAAAAATATACGTGGTCAAATTTAACCCGCTCTATTATATTTAGTAATCAGTAAAACCTGTTTTTTTTTCATGTCATTACTCTTATGCTCGATTGCACCAATTTTCTAATGAGGTATTTAACAAAAAAAAATGTTCATTTTAATTTAATATTTCTTCCATACCTCATTAAAATATTGGTGCAACAGGGCATTCATTTTTAGTGTTTTGAGTTTTTTGTTTTAATAATTTCATTAAATTTTTATAATAAATCTTTAAATAAACACTACTCACATACATTTTATTTAAACCTGCGCCACACGAAATAATTTCCGTCTACTCACGAACTGTCCCGATGTTTGCCGACTACTCCAGAAGCCAGCTTTCAATATGCCTTCACAGCACGAAGTAAAATATAGAAGGAGAAGAAACTCGTATTCGCGATTCAAATTAACTTATCCCGCCATTTTCTTCCTAATGCATGACGTTACAAGCAGTCTACAGAACTGTCAGGATAATTGGGAACTTAGGCAGGTTAATGTTTTCACAGCATAGAAACAACAAGAAAGAAGAGTTATTTATACTACAACATGTTATTATTATTAAGGGAAGTATTTAGATATTTATGTGCAACTCCTAGCTCCAGAAATTCTTGTGAGGGCGAAGGAATCATTAATTCAAGTCATATAGGCGAAAAAATTTAGCTATAGATGTCAGGTCGAGCGGCGACAAAATGGAGACGAAAGAAGGAAAACAGATGCACGCGTATACCTGTAACGTCAGTTGACAGTGTTATTTTACATATGTAACAGAGAAGTATCCAGTGTCTGTGCAGCAAAAAGTGCAAAATGGAAAAAGTGAATATTGATCTAAGTGATATTTTTGACTACATTGGTTCTTCAAGACCAATAAAGGAAGGAGAAGCTGTGTATAAAGCAGGCCATGTAGCCATATGCGGTTTGAAGAACACTGATTTAAACACAGTTTTTGGATTTTGCCTTCAAACGAGCAATTTAAATGGAGCTCCACACTTTATTGAAGTGTTATTAAAGTCAAATTTACAAGGCAAATGTACTTGTAAGACCGGGTTAGGAGGAAAATGCAAACACATAGTTGCTGTATTAAGAAATAAATATTAATATCAATGACTGGTAGTATTCTTAGGACCAGTTCTTCAATCTCTGGTTAAAATTTTAACTGGCAGTTAAATAAAGAATATTGAATCGGATTATCGACTGCAATGACAAATCTGTCATTTGACATTTCATTTCGTTTCGATTTTGTTTATTTAACTGCCAGTTAAAATTTTAACTGAAGATTGAAAAAGTGGCCCGTAATCGGGGGTGATTAAGCTATGACTACAATAACAAATTCAATTGTTTTTCATTCCAATGTATTTTTATGGTAGGCATGGTAATTAGTTAGGGTGACTGGGTGACTAAAATTTTGAGAAACTATGAGCAGTTAATATTTTTATAGTTTATTTTAATAAATGATATTTATTTACTTCTTTGTAACAAATAATGTATTATTATTCTTACCTGGATGAAAGTCTGACTGCAGAAAATGATCAGAGCAAACTGTCATACTGTTATTTACTAACTGCCTTACCGATTTTAAGTGCAATAGCCCACTTTTTACATAATTTAGGATCTTTTGGAAAGAAATGAATACTTATAGAATCTGATTTATAATTATTGCACTGGGGAACCGAACAATACCGCTTAGATTTACTTGTCATTGTCACTCTTAACCTTCATTTAAAAACGTTTTACACTAAAACCATTAACTTATGTACACTATTATTTACAAACTTAATAAAATACTAGATCTAATAAAAACAATTCTTAAAATATATTCTAATAACAACAATTAAAATTAGAGCAACTTTTTCATACATGCACAAATGATAAAACCAAAGTTTTCCTTCTTTCTCTAGTTCGCAATTGGCGCTGTAGAGGTCAGCTACTTCGAATTTTTTCGCGAATAATTACTTGTGGATGAAAGGTATCACAAAACGAAAATGACATTTTAATTTTCGGTTTATGTCTGCAAATTAGTAGAATAAACAAACAATCACATGAAATAATGTTTTTAATTTGATTTCTAAGATATAAAGATGATGTAATACTTGATTTTTCATGATCTAATAATGAAGCACTTGACTTTGGATCTTCATAATTCACAGGTTTTATAACACTTGAGTCTTTATAATATGTAGATGATGAAGTGCTTGGGGTTGGGTCTCCATAATTTGTAGATATTGAAGCACTTGATTCTTTGTAATCAGCAGATGAAGCACTTGGGGTTTTTCATTTTTATATTTGATTATCTGTAATCACAATAAAAAATATAATACATGTCAAGTTAATACTGCATACATTTTAAACACGGTACGCATGCATAAAATAATATTTTAATAATAATTACAATAATAAAATAACAGGTACCAGTTCAAGATCTCTGAATAAGGTTTTCCTCGCCAGTATCTTTCTTTCTTTGGCAAATTTTGCGAAGGTACCGCACTTACGTTGAAATATCTTTTTTTCGAATATCCTAAATATTAATAAAAATAAGATAACTTACAATTTTTTATATAATTCAAAAAAAATCTCACCTTTAAATAAATTTCATTTACATCAAATTGATTTTGTATTTATACCATTTCCCCGGATTTTGGAAAGTGATGAAATCTAATTGTCGGGCACTTAGAAGCTCTAGAGCTGCAACCTGACACACAACAAAAAGTGCAATCTTTTGTAATTTTGGGTGAAAACTCCATAGTACCAACGATATCTGAAGTAAAGGAAAAGTAGATAATACATACATTAATTACATGAGTAAAGATATATGTAATAAAACAGCAGTAATCAGTAATAATGAAAAACTTGAATCTGGAAGTGTTAGGTTATAATATCTAAAAGACACACATAACACAAAATATGCATACAAGAAAAAGAAATACTTAATTTATATAGTGTAACTGTTACTTCATTTATAAAACAGTATATATTAAAAGAGCATTTAATAAAATACTTACATACTTTGTCAATGTTGCACACGCAAATGTGTAGCGCACCAATATTACCTGACTGCTTGTGACGTCACAATTGTTAGTTCGGCAGTTTACCACTAGATAGAGTTTTCTTAACTTGAATCGCGAATAGCATCGCAATACTGGCCGAGGTCACGCGATTTTACTCCTCGCCGATGTGGTGGGGTAAGAGGCCTTCATTCTTGTTTGCTTTAATGGCGATTAGGTGATATTTGATAATTTATGTTTATTTTCGTGATTTTGTACGTTTAATTCATCCAAAATGGGTAAAAAGTGTTTTGTGCCAAACTGTTCTTCGGGTTACAAAACAAATAAAAACAAAGTAGCTATGTTTAGTGCCCCAAAAACTGAAGAAGAAATGCTAAATGTTTGGAGGAAAGTTATTCCCAGAAGTGACAGAGTTTTGTGAACAAAAGATTTTATCTGCGGAAACCATTTCAAACCTAATGATATTGTTAAAAGACTGGTCCTGTGGATCTACAATAGTAAGTAATTGTTATTTATTAAAATCTAATAAAGTAATTAAAAGAAAAATGTCACATATCAATTATTTTTTTGAAAGTAATTTTTATATACCATATCATAAAGTTCTATTTATTTATAGGTATCACTAAAACATTTTCGGTTGAAAAAAGATGTATTCCCGTCTATATTTTCAAACTGTCCCCAGTATTTAAATATATGTACTAATAAAAGAAGACAAATAATTAAACATGATATTTCTCAAAAAAGACGTTGTATATCTTTAAATACCAGTGGTAAATACTCTAAAATATTGAAAGTTTAGAATTAAATTGCATAACTATAATTATTAATTACAGGTCAGAATTCTAATCGTTTGGAATATGAAAATAAAATTATCGAAGATACATCAATAGCACTATCACCATCGTGTTCATCTAAATCAGTTTTTGAATTACTGTTATATTCCAAAGAGTCTATAAAATTACCAAATAATTCCTGGATAAAATCTAAAATAGAAAAAGACAATAACATTTACATTGCTTTTACAAAATTATCTCTAATTGAAAATAAAATTCCATTTGTAGAAAAACAAATTCTTTTGAATGATAAATAAAATTTACATATTCGTTCATTATCAGAATTTCGAAAGTGATTTTATGAAATACGATATTTATAAATTAGAAGAACTAGAGTACAGTTTAAATGAAGTACATAATTTAACAGCTTGCAAAGGTGTGCCACTTCCAAAACCATTTGATATAAATTTTTTGTCTAATTCTAAGTCTTGTAAAATAATAATGGATGTTATACGGCATAAAAAGTGTACTGTAGCAGTCGTGAAAAATCTGATGTGGCCAACACAAAACCTCCCGCTATTGAATTTTTATTAATTTAAATATATACTTACGTATTTACTAAGGCTGCAAATTGTTCCATTGCAGAAAACTATTGCTTTATTTACTATTTTCTTTTTAAAATGTCATTATTATTAATTTGAAGTGATTAGTTTTTTGACAGTGACATTTACTGTCAGTTACATTCATTTGAAATATGAACTGTGTAACAAAGGAATTGTGTTTATCTTAGGCTTCGCGACTAATAAAAAAAATTATTTTTAAATTTATCTGTAAAATATATAGAAAAAGTATTAATGTATTCCCGTAGAAAATTCAATAATCTTTAATTTTCATAAGACATAAAATGCGAAAAATGGCATTTAATGGTATTTTTTGAAGAAAAACCATTACGAGCTTCAGGTAAAGTGCCATTTCCGGTTATCCAAATTACACCAAAATCTAATGGCTTCTTTTCATATTAGAATGGGATGGAAATACAAGGTTTCAGAATTTTCTGAATGATGGTATTTGAGTTAGAGTGAAGACAAAATCCCTACACATACACACACATACAGACATCATCGTGAAAATGTTAAAATTGGATTCTAGGGACCTTAAAACGTGGTCATTTACTAAAATCTCGATAAGTAATTTTTAGCACGATCCCTATACCTCCCTTACGAAGGGTAGCGGGAGGTAAAAATGATCAAATCTGCAAATTCTGTAAGAATATTTCTAAAGACATGCAGAGAAGAAAACGACGAACACAAATTCTAGAACATACAAGGAATAAAATAATAAAAAATCAGAACCGTAGAAAGCGTATTTCCAGATTGCATGAAAAGTTTCAGTACTTGAAAACAAATTGATAGATATGAAAAAAAATATCAAAAACAGATCAAAATGATTTAAATAAAAAAATATTCGAATTAAATATACTTACAGTGCAAAAATTAATGATAACACAATGCGTTGAAGCATGTAAAAGAAAAAGTAAAAATGGCATTAGATATAATTCAGAATGGCTTATAATCTGTCTTTTACTTCACATTAAGAACCCGAAATCATATCAATTCTTAAGGAAAAATAATATAATTCCGTTGCCTGCATCTCGGACTATTCGTAGATATTTATCACGAATTAATGTAAAATGTGGAGTTGACGAAAATTTTTTTAATTTACTTAAACTAAAATTAGAACAAAAAAACCATTTTCAACGACGAGAATTACTGATTTTTGATAAAATGAGCGTAAGAAAAGAAATTAATATTAATGTTTCTAATATGACACTATTAGGACTAGAATATTTTGATAACATCAAAAAAGCAGCAACAACAGAATCCGTAGCCGACCACGCACTGGTATTTATGTTTGTACCATTTGCTGACAATTATTCTGAACCAGTACGTTTTTATGCCTCATGCGGACCAACCAAATCAGAAGTGTTAGCTGTATTAATAATAGAAATAATACGCAAACTAGAAGCAGCTAACGCAAAAGTTGATGGTATTATTTGCGATGGCGCGAGCACTAACAAAAAAATGTGGAAATCTTTCAGAATAACAGGCGAAATGAATAATATAGTAAATAAAATAATTCATCCCGTTGATGAACACAGGTTTCTGTATTTTTTTTTTTTTTTTTCGATACATCACACTTATTCAAATGCATACCTACGAAACAGATTAGCCATAATTTCTATGTAAGTATATTTTACCTTATTTTAATTTTTATTATTAATAAGTTAAAAAAAAATAGACCCCAGATGGAGAAGTTTCCTGGAAATACTATGAATATTTATATAAACAAGATCTGAATATTGTTGGTACCTTACATGAAAATGTGTCCCAAATTAACAGTCATATTTATCCCTCATCAATGCAAAAAATGAAAGTAAAATTAGCAACACAGGTAACCGATATTATTCAATACATTTTAAACATATTTGATTGTTATATTTTTCAGGTAATAAAAATGAATTTTTCTCGTTGGGAAAAATATGATATGTTGAGTTGTTACATTCGTTGTCAAAGTTCGTTTATTACTCGTAATAATCTACTATTGTCAAGTAATATTCAGAAATTCAATTGTTGCACTTTTTTGTTGTTCGTTGTTTCCATAGCAGTCTTCGATTTACTTTTTTCAATTTAATTTTAGTATAAATAACAATTTTTGTTAATTTTTCTGTTAATTATAAAAATAAATTATTATTGTTTTATATCATTGTAAAGCTAAAACAAATCTCTATTTAAAAATGACATAGCTTAATATGACCTCCATATGAAAAATAAAAGTTGCTATCAGTAACTCGTAAATGGTTAGATATAAAAAAAATTTGAGTAGGTACTTCTGCAAATTCACCATACAAAAGTGCCTTAAGAAAGTGCAAACCAGAATCTCGTATTATTTCATATAACAAAGTTAGAAGCAAAAAAAGAAAATCGCGAAATTTACATTTTCACCTGTATCTAGTGACCTATGCATTTTTTCGCAAATAACAAAACACCATTAAAATAGCCTCCTAATGGGGCAACTTTTGTCTAATTTAACCAACCTCGTAGCTCTTACGGTTCTCGAGATACCAATGCATTCGTACCTTAAATGGGACACCTGTATAACAGGCTTCTTATGTAGAAAATGTAGGAATATAAATAATCCGGGTGTGTATGAGGAAACTGTAACTGCTATATTAGAAAATTACAACTTTGAATTTAATTGCGCTGTATATAAAAGCCAAGTATTATCGATAATTATACACGAATATATTTCTATGCGACTAAGGCAATATTTTCATCAAATCAAAATAAATAAAAAAAATGAAAGCCGTGAACAGAGAAAACAAGCGAAGCTGTATACAAATTAAGTATTTGTACATTAATTTGTTAATAACAAATAAATAAATAATATTTTGAATATATCACTTACATATTTGCTGTTAAAAATAAATTAAATAAGAAAGAATGCAATTTTTGTTCATAATGTGAATCGTAACGTAGGCCTCGTTCCCCCCATAGAAAACATATACTAACGTACTACTACCCCACCATTTCAATAGTTTGTTCTCGGTGTACGTAAGACCGTAAGAGTGACCAGTGTGAGTGTGAGTAGTGTGACACAGTCAGCGCCTCACGGTAGCACGGTACGTACGCGCATTCCAGTTAGTATATATTTCAGTGGGCAACACTTGAAAAAAGCTAGTGTTTGATACATTGTTATGACAGACCTATGACCTCGCAGTTTCCTATTTTGTTATCTTTGTGGATCATACATCTCGTATTCGTTTGTTTTTGTTAATTTATTGCTGTGATAAGAATCTAATGAGTACGCAGATATTTTATTATGTTCAATGGTAAATATGCCAATATTGTTATCATTCATTTTATATGATCTTAAATCTTCTATGTATGTTTAATTTTATTGAGCACTATGAAATAATTGCTTGCATGTTATAGTAAGTTCGAAAAGTTAGTTGAATATTTTGTATTACAATTATTACCAAATTTATGTTTACTTTGTTGAGTTGTATATATTTTTAGGTTATACTTGGGCAACTTAAATGCATTGCATTCTGTGATATGAACAATTTATTAAGCAGTTTGTTTTTATTGTATTGAAAGAGGTGAGTACGTATAATTTTCATAATTTTAAATTAGAGAAGTGAATAATTACAGAACTTTAAGTTGAATTTAAGGCTAGGTAAAGTGAAAGTATTTTATCCTTGTGAGTAATTTAAATAATTTTCAAAAAGTCAAGAATATTATTCAGTGTGTTTTCTTAAATTGGCAATATCAAAATGAAATGTCGAAAGGGAAAGTGAATATTGCTGTCAAAATTTCTATTTGCAGTTTATTATGTAGGCTAGTTTAAAATTTAAGTGTCAGTACTTGCAAATGGGCGTTAGTTAACTATTATTGTTATCATTTATTATTATTATTTATTTGGGTACTTCCATTGTTATTATGTACGTGGATACTCATACATATAGTATTATAATTTTATAATACATACAAAATCATGAAAATATTTATTACAGTTTTTGAAATTATCACTAAAATGAGCAGAAATTATAGAAGTGTCAATGCTTCAAGCATTGTAGAATTTTAATACGCTATTGCAGGTTGAATATTGTTATTTTTCAAAAATGTTTTTACAGGGAGTGCTGCTGTTCAAGATGCTTTACAGTGAAGATCTGCTAGTTTTTACTCAGTCGCTCAGTTTGTTGTTTGTATAAACTCATGGAATCATGAATAAGAATTTAATATGGTACGTATATTAAATGTGGAGTAGAACCTAGATTATTCGTACGCGGTTTAACCGTGTCGCGGATTATTCGTGCATCCAAAAAAATTGTCAATCGTGCGTCCGATTTTCCGTATTCTTATATTTGTTAAAGACTTCAGTAACTAAAAACCTGATTTACCACCAGGTGTTTTCGTAAAGTCAATTGAATTGATCCGATGCAATCTGAAGTGCTCGTAAATTTTCACTGCTCAATCAGACCGAGCGATCCGATCAAAAATATCATGATATTTATTACGATATATATCGATATTTATAATCAGTGATATACAGGCTGTCTCTTAAATAGGAGGACATGGCTTAACCACAGAATCCTGAGGCTAAAATAAGACGATTTAACCAAATTTGCTTCTACCGGAAAGTGTACCATTTAGCCAGTATTCTGCTTCAAAGTTCTTAAAAAAAAAGTTAATTTTGCTTATAATAACTGGACGCTTTATTTGATTTGGATGAAATTTGGCATGGCAGTTTATATGGTTATCAGTCATCTTTTTAGCTGATACTTGTTATTAGTGAACCATTAGTGTATGAAACGTAGTTGTCCCAACATTGATTAGACCATAACTTTTTAATGACCACGCCGATAACGTGAAATTATTTATTTTCAGAAAGATACATTCAATAGTAAACTTTTCTTTCTCTGTGTAATTTGTGATATCTGTTACGGTTCACACAGAAAACAATAAAATCTGAGTGTCTGCACCGCTAAATTTTTAAAATAAATTTTATCTAGCAGTCTGTCCAAATGCCAAACATCTAATTTTTAATGACAGTAACGAGTTGTAAATCTTCACAACATGTTTAGGAGTAAGCTAAGATATGTAATCGTCTTATTTGTAATAATGGTAGTAAAATATTATTAGGCCGAACAAATGGATGTTACTAATATTATTAGAGTATTGCGAAGGAAATTTTTGACAACCCATAGACAATTGTTACTGTCATTAAAAATTAGTTGTTTGACATTTGGATAGACTGCCAGATTAAATTTATTTTAAAAAATTCACGATGCAGTCACTCAGGTTTTATTATTTTCTTTGTGAACCGTAACAGATATCACAAATTACGCAGAGAGAAAAGTTTACTATTGAATGTATCTTTCTGAAAAAAAATAATTTCACGTCATCGGCGTGGCCATTAAAAAGTTACGGTCTAATCAATGTTGGGACACCTAAGTTTCATACACTAGTGGTTCACTAATAATAACAAGTATCATCTTAAAAGATGACATAACCATATAAACTGTCATAGCAAATTTCATCCAAATCTAATAAAGCGTCCGGTTATTACAATATAATTTTTTTTTAAGAACTTTGAAGCAGAATACTGGCTAAATGGTACACGTTCCGGTAGAAGTAAATTTGGTTAAATCGTCTTATTTTAGCCTTAGGAATCTGTGGTTAAGCCATGCCCCCCTATTTAAGAGACCCTTGTATATCACAGATCGATTGAAAAGCAGTTTTGTGGCACACGTCATGCGGCATCGAAGCAGTTGCAATCAACGTTTGTAATATAGAATGGATATGGGATGAGGCAGCTGCTCCTGCACAGAAGTTTGCGTGTTTTGATTCAGATGATGAACCCTTGATTAATTTTATTAACCTCTTAAGGTCCTTATATACAAAAAAACGAAAAAAAAAAATATATATTTTTTTAAAATTACTTAATTTGCCATCAGAAACATACTAGTAGGAATAATTTATTTTTTAATTATTTTGCAATTAAAAAAAACAGTGCGTTCCCATTGACTCCGAAAGTGATGACGTCAAAATCGACCGGGAATTACAAAACCTGAAAGTAGGCTTCCGGTTTCTTAACTGCATGTTGAAAGAGTTTGTTGTGAACGAACCGTACAAGCGCTAAATTTAAATAGCTGTCATCCAAGCTGTTTTCTGTAAAGTGTAAATACAACTTTTAGAATTAAAAATTATTTCTTATAAAGCTAATTTTATAACAATATTTTGCAATATAATCAATTAATAAAATGAATAATGCATATGAAAAATAATGGAGATGGAAAATAAAAGAAGCAGATATGCAAAATTTGAAAAGTAGATTATCATATAATAAAATATATTTGTCACATACGTATAAATAATATAGTGTTAATGAAGACGTGTTACAAATTTATAGGGTATGTAGGGGATGCAAAAATAAAATAAACAAAATTAGTAACTGTAGTGAGAGATCGTAACAGCCAACGAAAATTAAGAAAGATAATTACCATTTTACGAGTTTATTAGTAAAGTCTATTTTGCATCTCGTACATACCCTATAAATTTGTAACACGTAATTGACTCCGAAAGTGATGACGTCAAAATCGACCGGGAATTACAAAACCTGAAAGTAGGCTTCCGGTTTCTTAACTGCATCTTGAAAGAGTTTGTTGTGAACGAACCGTACTAGCGCTAAATTTAAATAGCT
Source organism: Ophonus ardosiacus (assembly GCA_943142095.1). Taxonomy (NCBI): domain Eukaryota; kingdom Metazoa; phylum Arthropoda; class Insecta; order Coleoptera; family Carabidae; genus Ophonus; species Ophonus ardosiacus. The sequence goes on from OW964835.1 coordinate 22,292,723, forward strand.
GTCATCAAAGCTGTTATCTGTAACGTGTAAATACAACTTTTAGAATTAAAAATTATTTCTTATAAAGCTAATTTTATAACAATATTTTGCAATATAATCAATTAATAAAATGAATAATGCATATGAAAAATAATGGAGATGGAAAATAAAAGAAGCAGATATGCAAAATTTGAAAAGTAGATTATCATATAATAAAATATATTTGTCACATACGTATAAATAACATAAAGAGTGTTAATGAATACGTGTTACAAATTTATAGGGTATGTAGGGGATGCAAAAATAAAATAAACAAAATTAGTAACTGTAGTGAGAGATCGTAACAGCCAACGAAAATTAAGAAAGATAATTACCATTTTACGAGTTTATTAGTAAAGTCTATTTTGCATCTCGTACATACCCTATAAATTTGTAACACGTATTCATTAAAAGCCTTTATAGGTACATATTTACAAAAATTCGATTACATACTTTGTTCATTGTAAAATATTTCGACTTCCTTATAAGCGGGTATTGAAAATTTGTCAAAGCCCCACAAACTTTAAGGATGAATGTTGCATGGGGCATTAAAAAAAGCAATCATATGTAATATCTGAAAAGTTTTAATTCCTTCTATGGCCCTTTCTACTTGTACATTTACCCTCGTAATATTTCTTGTTTTCTGAATTTGTTCCACCGTAAACTATGGAATCATTAAAAATTAACGCCTGATTAACTCGCAACTTTACAATGATTAAAACCCATTGCTTTTCCAAATTTGGCTAATTCGTTTCTTAATACTTCAACATATTCCTCAGAAATTGCGCGATCAGTGGATCTATGTGGTGTTTAAGGATATAGATCTTCAACTGTTTGCACTGTAGTATCAGTTGTTTTCTTCTTCGACCAGGAACAAGCCGTATTTATTTTTTTTTACTTTAAATACATAAAACAGGAATATGTAACAAAATCACGTCATTAAATTTTCTAGTTTTCGAATAAGACAAATGACAGCTATTTAAATTTAGCGCTAGTTCGGTTCGTTCACAATAAACGCTTTCAAGATGCAGTCAAGAAACCGGAAGCCTACTTTCAGGTTTTGTAATTCCCGGTCGATTTTGACGTCACGCTTTCGGAGTCAATTAAGGTATAAAGGACAATAAAATATAAAGTTTCACAAAAATAAGATATTTATTATTTATGAAATTCGATAAAACAATTCCTATTTTTCATTATACAAAGGTAAATCTGGCATTTTTGACAAAAAAAGAAAGTTTTTTTCCACACTTCGGATATTTGCAACGTTGTCTTATTTCTTTATGCAAAGGAAAATGTGATACTTGATCTGTTCGAATATCGAATTGTGGAATTGGTTTAGTGGGGCCTTTTTTTTTTCTTAGCTTCATATTCCCTTTCTACTGATCCACTCGGCCTACCTCTCTTTCTTGGTTCACGTTCTTTATTCATAAGGCACAAGGCCTCAGCAACTTCACACCGAAAGCCCAAAGAATCTAAAATATCTTTCTTGTCAATTTTAGCTTCCAACATATCTGATCGATATCTTATCCAAGCTGCAACTAGGCACAAATCGATGAAGTGAAAAAAAAGTTTTAGTTACCATTTTCGAGATCTCAAACTAATTCTGTAATACGACAAAAGTCCATCTAGTAGGTCTACTCCACCCATAAACATATTATACTGCTTTACAATATTGGGACGCTGAACAGAAATCTTACTTTTTGTTTTCCTGTCAAACCTTTCAATGTTCTCTATGGGTTGAGACGTACAAAATGTACTAGCAAGACGAACACATTTATTGTCATACCATTGTACCACTCGTATGTCCACTTCATCAATTTTTGAATGGTACTCCTCATAGGTTCCTCTGCCACATTTTTTCATTTCTTTGTCGCTAGATAAAGAAATTCCTGGTATTCGGTCTATCCTTATGGTTCCTAAAGTAGGTATACCATCTTTATGAAGCGTAATCATTAGTTTTATTGAAGTAAACCAATAATCAAAATAAAGCAAATGATTTCTATGAGTCGGTATTATAGATGCAAGGCGTAGAACGATATTGCCACTCGCGCCAATATCATCTTTTCCAGGAGCAGGTAAAATTTTTCCGGTGTAGACTTCAAAGTTATGAATCAAGCCGTTACTGTCACATAAGACAAATATCTTATAGCCCCACTTATTAGGTTTTTTCGGATTATATTGCTTCAAGGAAGAGTGTGCTCTATATGGTACAATTTGCTCATCAACGCAAAGCATCTGGGGTTTTTCTTGTTTCATGAATTTATCTTGTAACATGCTTAGTAAAGGCCTAATCTTGAATAGTTTGTCATAACTGGGATCATTTTTATCTTTGGGAAGGTTGTCGTTATTATTGAAATGTATGTTTCTTTTTATAAGTTCCCATCGTTTTCTAGACATCGCTTCAGCCACCTGTGGAATTCTACAAGAGGTTTTCCAAAAAAGCCTGTGTCGAGGAAGGCCAAATATTGACATGTATATCACTGTACCCAGAAAAACTTCTAACTCAGAACGTGTTAGTTCAAGTGGTTTATTTACATCAACTTGAGTAGAATATAGATTACTTTGTTCTACAATCTGGTCCAATAAGCTGTCTGTAAAAAACTGCTGAAAATAATGTATAGGCCTTCCAATTTCCGTATCATCTTCAGTTGGTGGAAAAGTAAAGGAAGGAATAGGTATTGGATCCTCATTATTCAGGTATTTTGAATAATAGACCAATGTTCCAGATATGGAACAAACCAATTTTTGAACATTTCTGATGAAATATTATCAATTCAACATTTTTTTTTTTTTACTTTATATGCATTATGATAGAGTATTACACAATAATTAATTTTTATTTTGTAAAATATACTTACCTGAATAGAAATAATTAGGAAGAAACTTGAACCCGCGGGAACAAAATGTCATTCACGAAGGTTAGGAATTCTACTTTCATTTACTTTTCATAGATGACACCCTGAGTCTTATTTTTGCAATAAACGTTTGGTCCCGAGTAGGAACAAGGGACATTAGACAATCAGATATATATTTGACATTTTTAAATATTAAATTTATGTATAAAATTGGTACGTTCCTTGCTAGGAACAGAAGCCCTTAAGAGGTTAAAATATTAAAATTTCATGATTTTTTATATAGAATAAAAATGTGTGTTATTTTTTAATTTTTAAGTATATTGTTTACTTTTCTAAATAAATTTATTAAAAACTTTTTAATTGTTAATAATTTATTAACTTGAGACCACAAAAACATAAAATAAATAAATATCAAGATGTTGATATATATCATTTCTGTCGACATACATTCGATATTTTGATATTTATATAAATATCATGGTATTTTCGAAACCAGCTGAGTTAGTACAGATGGCGCGCGCAAATTTCAAATTGTAGCACTATAGGAAGCTCTGAAGAAAATATAGAAGTTCGCACTTTGTGAAGCCTTTATGAGTTATTTTAAATATTAATAAATGACCACATGAAACAATTTCTGATGGAAATCATCTAAACAAATAATTCAAGTCGCCTTTCAGTCTAACTTAAGTCGGCGTATATAAAATTATGTACAACTACAGAAACAAGCGCTATTTCTTATCCATTTTAGGGCCGGTTTATCAATCGACTGTTAAACATCCTGTTAAACTTATCTGCCTGGTAACTATGTTTTTCTGTCTATCAATCGACTGTTAATATTTACCAGGAGGATAAATGTCATTTAACTGGCAGTTAGTTACCAAGAACTTTGACTAGAGAATAAGTGACTGTTAAGGCTTAACAGAAAGAACTATCATATGAGTTGTTTTAGAATTTTGATAACAAGTGTTTTTTTGATTATTTAAATGATGGCTGAAATCGACGTAGATATTTTTTCTGATTCAAGTAGCGACGAAGAATTGTTAGACTATATTAATATACTTCATAGAAGACCATATATTATTAGACAACGGCCTAATCACTTAGAATATTGGGACGACATCGATTTTGTAAATAGATTTAGGTTAAGTAAAGGAACCGTTCAATATTTGGTCGAAATTATTGGTGATATTATACGTTTTCCTACGAACAGGTGAGATTTTTACTGATTTGTTTATTTTTAAAATAATTTTATTTTTACATATAGAAATTCTGTTATCACTCCACTTCAACAACTGATTATATGTATGCGATTTTATGCGAGTGGAAATATGCTGATTACAAATGGAGACTTCGGTGGAGTACACAAATCTTCGGTTTGTAATATTTTGAAGCGCGTTACTAATGCAATTTGTACGTTGCGTAGAAGATATTTGGTATTACCTGAAGGTGATGAAAAATTAGCAGTACAGCAGGGTTTTCACAAAATAGCAGCGTTTCCTCGTGCTTTGCTAGCACTTGACTGTACACATATTAGAATACAAAGTCCAGGTGGTGAACAAGCGGAACTTTTTCGTAACAGAAAGGGTTTCTTTTCTTTAAATGTTCAGGCAGCTTGTGATCACCGTTTAAAATTTAGAGATGTTGTTTCTCGATGGCCTGGTGCTACACATGATAGCACTATTTTTAATAATTCTTTTCTTAAAGCAAAATTCGAGGAGGAGTGGGAAATGGATTAATATTAGGTGATAGTGGATATCCAAACTTAAATTATTTGTTGACACCACTCTTAAATCCCACAACTCCTGCTGAAAGAGCTTATAATGAATCGCAAATAAGAACAAGAAATGTCATGGAGAGAGCATTTGGGGTATGGAAACGAAGATTTCCAGTCTTATCATTGGGACTACGGGTAAAGGTAAAAACTGTTCAAGATGTAATAGTAGCTACAGCAATACTACATAATATACAATAACATGTAATAATTACATTGTAATGTTTTTATACTTGTAATTAAAGATATTTAGTTATTTTACATCTATTTTCAAATAAAGTCATGATACATAAAATCTTATTAGATTACTTATACAGATTCAGCTGCTGATGCGAAAACGATGCATATACACATTTTGTTTTATATGTAGATAAAAATTATACTTACATTTTATATAGAAAAATCTTTAAAAGAAAATGCTTACAATTTTATTTAAAAAAGTATGCAAGCTAATGGGTTAATAATGTACGAAAATGGGTTAAAAGTAAAAATTACTTAATTCAATGCAGGACATACTTTTAAGTTTAGATGATAGAGGTTTTTTCAATTCTGCTGGATTCCATGATGACCAAGTACTCGTAGATGCACGTTGAGGTGTTTGTAACGAAGACAACTCCGGTTGTGATGTAGCTAGTAATTCAGGTTGAGCATCAGGTTCAAATAGAATTAATTGCTCAGATGTTACTGGTTTGAAACCCTAAAATGAAAATTTTAATACTTGGTTTATTTTATAAACTACAGAATAAAAACTTTCTTACCTCTGAATCTATCGGTAGGATTAAAATGTCTGCAGACATTTCTTCATTTTTTGATGCAGTTGCTTCTACTTCATTATGTGTTCCTGGCACAGTTTCGTCGGAAGCTAGTGTATAATTACCTAATTAACAAGGTATTAAATATTAATTTATTCTGTAAAAACTAGCAAACATATATCTTACTTTCGTCACAATCAAATCTAGGAGGAAGTCCTTCTACAGAAAATGATATTAAACTAAGAAGCTTTTCTTCTACAGGTGTAAAAACTACATCTTTAAAATTACCACCACCAGTTTTATAGAAATTTTGTTTCTGTAAAGCCCTTTTCTTTTTAATGTCTTTTTTCATACCTTCATATTTCGTTTTCAAGCATTTCACCGTGCGTTGGCAAATGCTATTCGATGCATTAAATTCGTCTTTCAATTTCTCCCATTCATTTCCCTTATCTTTCCAAGTTGCAACATCCGTTTTTTTTTGACTCAATAATTTGAGCATGTTTTATTACTAAATTAATTAGTAATTCAACTTCACTTGGTGTAAAATTTGTAGATCTTTCATTTTTTTGCGACATTTTACTCGTATCGCCGCTAAACATAGAACTATAACCACACAATTGTCACTTGTACATTTCAAATATCAGAAATAGTAATACCAACTGTCGTGGTAAAAACTTATACTTCTTGTTAACTACCGGGAACATATAAAATGTACGATAGACAGAATAATCTTACCAGGAGGTTTACCAAGAGCATAAATTTTATCTGCTTGGCACGTAACAGTCACTTTTAACAAACGATTGATAAACCGGCCCTTAACAAGTTAAACTTCTTCTATAACCTCATATTTAAACGTCAAAATCATATATAGATCTGACCCGTTCGTAAAAGCTTCGATAGTAGGGTAGTTGCGAAAAAAATAAATGTTATTTTTTCCTATTAATTATGAAATATAAACTAATTCTAAACATATTAATGTAATTTTTTTAGAAAATTTAAAACTTTTCATTCATATTTCCATAAATAAAGTTCGCTGTGGAATTCTTGCGACGTAGACTATTAATAATTATATAGTTCGACCAAGTCTGTATGACACTTCCAGCTTGTACTACCTCGACAAAGCGAAGATGTTGAATTATATTTTAATTGCATCATAATATTATATTATTTAATGAGCATATTATGTAGGCTATATTACACGAGGATGAAGTTTAAAATATAAGGTAGGTGCGGCCAATAAGGCCTAGCTAAGCGGGAATTAAAATAAATCAAAAACTGTTTAAACGAATCAATAAATTTTAATGTAAATTCAATGTTTATGTCAATTACTATCTATTAAAAACGAAAAACGGCAACTTCTGCCACAAACATAGACTAAATTAAACATTTTTAAAAACACTGTCTTTAGGCCTTATTAAACTATGGTAGTATAATAAGGCCTAAGACTTTAAACTACAAAAATAAATAAAATAAACTTCTTATATTTGGTAATTGAGATCCATAAAATAATAGTAATGCGATAATCGCAGTAAAGACTTAATAACATTTTGTTTTAAATTAGGAACAATCTGGACATTCAAAATCCTCATCTTCCCCCTCTGACAAACCAACGCACTCCTCGTGGTACCACTTGCTGCATTTGCAACACATCCTCATATCAGTCTCTTGGTCCTGTTTACATGCGTGACAGTACCAACTTTCTCTATTCTCTTTACTGCTCTCTGCTCCTCTGGTCTTTTTCATTTCTGAAGTCTTTTTTTCTATTTTGTTTTTATTAAACAGGTCTTTGGTAACTGGAGTACCTCTATAATTGATGGCCTTTCTTCTGACTGTTGGTGTCTTTTCGGTATTTTTAACTGGTGTAGGTAGGAGTTGCTTAAATGATGTTCTTTTAAGTTGAGCGAGGGGTACATTGTCCTCATCATCAGAACTGGAACTACCGTAAACAATTCTTTGTTCTTGCATTGATGTCGATGGCTGGGGTGTCTCGGGGGCCATTGGCCTGGATAGGACGCGAGGTGGCGAATTTTTCACATCCACAGCGTCTGGTACAGGAGCTGGTGCTTCTGACAATACAGATGGAGCAAAAGATGTTTCCGGAATAGCGTGCGGATTAAATGGATACAAACCAGTCGCTCTAAAACCGCTTGTTATGTTACTATGTGTCATACATTTAGACCAGACAGTTGTAAGTATAATATTGAAGCGTGCTTTAGTGAGTTTTTTGTCTGGATTTTGTTCCACCAGTGGTGTTCAAATAATCGATAGACAGCTTTGTCAAGTGGTTGCAGTTCATGGGTTGTGTTTGAAGGTAAGCAGTACAATGCTATGTCGAGTGAATCTGCAACTTCCACGATGGATAGATCTAAGTGACAAGCTGCCCCGTCAAATATTAAGAGGCACTTTCCACATTTTGTCGTATAACTCAGGCTTCAAACGTTTGCCTTTAAAAATGATCATTGGTGGTATGCTAGTACCAAGTGCGTTCACGCAACCGGCGATGGTAACACTTTCGGCGTGTTCCGAAGACTGTAAATGGACTCTTTTGGCTCCCTTCTGTGCCAAAAACAGTCTGCTGGTGGTGAATCGTTAGGCGGCAGCCTTTTTCATCCATGTTGTAAATCTTCTCAAGACGAGTTTTGAGATCCAATTTATCATAAACTTCGTTCAGTCTCTGGAAATGATCATCTACGATAAATTTATTTAGCTTTTGAGCCCTGGCCGGGTTCATAAACTGAGCCTTTCTACGTGATATCTCCGGATGTCTCTTCATGAACATCCTAAACCAATCCTTACCAGCAACTTTAGCTTGTTGATTGAAGGGATGCTTGATGTCATTCTTCTCGCAAAATTTGAAGACTAACCGGCGGAGAATCTGTGGTGTAACAGGTAATCCTATTGTAGCAAACCTCACAATTCTACTCACAAGCTCAGCTTCCTGTTCGTCATTAAGTAAAGGTTTTCGGCCTAAGGTTTTTTTTAAACTGGCGGTCTGGAGGTGGTTTCGTATAGTTCTTCTGGGCACTTTGTACCTTTCGGCAGCTTTGTACGTGCTCAGCCGTCCACATTGTACTGCTCGCACTGCTGCCACCAGATTGTCTTCAGACCACAATGCTCGTTTGGGGGACATTGTGATTATGAGAAGTGCCTAAAAACCATAAATCAATTAAAAAACAGTTGTAATTACATTTCTAAAGACCTAAAATAAACAGTAAAATAATCACTTGATGATACTAATAAAGGAGGGTAATAATAATAATATGGTCGAATTTTATAGGCCTTATTAACAACCGACCACGTTGTCAAGAAAATTTTAAAATACAATTATTCGGTCTAATTTGTACTGTTTTGTACAACACAGGTCTTTAAAACATTAACTAATAGAAAATTAAACTGCAAAATAATGTAGAAAAGTGTAAAATTTAAAAAAATACTTACGTTTGGTTCGACCGTTATATTATAAATCGAGATGTGCGTCCGCCGGCCACGATGAATGACGCCGCACTGGCAGCAGCACGCGGGCGTGCGAGTCGTGACAGGTATGGGGGGCCATCTGGGATGGTTAGCTACCTATGACTGTGACTTCGGTTGGCGGGAACCATTTAAAGTTGTGTTTTTGGTACTTAGGCCTTATTACCCGATAGGCCTTATTGGCCGCATCTACCTTAGGCATAATATGCGAGTCAAATACTATACTTTATCTACAACTAGCATTTATAGATTAAAAAAATCTGATGTGGCCAACATAAAACCTCCCGCTATTGAATTTTTATTAATTTAAATACATACTTACGTATTTACTAACGCTGCAAACTGTTCCATTGCAGAAAACTATTGCTTTATTTACTATTTTCTTTTTAAAATGTCACTATTATTAATTTGAAGTGATTAGTTTTTTGACAGTGACATTTACTGTCAGTTACATTCATTTGAAATATGAATTGTGTAACAAAGGAATTATTGTGTTTATCTTAGGCTTCGCGACAAATAAGAAAAATTATTTTTAAATTTATCTGTAAAATATATAGAAAAAGTATTAATGTATTCCAGTAGAAAATTCAATAATCTTTAATTTTCATAGGACATAAAATGCGAAAAAATGGCATTTAATGGTATTTTTTTTGAAGAAAAACCATTATGAGCTTCAGGTAAAGTGCCATTTCCGGTTATCCGATTTACATCAAAATCTAATGGCTTCTTTTCATATTAGAATGGGATGGAAATACAAGGTTTCAGAATTTTCTGAATGATAGTATCTGAGTTAGAGTGAAGACAAAATCCCTACACACACACACACACACACACACACACACACGCACGCACGCACCCACCCACCCACGCCCGCACGCACGCACGCACGCGCACGCACACGCACGCACGCGCACGCACGCACGCAGGCACGCGCATGCACGCACGAACGCACGCACGCACGCACGCACACACACACACACACATATATATACAGACATCATCGTGAAAATGTTAAAATTGGATTCCAGGGACCTTAAAACGTGGTCATTTACTAAAATCTCGATATGTAATTTTTAGCACGATCCCTATACCTCCCTTACCAAGGGTAGCGGGAGGTAAAAATATTAGTAATAAATATAATATTGTTTCGTTATACTCACCTGTCAAATGTCATTGCAGTTTCCGCTGTAACCTCAATTTTTACGAATTAAGTACACAAAAGTTTAAATAATAGAACTTACATTAACCCTTTCAGCTCTGAGTTTTTTTTAGTTAATTAAAAAAAATAATAATTGTTATTTTTTTGTTCTAAGGGTAGGTACTAATTATACATAATAATATTTGAAAAACTTATTATTTATTTTTTATAAAAAAACTATGGTCATATATGTGTACATTGGGTTACAAGTTTAGTATAGTACAATTGTCTTATAATAAGAACATAATACTGATATTTTTGGCTTCAGGATAAATTATTGTAATTTATTTATTATGAAAATTAACGAAACAATTAGATTTTGATGTTAAGCATAAATGGACATTACATTTGATGCATCGTACTCTTGATTGAGAATTGCATAAAAACATTTTACATCTTTGTGGATTTTTTCGTCCAACACAGGCCAATGTTCCACTCCATCATAACGAGTTTCATTTATTGGTCGTGTGTCAACACGCAGTCTTTTGATATAACCTGGGGGTAGTATCTCATTACTAGGTCTTCCTCTCCTTTTTAAATTATTTTGATTCACCTTCAATCAGAGCTGTGCATGTACTTAAATACATTTTTATTGTACTTGTACTTGTATTTAAGTACAATTTTTTAATGTGTAATTGTACTTGTACTTAAATCCAATATTTTTGGAATTGTACTTGTGTGTTCACAAGTACATGGACAAGTACTTTTGCTTTGCACGTTTCAACCTGCAAAATTACGCAACGAAAAAAATATATATCCAGTTTGTCTCGTATTCTCGAACTAAGCAATGCCCTCTATTTTTTAAGTTATAAATTCAATTAATTTGCAGTTCAAATTGCGGGTGTATTCAATGCTATTAGTTGTTGTTCTTAGCCGTTTATTTTCTTTGCAAATTAAATAAAACGTTTTACTAAATGTGATGTGTAATGTACTTGTACTATCTGTAAATATCTACAAAAATTAATCAACAATTTGTGTTTTTTGTTTGAAACCCGCAGTTTCGTAGAAAAAATACTCATTTCGGTGAATGTACAGGCTCTTAATATTTTGCAATGAATTATAAGATATACAGTTATAAAGTCTCTGTACGAAAATAGTTTCAATGTATTTTATGAAAAATAGCATTCTAAAATCCAATATATTAATTTTTCTTTTAATCCAAAATGAAAAGCATTATGTTACTTTATTATAAATAAAAAATAAACAAATATTGTAGTTATTTTATTTATTTTATGGGGTAAACATTGAAAGTATTCATAATTTCATGACAAAAAAGGTCTCCGTACGATAACGAAAACATTTAAATAATAAACCATTTATTTATGTTTCATAAAGAAAGTCAAAGAAAAATAAACTAAATGTTTTTTTTTTCAATTTTCGTATTTTTTATATGTACTTATACTTATACCTGAAATTGCAAGTACAAGTACTGTACTTGTACTTAAATACTTTTAAAATGAAAGTAATTGTACTTAAGTACATTTTTCAGCAAAGTACTTGTACTTAAATACTTTTTTCTTGTACTTGTGCACAGCTCTGCCTTCAATAGAGAATCCGCAATTTCTGACGTAAAATCTAGTAAATCTAGAATATCTTTTTTTGGAGTACAAGATTGTTCAGCATCCCTTTTATATTCTAGCCAACTCTTAGTAATAGCTAAATTGACCAGATGAATATAACGCGAAGAGTCCATTTCCTTGATTTCCCATATTTTGATTGTAGCTACGAATAACTTCCGGCCTTTCAATAACTACATATTTCTTCTCAGACTTACTCCAGCGCTTGGTTTCGTCTACTGTGCCTTTTCCTACGAAATTAGAACCCATTGTAATTATATTGTTATGAACCCATTGTGTAATTACAACTGAATCATCCCCATTGACAACTTCTTAGGAAGTTCCACGTATTGACTTTTTTGTCAAAGGCAGTGGACATTGCATAATTCTGTTTTGTCTTATTGTACCTGCGTAGCAAATTCCTTTTTGTTTTAAAATTTTGATTAAATTTACTGAAGTAAAAAAATTATCAGCAAATAATTTACAATATTTGCCATCAGGTATCCTCTCTGCTAATTTTAAAACTACGGCAGTAGACATACCATGTTAGCAGTATTTATTTCAGTAGTTTTACCTTGATAAAATATATCATAAGTAATTCCACTTGAACCAAATAATAGAAATGCCTTTATTCCCCATGGATTCGGTTTGTTTTTTATGTATTGTTTTACACTGAGAGTTCCCTTGAAAGGAATCATTTGTTCATCTATACATAGGTTTTCTTCAAGTTCTAACTTTTTGCACCTATCCAAAACAGTATCAATTATAGGTCGAATTTTCCAAAACCGGTCTTCGTTATCAGGTTTTTCGTTGGTGATATGTAAAAAATTTCTTAGTTTTTCAAATCTATTACGAGACATGACTTCAGAAACTGCTGGGATGTTTGTCATTTGTTTCCAGTATAGTCGTAAACGAGGAAATTTTAATATTCCCAAAGTAATGTGCATAGAAAAGAGCATTTTAATTAATCTTTGTTGGTTTGAATGTTCTTGCTGGTAGTTTTAACTGAATACAAATTAGTTTCTTGAGCAAATTTCTCAAAAATTTCATCAGGGAAATAGCGTTGAAAATAAGTATATGGACTTTCTAGCAGAGTGTGTTCAGAGCTATTCAGTTGTACTGCAAAATTCATTTCTGCAGGAATCTGAAATTTTCTTACTCGCCATTTTTCATTTTGTGTCTCCTTTTTCTTTTTTCCACTTCTTTCTCAACCTTTTCTTTTTCTTGGTCCTTTTCTTCTTCTTCACCTTCTCTTAGTTCCTGAATTTCATTTTCAATTTGAATATCTACTTTTTTACCAGTTTTCCTTTGATATAAATCAATTTCATCATCTTCACTGTCGTTTTCTTCTATTTAATCAGAAATATTTCCATTTTCAAATGCTGAAAGAATGTTTTCTTCTTCTCTTTCCAATTCTTCTGTATGTGGTCTCATTAGATCCCATTTTTTACTCATTTTTATCTAGAGAAGGTCTGCAATGTCAAAAATTGAATATAATAAATGTAAAAATACATCCTAATTCAAGAAAAATGTACTATGAATTTTGAACCTGATGAGCACAAAAGTGAACGTGATGTTCGTTATGAAATCATTTCGTACGAAAATAGTACATTAAAACACAAGTATCATAAGGCAATCTGTTAACATACGAGTCCAAGTTTGGAAAACGAGCCGTAGGCGAGTTTTACAAAGGACGAGTGCGTTAACAGGCTTTATGATACATGTTTTTTATACTATTTTTTCTATTGAGGTAATTTTACAATTAATTTTTTTAACCCTTTGAGTACGGCATTATTATACATATGTTTTTCAGTATTTTTTTATAAATATTATTTGTATGGGTATATTAAATAATATAAATTTGCAAACAAAAAATATTTTATTTTCCAAAAAGGCACAGTGGGGTGGTTATTCTATGCAACCACAAGGAATATAATATTGCATATTAAACAATGTATCATAAAACTAAATAACATCCTGTTACATAATATCTGTATAAAATCATAATTTATAAAACTAATAGTAAATACATATATTCAGACTTCATCTGTATGAAATTTAAAAAAACAATTTTTTTTATCAGATAAACAAAGGGCAACATGGCATGTGCTGCAGCACCATTTCGATCGGGACGGGGTATTTCGAGTGCTACAAAAAGCACATCTCCGTGATGTACAACGTACTGGAAGATGGGCCACTTTGTCATATCTTTTCTCTAGTGGTACATATGGCTTAAAGTGGTGAATATTTTTTTTACTTCCACGTTTCTTCTTCACCATATCACATCCAGCGCCCACGAATCCATGTATTACATTCATACGAAAAGTTTTTAAATTAATATTGGAAGTTTCATTTCCAGGTGATCGGTTGCTGAATATAACAAAGGCATTTAGTAAACTTATATCAACAAAGTACCATACAAGTCTAAGGTACCATTTCATTGATTTTCTATCTATTTCGTATATACTTTTCATCATATCAACCCTATCTACATATCCCATATGTCTGTTGTAATTCGCCACTAGTTTAGGGCATGTGATTTCTTCTATACTTCCATCTTTCTTCTTTCTGTTGACAAGTACTGTACTATCGGGATCGTGAAAATTAGACAAGAATAAAACTGCTTTTTTGTCCATCCATTTTATTGCTAATATGCCATCGTTCGTCATTTTCCAATCATTATCTCCTCTATTTAGATATTTGTCTTCTTTTAGATCTTTTGGCATATGTTGTCTATTTTTTCTGGCTGTACCACAAGAATATATACCTTTTTCTAGTAAATGCCTTTGTAATTTTACAGAATTAAAAAAGTTATCAAAAAAAACTTTGTGGTGTTTACCCTCAAGACTTTTCGTTAGATCAGTAACAACTCTAGTTGCCAAATTTTTCTCTGATGCGTCTTCTACTTTTCCTGTATAAATTTGGAATTGACATACGTACCCCGACTCATCTGCTCTTATCCATACCTTGTAACCACGTTTTACAGGCTTTAAAGGCATATATTGCCGAAAAGAAGATCGCCCCTTAAATTTCACCATGGATTCATCAATTGACTGATATTCATTAGGTTCAAAACAGTTCGCGAAAGTCTTCTCTAAAGTATCCAACAGAGGCCTGATTTTATACAATTTATCGTAATTTTTTTCTCCCCTTTTAGGTTGCAAAGAATTATCATTAAAATGTAAATGACTTAAAATCCACCGAAATCTATCACGAGACATTAGAGAAGAAAGATATTGGTCTCGTAATTCAAGTTGAGACGACCAAACATCTTTATAACTGGGCATTTTTTTTATTCCCATCATAAGATTTATTGCAAAAAAATTTTTTATTTCGGAAACGGTTGCAGCTATGAAAGCTTGTGCATTTCCCCCGTGTTTCTGTGTCGCATAAAGGTTTGTTTCAAACGTAATTTTACTAAACAATTCTTCTGGAAATAATTGTAAAAATAAATCACAAGGTGTTTCTGCCGAATCAGGAACATTCACACCAGAGTTTGAGGTAAATGGAATAGGTGGTTTGTAGCTACTTTTATCTGTCCACTCAAAATTATTTCTTAGAAACTCTTTGCGTATTTCAGATATAGGAACATTATCCTCTTCATCCCACTCTGAATCACTGTTCGCATTATCCATAAATATAATTTCCATGTTCCTAATATCAAATTCATTAGACTTGCCTTTTGGAATTTCTGTGCACTCAAAATCATCTTCTGAAATATCATCGGAAGCAGTACTAACACAGTCTGATGGAATCTCAGCCAAAATTTCTTCAAACTTATCATATGATAAGTTTTCCAAATCAGAAAATAAATAACCTAAAAAAAACAATAAAGTCATTTAGGCACTGTGGTATCGATACATAACCACAATATTTACACATCAATTACATGACTTTATAAAAGAATTATTAGATATAAGTACAATTACTATATTTCTAAGATACATTTTAAACAAGAAAACACACATACCTGACATTCCTGTTTAATTATTTTAATTTTATATACTTAAAACTACAGCGGTGTCCACCATTGAAAAAACTGACATATTACAGTGAACATATTTAGCTTCTATAGCAAAAGAACATGTCAGTTAAATTTCATCTGATAGATGGCGTCATATTCAACGTAACTCAAGCAGTGGTTGCGCTGTAACACCATTAGGAGCGTAGATAAAAATTCACAAAAATGTGGTTCAACTATGTAACCACTAGTACCCAAAGGGTTAAAAATGCTACGTCAAAAGTTTGACTTGGTGTTTTTTTGTCACTTATGTTTATGTTGGTAGCGCTTCCCGCTAACAATTGAAATTTCAAATTTTGACAACTGATTAGTGTATTGTGTGTATTAGGGAATACGGTGTGCATAGTGACCTTGTGGCGGACGGTTCTCGTCACCGTGCTATCTGCTCGATCTCGAAGGCGGACGGTTGGCAGGTCTTCTCGTCACCGTGCCGCTGTTTGCTCGGCCTCGTGATTCTCTTCTCTGGATATGCGTTCTTGCCTGAGGCTAAGGGACACCTGAAGGTTTACAGTGCGTGTGCAACATAAATGTGTCTCTCTCTCCGCGTGCTGACTGACCACACCCTGCTATCCTTCTCGTTTGCGTACTCGTCTACCGCGCACATTCCACACTTCAATTTCACTCTCACAGAGCCGTATTCACATCTTAACTATAATTTACATAAATTCTAAGAAAATACTGCACGTTACAAATAATATGTTGAAATATTACCAATAACTTGACATTTTGAGGTTAGATGTAATTATTCATTAATATGACAGTTATAAAAACATGACTACCAACTCTACAACACGAAAGGCGCCACAAATAGAACTCTTATAGATCTTCTAAACGTCGTATTTTCAGTGATGAACAATGCTTTTATAGACTGGTAAGAACACCGACATAGAAAAACACATTTATAGCTAGTTTTTATATAAATATGTTCTTAAATGTGTATATTTAATGATTATATTAAATTCTAGCTACTATTTATAAATATGAAAAGAAAATTGGCACCTAAATGCTCACATACCTGTATGCTCCTGTCGTGATCTGGCTGGCACTCACAATAGGTTAGAAATGTAAAAGCTAATTACGCTATGGAATCATAGATGGTGTTGAAAGTCATCTAGTAAGTTCAAACTACATACGTGTACATCAGGTTTTGAAGTAAGAAAATATTTCAAGCTTGTATTGCCTTTGTTTTATAACGTACACATACGTAACCATTAGGATCGAAAGGGTTAACAAAATCCTTTATTTTTATTTATTTATAAAATTAATAGTTACATTATTACAGTTCGTTAAATTCACTGATGGCGTAGTGCCAATATCAATGTTACTATTTGTTGTGATACTTACATTGTCGTTCATAGTATATGAGTTATTCTCCAAATTAGGCATATTAGTAGTATATACATATACAGGGTTAGTTAAAAGTATGGAGACGGCGATTTATTGTCGTTAATATTCATTTTAGGAAATTATGTTCAATACAAAAGTTTTTTAAGAAATTTTAATCTACATTTGAGAATACTTGAATTTTTTTATCTTCAATTGTTTTTGAGTTACGCTTGTCCGCGTAATTTTTTTAAATGGGAACCTATTAATTTTACTCTACCATTCGATAGAGTGTTTTTTTCTCTTTACAACAGTATGTCTGTTTTTTTGTTTTTCAATTTATTTTAATAACATTTTTATAAGGAAAAACACCGGTTCAAGTATTTACGAATAGTACCCAAGTAACACAAATGACCTAAAATCGACGTCACTACGACGTCTGAAATTCCGTCATATAGACGTCCTGACCACGTCTCAGCGTGGAGCTGTGCGACGTCATTTTTAGACGTTGTTTCGACGACATTTTAAGACGTTGTGTCGACGTCATTTCAAGACGTTGTTTAGACATCATTTTAAGACGTTGTTTCGACGTCATTTTTATGATATAAACATAAATGATGGTCAGGAAAAATTACTACGAAAAGTAAATAATTTAATTCTAAAGTTTTATTTATACTCGATAATATAAAACATTTGTTACGGAAGGATTTACTGTAGTTGATTAATTTGTATGTGTGTACGTAATACATTGTTTATATAGGTTGGAAATAATAATTTGGGAGTTAGTTGTATTTGATATGCGACAAGAGGAACGGTATTCAGAATAAATGGAGTGTTTAGGTTCATACTTGGTTTTTCTTATTTTCCTATTTTCCTAGTAGTCCTAATAGTTCAGAAGTGGGATAAAGAATTCGGGTTTAACTCTATTAAAATAAAATGTCAAAAAGATTTAAACAGAGTGGTAGTAGTTCTGATCATTGGGATAGTGATGGTGAAAGTGTTACACATGCAAGGAAATTTGAAGAGATTTTAAAAAGAAAATCAATGCAGGGGTTTACCTGAACAGCACCAAGGCAGGCGTTTATGAACAACCAGTAGATTCTGTCCAAATCATCATCAATTGAAATCCAAATATGTAAAGTACGGCAATGTTTTGGTCACACTTCAGATAGATGTTGGATGGTCGACAAATGATATAAAAGGGAAGTATGATTCAATGTTTTATATTTTATTGATCTATTTGTAAATGGATATTTAGCTATAGAATATTTAGATTTAATTTTTAGTACTAATGATTTTGTTTTACCAATAAAAATTATGGTACCAGAAGCAAATTTTGGAAATATTGACCTTTTACCCAGTAATAAATAGCCCAAAGATTAATTTTAAAGTTAACGATACTAATGTAGAATTGGTTAAATCAAATGGAATATTTACAATTAATGCTATTTCATGTATTTATTTCAGCACTAAAGTTGACATTCTTGTAACTGAAAATATTACAATAAATACGATGATAACTGGTTTTATATTTACGGCATTCGAAGATTACTCCAGGACGGGAAAGAAATGGTCGAGGGTACAACTATTGGAGAAGTTTCGGTAAACTAAACATAAGATAGCGACTTTCGAACAAAATAAACGAAATGAGGTATGCTATTTATTTTCTAATGCTTTGTTTTAAATACTATAGGATCAATCGGACAACTTAAAAGTCGTAATTAGTAAGTTACCATTGCCAAATTTAGTAGTGGGGGCCATTAATTCGGATGATATAAGTAAATTACATAACCTACTTAGAAAACATCATAATTGTTTTGCAAAAAAAAACAGTTATGAGTTGGGTTCAAGTTCAACTGATCTTGAGCGTGAAATTGTATAAATCAAAATTTCTAATTTACTAAAAGCCGGTGTTATTCGTAAATCTAATTCAGAATTTGCAAGTCCCATAGTTTTAGTATCTAAAAAGAACGGTGACCATCGATTACACATTGATTATACAGCTTTGAATGCAGTAACTATAAAAGAGATATCCTATACTCAATATTGAAGACCAGTTAGTAAAACTTTCAAGCAATTGTGTTAGGTTTGGGAGGGATATAGACCACATTAGTGAGGTTAAGATTTTCGATTGGCGCGAAACCCTAAATCAAATCAGAATGTATCTAGTTCTTATGGAAGCGCATTTTCAATTCATATTATTAAAGCTATTCTGTGTTTCTTAGGTACAATTTTGAGTTTCTTACTAACTGTTAACAATACTCTTTGCTTTCTGTATAGTAAGAGTATAAACAAAATAATAAGTTAAGCATAATTTCATTTTAAAAAAGCAGGATTGCAAATAGTAACATAGTAACTGAATTTGTATGTTAGTTTTGGAATTAACGCTGTTTGTCTTTAAAGTTATAATATAAGGTGGTTATACGTTTTTCATTTTTGTTATTTGCGATGTCTGAAAGGGTTATTAAGTTGTCCGCAATAAATAATTTCTTTGCTGACGATTTAATTTATCAGGATTAAATAGAAAACAGCTATACGACCTACGTTTTAATGAATTTGCACTTGTTGCTTTAATTACAGATTATTCAATAATTTTGGGTGTTTTAGATGTCTTATACGACGAAAGTAGATAGACAATACATTAGAGATTTGTATTTATAAAGTTTAATAGATAAGATTTGCATTTTAAAGTTCATTTGAACATTTTGAAAATAGCATATTTTTGTTCCCGTATGTATAACATGGGAGTATAAATCGGCAAAGGCGAGTTAGGGGTTTTAGTTTGAATTCGCCGCCACAAATTGACTGTTACTCTAACGTGGTCTATTGCCAGTGGTGTAATTTAGTAAGGTAACATCTAATGACGAGCGTGTTAACCATAGTTATGAATTGGAAACATTAGCTGTTGTTGAATCAATTAAGCGTTTTAGAATGTACGTCTCAGGTACAAAATTTAAAATTGTGACTGGTCAGGAGTTCGTGCCACGTTCATTAAACGCGACTTACCACGTATTGCATGATGATGGCTCCAAATACAAGAATTCGATTTATTCAAGATGGAACATATTACGTAAGTTCCATGACGACATTGGTCACCCCAGAATTATAAAAAGTGTGAAAAATTAATTAAGTCTGAATTTTGTTTTCCACAAATGACGCATTTTATATGAAAAAATATATGTATAGAGTCTTGTTTAAATTATGCGTACAAAAGGGTAATTATGGTAGACAGGAGGGTATGTTACATGCGATTAGAAAACCAAATGAACCAATGCGTACCGTACATATTGACCATTTAGATCCTTTCGTGAAAAGTAAAAGCGGTAAGTCATATTTACTCGTAGTTATAGATTCGTTAACAAAGTAAAAAAGTATACCGTTACTAAACCTACTCGTACCCTTAGTTCACGCGAAACAATTTTGCATTTAAGAGTTTTGTAACTAATAAATAAATAAAACATGCCCAAAATGCGATTGCTACCCCCGAGTAAACGGTCAAGGTGAAAGGGTAAACAGAACTATTTTAAATGCATTGCGTATGACTAATGTTGATGAACATGCTTGGGATGAGACTGTTCGAGATATAACATGGGGTGTAAACAATACAGTAAACGAAAGTACCAAATTTACTCCGTATGAGTTCATGTTTTTATTTAACGGTAACCCAATTTTAAATGAGGATGCTATAAATTATAGTAGGAATAATAGCAACGACGTAAAGTAAATAGGAAACAAGCAAAATTACATAGGAAAGGTGACTTAGTATTATGGAAAAATTGTAATTGTGGGGCCACAGGACCTTTGATTTGTGGGTAATATTATTGTCAAAGGGTTTAGTAATGCACAAATGGATATAGAAACACCATTTTAAATGGTAAAGTTACTTCGGAAATCTATATAAAACAGGCTAGAGGTTATGAAGACGTTACAGAGTTTGTAAACTAGACAAACCATTGTATGGTTTGAGAGAAAGCCCTCGAGTATGGAATGATTGTTTTGATGACCTTTTGAGAAAGTTAGGCTTTGAAAGAAGTAAATAAGATTTATTATTTGTGGATAATTTATTGATTTGTTGTAAAAATAAGAGAGAGAGGGAAGGCTTCATAGAAGTACAATGAGCGATGGCAGTAGTAGCGATAGTGAGCAAATTGTAAGAGATTTTTATTGCTTAGCGCGGGATGTCGCTATGAACAATGTCGTTCGCAGTGAGTTTATTTTTGTGATAAAGGCAAAGTTGTCAGTTACTTGTTGAAGTAGTCCCTGAGTCTGTTTTTGCAGAACATACTACAAGTGGTTGAACTTGCACATAATCATAGTTGCGTTACAGTTTTCTGTATAAACATGATGCGGTGTGCAAGAATTTAAAAGAGCTGAGTTTACATATGACGAAAATTTTAGTGTTGCGGTATGAGCCAAGTGCGGGCCATACAAACACGCCATGAGATAATCTCATTTCTTTTCAGACAATCTTGGATGCAGTGAGGACACTGCATAATGCAGGATGGCCGAATGTTACGCAAGGATTTACTGTAGTTGATTAATTTGTATGTGTGTACGTAATACATTGTTTATATAGGTTGGAAATAATAATTTGGGAGTTAGTTGTATTTGATATGCGACAAGAGGAACGGTATTCAGAATAAATGGAGTGTTTAGTTTCATACTTGGTTTTTCTTATTTTCCTATTTTCCTAGTAGTCCTAATACATTAATTAGAAAATATTAAATAAAGTAAAACATTAAACCTAGAATAAAATATTAAACATAAAAAGTATTTTTGAGAAAGATAAATATTCACGAAAAATATAAATTAATAAATAATGCTTTTTGTTATATCTATAGAACAACAAATTATTTTTGTAATTATTCGCCCATTGTCGTGCATAGTTCACAGTTCACCATTCCTTGTTTACATTCCTCATAGAGCCACTTGCTTTCATATCTTGCCATAGCTATAAAAAAATAAATGTAATATGTAATATAACCACAATTTGATCTACTTACAATACCTATACTAAATTTTCAATGTTCATATTATGAAATTTTATTTTCAATATTCTCCCATGGTAATTACTAGTATTCTAATATATTTTTCACTTAATTGCAGCGCAGCCATTATAGCTTCTATAAGCGTCTAGCATCTGGCCAGTAAATAAATTATTATTTATTCTTAGATATCACAACAACATTCCAAAGGATGCTAGATCACTACTGAAGACCCCAAGATCTACCAAAGTTACAAAATGTATATTTCCCTTTGTTTATACATTTGCTTTTTTATTATAAATATTTGTTAAAAGTTTGTCTTGTCATTACTAGGTTTTGTTTAAAATTAAAATGTCCAAATATAACATAATTTTTTTCTGTTTCACATTTATAAATAAATATGTAAACGTATATTATGGGTGTGCCAAATTTACTTCTATTTGTAGTTTTCGGTGATGGCGATACATAAATAAAAATATATATTATACATATATGTATAAAATACGTTTTATATTATATTTATTCGAATTTTAAAAATAATTATGGTAAACAATATATTGTTTTATATTTTTAATAATATTATAAATAAAGTAAAAATAAACGAAATGTATGTCTTTATAAAGACATCAAATTAGACGTCTGAAAAAGGTTTAAATAGACTTAATTACGACCAAATAAAGTCGTCACATGGCCCACAAATCTGACGTCTAAAAAATCTTATTTCAGACCAAAAACAGACGTCACAGTGACGTCGTATAGACGTCTGATTAGACGTCTAAATAGACATATTTTTGACCAAAAAACAACGTCACAGTGACGTCGTATAGACGTCTATTTAGACGGCAGTATATGACGTAAATTCGACCTAAAATCGACGTCACTTTTTGGTCGACCGTTGGTCAGTGTTACTTGGGTAGGTTCATCTAAGATAAACAAAAGCGAAGTGACAAACAAACTCGAGCGATGTAATTTACTTAGTTATTAATTTGTTTTTAATGATAAGACTGTGACCGACAACTTTATTGGAAATAATTTTGTGTATCTTAGATGAACCTACTATTTGTAAATACTTGAACCAGTGTTTTTCCTTGTAAAAATGTTATTAAAATAAATTGAAAAAAAAACAAGCATACTGTTGTAAAGAGAAAAAAAAAAACACTTTATCGAATGGTAGAGTAAAATTAATAGGTTCCCATTTAAAAAAATTACGCGGATAAGCGTAACTCAAAAACTTTTGTATTGAACTTAATTTCCTAAAATGAATAAAATACCTTTTTGAAATGGTATTAAGCTTTTATGGTTTCCTACTCTCAATGAAGAAATAATTTTAGTCACTTCAGTTATAATGACTAATTGTTGCTCTAATGCTATGCCAAACGCATTTGTACCAGGATGATTTCCAAATTTAGTTTTCGAATTAAATATTTCGAACCACTTGTTCATTAGACTCAAAAAACTTGATTTCTCCTTCCAATTAGTATTTCCACCTAAATAACCATTTAAACCACACCATTCGAGAGCATTTACTGTAGTATTAGACATTAATTGAGCTGCCGGACGAACTTTTTGTCTTTGGGATCCT
The DNA here is from genome assembly GCA_943142095.1 of Ophonus ardosiacus. Taxonomy (NCBI): domain Eukaryota; kingdom Metazoa; phylum Arthropoda; class Insecta; order Coleoptera; family Carabidae; genus Ophonus; species Ophonus ardosiacus. The sequence goes on from OW964835.1 coordinate 22,316,255, forward strand.
TTTACTTCCAAATGATATTTCGAAATTTTTAATGCTACTTTCAAATCATTGCAGTTTATGTTTATTAATTTTTCTAAGCAACTTGCATTTAGAATTGTATTCAAAATTCTTAATCCATCATCAATAAAATGATTTCTTGTAAGTTTTAGTAAATGCGGTACATCAGCGAAAACAAATATTTTTAGATTGTCGTCATTAGGGTGGAGAAAGAAGCAATTCTTGTCATATCCAATATTTAACTGCGACCACAATTTTATATTTTGGGCACCCATGTCACTCACAATTGCCACAACTATATAGCCTGCTTCGTAAAGCTGCATTATAATATCGTTAATAATATCTTTGGTAATTGGCTGGTCAAATTTATAATATACAGGCTGTTTCCAAGGTGCCATAAGACCTCTAGCCATAACTGTCTGACAGCATTTGTGAGGACCAATTATTTGTTGATCCAATTTATCCAAACATATTTGATTTGAAATATAAATTTCATCGAATGCTAATACTGTTAGTCGCTCATTATAATTTAAAATAATACTTTTTAATGTCATTAGACGAATTACGTCTACTAAGAGTTCAGGGCTTAAACTTAGCGATAATGCCCATTTACGAAGAGTCGAAAGTGCTGGTAAAGGAAACTGATTTGCTCTTAAATACCGATATGCTTTTGCACTGACACTCCGGAGTGATATAGCTGCAGCAATATCTTCTGTAGACCATCTAATATTTTTTAAATTAGGATTTAAAATTTTTCTAATTTGGCCAGGTGTAAAAACGTTACTTAAAACATTATTCACCGTACTGGGAAAGGATTTTTTCATTTCATCTATTTTTTTTGTTAAATCGCTGTTTATTTTTGTTTCATGTTTTAAACTATCGGCTAGACGTTTATTATCTTCCTTGAAAAATTTGTTACTTTCCAGTAATTCCGAATTTTTTATCTCCAATTCTTCAAATCTTTTTCTTAGTTCTTCTAATTCAGATAAATTGGGACTGAAATGAAAGTAAGCGTAAACATTATATTTGTTTGATTTATTAGAAACATATTGCACAATAGGTTTATTAACAACTAACAGAGGTATTAACATTAACCATAAAAAATATTTGATATGAAAAAAAGTAGGCACCCGGTATATGGGGCGGTACATAAATTTTGAAAGAAATAGTGACTCAAAAAAATTATTAACTCACCTTAGCAGATTTGGTGCTTGGACTACAGCTGAATTCTCTTTGTCGAAATTAGTTTCTTCATTTTTATGATGCTTTAAAATATCGTCTACATATTTTTTTCTACTTCTGACCAAACAACGATTGTCTCTTTCGGAAACTGTTTCTTTTTCGAAATTGCTGTCAGATTTAGGTAAATTTATAGTAGGAATCTGATCGTCTTTTAGTTTTCGATTGTTATATGGACTGTAGTTTAGAAGTTGTTGCCTCAATGGTATTGAAAATGTTATTGGATCAAAATGAATAGACCAAATAGTAGTTAAAAAACATTATTAGCAAATTTGAAAACATTTGTAACAATATTATAATAGTTATTTTTGTATTAAGGGCATAATCAAAAGATTGTAACACGGGGAATGTTTAAAGCTCGACGAAGCAAAATTTAATCAGAACGTAACCTCGTAAATAAAAGACCCATATAGACAGTATATGAATATGTAATTTAATATTATTAATTCTTAAAATAATATTACAAAACTAGTAGTAACTTACCATTTTTTAGATTTATTTTGTCTTTTCTTTTACAAGCTATAACCCATTTTTTTGCCAGATCATCATTCTTTGGAAATCGATGGTATTTAATATCAGTTCCTTTTGTTTTCCTTGAATAATTTCCACATCCATACACGGCACAATTAGGCATTGTTATTATAAACCTATTTTATTTGTAAGAATGACTTTTTTATATACAACAGCAAGTACAAAATGCACGACAAAGATTTCATGAAATGTTACATGTGCCGCACATGACGTCATGCGCAGAGATACGCAAAACTCGAACTTCTACACAGCACACCATTCTTCTCCTTGCACCATGCCGCAGGTCTTATCGAATGTTAGTACGGCCAAATAATAAAATTATTAAAGGTGGCAGCATAATACGTCGCTGTACAGTGTGCTACGTAAATGCCCATAAGGTTGCCAATCTATATACATTATTTAATCAATGCTCTTACTTCTAATTCTTCACCAGACGAATGTGAATCAGATTCGGAATCATCACTTGAATCATCGTCCTCTGTCAGTAATTTTAATGTATAATAAAATTAATGCTAATACAAATTAAGAGTAAGTATAATTATACCAAAATTGTCATCATAATCCAACTTGATATTGTACAAAACTGCCATTGCTACAATACATGTTTTAGCAGTTGATAATGGCACTTGCGTCCCATTTATTAATTTTTTAAACATTCCTTTCCACCGGCCAAAACAGCATTCTATTAGAACTCTTGTACTTTTATCAGCTGTTTTATAAGCCTGTTCAGCGGCATTTTATGGACGGAGAAGTGGCGTTAACATGTAATTACTGCTGGGATATCCACTATTCCTTTTTACAGTAGCATTCTAGTAAGAAACGAATTATAAATATAATAATTCGAATAATCGCGCTTGAATAGGGAGTGGCGCTCTTGGACACTTTTCCCGCCAAGCCAAGATGAGTTCGTGTACAATGTACAGCCATAAATATAGTATGATTTTAGTCGGTGATAGCGATGATTAAGGTTAAGTTGCAAGAAGTTGAAAAGTGTTTGTTTCAAATAAAATTTTTAACTCATTTTATTTACATCAGTATAATTTAGAAGGTAACCACTGTGTTTGATAATGTGTTCAGAACTAATATAAAAATAATCATAAACCTTGTTTATCTCAAATTCTCATTTAGAGCACAATTAGCCCAAATTAGAGCATCATGAGTACTGCCTCTCCATCTGGCTACTATATCAAGAATTCTTGTTTTAGAATCACAAACCACTTGTACGTTCAAAGAATAAAAATCCTTTCGGTTACAATAAAGTAGTGGTGGTCTACAATCAGGGATTTTTTATTCGAACATGGGTATCTCAATACACAAAATTATCCCAGGCAATTGTGCTACAATCTAAAATTATTGTTTTGTAATGTTTAAGTTCTCTGGGAACTTAACAAATATAGGCAATTTGGAAGCTATTGCCCGAGATACTATTCGTGAAGCTGTGGCTTGACTTACTCCATGTAAGTCACCTTAAATTATTTTGTTCATTGGATAAAGTTATTTTAATTACAGATATACATCGTTACCAAATTCAGTTTGATAACATCCTTTGGCAAAATATCGTAATATGATCAATACTTACAGAGAAGCGACTATATTATATTTTTGCTGAGATATTGGCTCAATTTCATTCGAAATAAGCTCAATTATGAAATTAACTACATCACTTGGGCAAAGCCGGTGCAGCGACGACGCAGAGCAGGCGCCGAGAGGTACTGTGCTGCAGCTTAGTGAGCCGATGGTTTGGAGCAGCTGTAGGCTCCCGATGTGCTGGCGGTCCTTGTGAGGTTGCCGCTTCATTAGGTCAGGCAAACCTGATATGGTGGCCTGATTTTGGATCTGCGAGGAGTAGTACGCAGGTAGCGTTGCTTTAAACAGCTGCCCTCGGAAAATTTTTGCTACTGCCGCTGCTGCTGCTAATCTCGGTATGCGCTTGAGGCCAAAATGTGCACCGCCGCCCGCCACCAAACGAACTCGGCCACCCAAACCAGGGAAGTTGTATAACAAAAAAAGCGACAGATAAATGTTCAAAACAAAATATTTTTGTTGTAACGGCGACAACGACGACGCTGTCCCTATTCGGTCGCCATTTTGTAATGACGTCCCTGATCGTTCTCCATGCTGTCAAAGGGTTTGCTCGGGCGCCAATTAATCGGAAACACAGCACAAGGAGAGATGGTTGATCCTGCAAAGGACGCTCTCATAGCGTCGCTGAAAAGGATGGCTGGAACGCCAAAAAGTGCTCGGGTAGCATAGTGGAGACAGAGTTCGGCTTTTGACAATGAAATCAATTGTAATCATTTTTAATATTTTATTAAAATATATTAAAACGAGAAAGTAATAAATATAACAAAGCAAAATAACAATGAACCAGCGATACTTGCAGGATAGTTTCTCTACTACGCACGATCAACAATGAACGGGCAACAATAGCACACACCAAGATTGCGGGAACACGCTATGAACGAGTAACAATGGCACACACCAAAGTTACGGGAACACGGTACGGTTACAGTGTTGTCACTTTGACAACACTCATTAACAATCGCGATTTCAATCTAAGACAGTGTTGGCACACACCAACACTCATTGACAATCGCGATTACGGCGAACAGCGGCCAACACCACTGCACAAAACAACCGGCTACACCGGTACGGTCCACCTTCTGCAATCTCTCACGAGCTGCCGGCACACACCAACAGCACTAAGTCAGAGGCAGCCAAGGTCATCCACAACCCGCTCACCTGGCCCTCACCAGGTTCGCAGAAGACGGCACACATCATCTTAGGCTCGTTGGAGAGCTAACGCTCCCTTGAGAGAGCACACACTCTCTGCTTGAAACTAACGTCCGAGCTCGTATTTATACCCAGAAAAACCGTTAAAAATATCAAAAAAGGTTCAAACATGTTTTTAGTCATCCTGCAAATTCTCGCTAAGTTTGAATAAAAATATAAAAATACAGTTTCATGTAGGATCGAACCGGCAATCTCTAGCGTGCTGGTCAAGCGCACTAGCCACTCGACCACACTATAGATGACAGATAAACAACAATTTTATAAACATTAGCAGCTATAACCAAAATACAACAATACATTTTACAACGAACGACATACAATATAACCAAACAATTATATTGTATGCGTAATTCAAAACAATACAAACCAATAAAAAATGAAAAACAATATTTTTACTTGTGGGATTTGAACTTTGATTTAAATAATCAAACTTTAGCAAAAAATTGACATGCTAACCACAAGGCTACAACGTTAAACATGAAGAATAAATTCAAATCTAGTGACCATCGTCACATTGTATTATTGCAAATGCAGACATGTCTTTGTAAGAAACAATTAACCAACAGGTCAAAATTGACCGCAAAAAATGAAAAAGACGAATATTTTCGATTGCAATAATATAGCAGACAAAAAAAAAAAAATGTTGAGATAAAGCAAAATGAATGAATGATATACAGAGATGTGCAGTGCTACACTGCCTAACCAAATACAATATTTTAGCTAAATATGATGGATGTGGTGATGAACCGAAAATGAAAATGCACAGCAAGAAGCGACGCAAATAAAAGTAAGACGGGGAGAGTTTTGCCGGTTTTACGCTTAAAGCGAGCAGTAAGAATTGCAAAATACTCACAACAGTGTGTTGTTCGCCAAAGAACCAAATTATTATCCTACAAACAAAATTTCTCTGGGAGAAGCAACAACATAGAACCAAATAACCAAAATAATACTGTTATTAGGATTGTGAATTAATTAAATTCGCGTACACGATTGTAAAACGAACTGCATACATTTACCAATAGAAAACAAACATCCTCTCGTCACTCTCACAAGGATCAGTTTGATAGGATGGTAGTCGGTCTGTGTTTGTGGTGTGAGTGGAATGTTGAATACCCAAAGTTGTTAGTAATGAATATACCCAATAACCAAATGCCTAGTGAAATGTATGGAAGTGAATAACTAACTGAATTATCAAACAAAGGGAAAATATTAAAACTGAACTACTAACAAACTAATATGTGACAAAAAGAAAACAAATTTGAAATGTCTGCTGCGGCACAAAACGCCGTAGTAAGCAAGGTTGGCTTATCTACTAAAAGTTAAACAAAATACAACTGAATATGAAGTCAAAGAAAAATGAAGTGTCTCTCTCGAGACACGGGGAACCTTGGCGGCAGGATGAAGCACGCTAAAACAAGGGAATTTATACAGAATTACTAGTATGACCAATGACCAAACAAAAGCAAAACGTGAAGTGCCTCTCTGTGGCACGTGGCGCTGTAGTAAGCAAGGTTGGCTTATCTACTAAAAGTTAAACAGAATGTTACTAAATATGAAATCCAACAAAAGTGAAGTGTCTCTCTTAAGACACGGGGGGGGGGGGGGGGGGGGGCCTTAGCGGCAAGGTAAAGCGCGCTAACATACGGAAAGTTAATCAGAATTACTTTTACAAAATTTAAATTAATTTTGAATAATAAAGAAAATAGCCAAAAATTACAATTAAAGTGATTGGCAGTAAAAAAAGAAATAATATAAATTTTTATTATCATAAAAAAGGGCCGAACAGCACAACTGCGCAGCACGCTGACTTGCTACGTAAAAGGCTAGAAAAATTTTATCAAACCAGAGTACGCAAATCTAGAAAACCGAGTAAGTACATACTCACTAAACAGTAACGGAGATCCTACGACAAAGCAAGAGCGGTAGAAAAACCAAAAATCGTAGGGTTTTAATTAAAATACTGAACTAACAAGATAACGTACTACTCAGATGGCTGTCGGCAGGCAGAGGACGTTTCCAAACGTGAACATTCCTAGGTACACTCGCTGCGACCTCTGCATCGCACTCGCGAGAAGATAGACAGGGTCGAACTCAGGAAAAAGAGGAAATGATAGCCGTTACAAACGATTAAATATAATAATAAAATAAAATAAGAGCTTTATTAACATTTACTATATATGAGTACACCTGTAGGGAAAATATTTTGTAAAAAAAATATTTTCGTTATATATCGTACCCACTTGCTATACCTATGTGTACATACTAATTACGTGATTTTTAAAATTATCATATTTCATTATTGATATTAAATAAAACACAGGTTAGACTAAGCATAAGCATGTATACATACATGAATATGTATTTAAATCATTATCAAGATGTTTCGTAGGAGTGAATTTAGCCATCGAGATATGCACTTCTTTATAAAGCCTCGTACAAACCTGCGAACCGTTCGACAAGCACTAGCAGATGATTGTGGGCAGAGCTGACAGCGATAGATCGCTCAGAAAAGTGGAAAGTGACTTTTTTTTTATAAAAAAAAGTAACTAAATAGTGAACGATATCTGACATATGTATATACATAACGTATGTCTCATAAGTTTTGGCACAAAATATTTAACCCAATATTTTTGGAATAAATAATTTTATTTAAACTTTTATTATTTCCTATAATTAACTATTTAGATATTAACTAAATTAATAACTTAAACTAAATGAAGGGGCCCGTGCTGTTCAACGAGGCGCAATTTTCGACGAACATCTCTCATCAGGTTCTGGGCGACATGGACATCAATTTCTCTTATCTTTCTAAAAATTCTACGCTTTAGTTCTTCTTCGTGTTCAGTTTGCCACCCTCCATCACACTCCTTACGAGATAAAAGTGCCCAAAAATCTTCAATTGGGCGCGCTTGAAGTACATTAGGTGGAGTAAAAGAGTAAAATATTTTTCATCGTCCATAATAATAATAATTTTCTCATCCGCAAAATGTATCCGCCTTAGTTGACGATAGTACCGTGGAAATCCGTGCTTTTTGATTTGAGGTATATTTGGGACACTTTCGTCTTTTTCGGTATTTTAAATCACTTCTTTCTAATTCCCGTGATTCTGTATTCTTTGAAGTATGGGACTCCCTCGTTAATTACCTTATGGATATCCCAACTCTGTCTTTGGTATTCTTACCAATATTTCCGCTCTATTTTATGTAAAAATCCTTGGTCTTTCACTTTTAGGGATATTTGTTCACATTCGGCTATTGTATGATAAATTGTTATGCGCGAGATATTATTTTCAAAACTTCGAATGATATCAGGCGTAGGGATCCGCCCAACCAAATTATAAATACATTTTCCAATATTTAATTTATAAGACATTTTAAAGCAATTGATTTAAAAAATGAGCTGCTAAATTAAAGACAAGAATATAAACATTTTTTTTGTGCAAAGGCCAACCTGGTATTTGATCATGTTTGCTTTATTTGCAGTCATTGAAATTTGTGCCAAAACTTATGAGACATACGTTATATACACATAAATTATAACACCAATATAGGGCCTAATTCTGTAACTCAGTTTCTCATTTTAACGAGGTTGTTAAAATTTTTCCCCAATCATGTGTACTGACAAAAAACAAAAATATGTTGTTTTAATTGTCAAATCAATATTCATTGGTTAAACATTTTAACTTTGCTAAATGTTCGCAACTGAGTTATAAAATAGGCCCGACGCTGCGCGGCATTGTATCATATATTCATACGACTCGCTGTGATTTCAAGTCATTAATGAATTTCTGTCGTGAAATTTTATTGGGATAAGAAAATCTGAAGACCTGTGCTTTTATTAAATTATTGTTTAATCGCATAAAGACACAAAATTATACAATACTTTTACTACAGTTCTTAAACAAAAAAAGAAAAATATTTGTTTTGGTGACACTGTGTAGTAAGACATATTGAAACACAAAACAAATTAAAATACTTTTTATAGGCCCGGTTTTTCTATCTTCTGATGAAGTGTCAGTTAACGTATCTGTCAGATAAAAGAAAAATATCGCATCATGTTCTTCACGTTTATATAATTTTGCTAATTTACACTCTAATATTGATTTTATCTGGCAGTTAAGTCAACTGACACTTTTATCAGAGATGGAAAAACCGGCCCTAATTTGACAAAAATTTCAAATAGCATTGCACAATTTTGCTTTTTTGTGCGCAAGTCTATCCATAAGCTTCTTTTTCTTTTTCTCCACGTTCTTCTGAAGCTTCTCATAATGAACATTTTTCTCTTCGGCTTCTTTGGGCAGTTTCTAATAAGGCTTGAGACAGTGCGATTTCTTGCATATTTTTCTTGGCTGTTGCCTTTTTCAGCTTTTCGTTTCCTTCAGCCAATAATTTATCTGCTAATTTGGATTTTTCTTTGGCTTCTTCGTGTATGGTCTTCAGATCCATTTCAGCTTCTTGAATAGATTTTTGCGTGCTTTCAATGGTTCTTCTCAGAGCTTCTTCTTCTTTTTTCCTTTTGCTCCATTTCCTTTTTATGCAGTTTTTGTCTTTCTTTTTCCTTCTTCTGTCTTTCCATCATGATAGCGTTCAGCAGCCGTTCAGACATAGCAGCCCTGCTTTCTTCTAATGTGCTTCCAGGCAAAGAAAATCCTCTTTCAACGTACGCATATCCATGAGATAGGGCAAGGGCAACTTTCATGAGATGACATGGATTGGGCAATTTCGGTTTATGCAGGACATTCTTTCTAGCAAATATATGTCCCAATAAGAGTCAATAGAACAGTCTTTCTCGCTAATATTATTTTCGGATTGCAGTAGTGCCCATTCATCCTTGACTGCTTCCAGATCAACATCAATTACAGGTAAGAATTTAGCGACTTCAACAATATCTTTGATGCTGCGCTGTTTTAGTCTCTCACCTGGGTGAAGGCATCGAAGACTTTTCACTTGCTTGTTTCTCAGGCTGGATTTTTGAATGATGTGGCGAAAGCCTTGGCGTAATGGTCACGAGCCTTTACTCGAAAAATAGTAATATCCTTATCCGAAATTCGAGGCACTTCGGCTTTTAGCCGGGCGAGCTCAGCCGTAACCCTCTCCCCACAATCAATCTCATCTGGGGTGCGTTCCAAAACCACACTCCAGGGCATAGAGTATACTCAAACACGTTCCAAAACTTTTGAGTACTACTCCAGAGTAAACTCTAACGCGTTCCGAAACTTTTGGAGTTTGCACAAAGAGCATACTCTCGGTGCTCTACAAAATAGGAGGGTACACACCTACTCTGGCGCCAAAAGTAGTTGAATTATAACATTATAACCTATTTGTTGCTTACGTTTTCATTTATAATGGCAAACGAAGCTGAATTGGCGACGCAAATTGATATTTGGAAAATTCGGGTATGCTAAATTAACAGTAACAATATTTCGTTAATGTGTGTTTTATATAAATGAATTACAGAAACAAAGGAAATTATACAAATTCCTATAACTCCCGAGGTGCATGAGTTATTTAATTTGAATCAAGAATGTAATAGTAGTGTTTCATCCCAACAAGCAACTCATCTCCAATTCTAGATAAAGAGAAATTTTGGAGTGAAGGTGCCATTAGATTCCTAATTTTTCAGTACAGCAAGAATGAAGACAATTTTAAAGATACTAAGATAAAAAATGATTTAGTTTGGAAGTCAATTACACAAAAATTAAATGGGAATGGTTTTATATTCAATGTGTCTCAAGTAATTAATAAATGGAAGCATTTGCGTAAATTGTATATTAAAGTAAAGGATTCAATGGGTCCCAAAGCCACAGGTACCGAACCTATTTCTTTTAAGTTTTACGAAGAAATGGATGCATTATTTAATAAAAAAAAAAAAAAAAAAAATATAAAACCAATTGCTATAGCAGCATCGAGTAAAGGATCTCATATCGATAAAGAAGTAGTTACCGAATCATTTAATAAAGATTTAAATCAGGAAGCGACAAATAAAAGAAAAATAGATAATGAAGATTCACCATCTGCAAAAAAAAAGAAAAATATTATATTGCAATGGTTAGAGAACAGAGTAGAAAGACGTGAAATTAAGAAAAAAGAACGACATGCTGAAATAATAGCTACACGAAAAGAGGCACAGGAGGTGTTTAAAAATGAAATGGAAAGATTAATTGATAAATTGTAAATTTTCAAAACATGCCATAGTCATTTGGGCGAACAATATAATTAAAAACAGAATTATATTTTGGAGGTAGATACAGGAAAGTAAGAATTCTTCGGACTTTCAGTCAATTAATAAAATTTATTCACGCCGACGTTTCGACTATACAATAGTCTTCTTCAGGGCTAGAATGGTCAGTTGAAAAAAGGAAACCACATGTGGATAATAGAACATACAGCACGGACAATTAAAAAAATAAATAAATAAATATGAATAAATAAATAAATAGTTAAAACCAACATATCACAGAGAGAAAATCGTCTAAAAATGAAAAACTTGTCTTTGATGAGTGCAATACTTATGGAACTACAAATAACTAGTAACGAGTAAAAAAATTTTTTTTAAGAATTATATTTTATTTACATATTATATATTTATAAATTAAGAGTCAAATAGTAATATTTGTATAAAATAAAAATTCAAATAATAAGAGTTCATATAATTGTATCAGAGATTAAGTGCAATTCTATCTCTTCTTAGAGTTCCGGCTTCATTTTCTTCAAATATTTGAATTTCCTCATCATTTTCATTTGGGTTATTATTTTGTTTTCTTAAGCCTTCGTGCAAGAAATTTAGATTTAAATCATCGTTCATTAAGCATATGTTATGAAGAACACAACAAGCTAAAATAGCAGCAGGGATCAACTCAATTCTTGACATATCCAAATATTTCAATCTTCGGAACCGTCCTTTAAGAAGAGCAAATGCTCGTTCAATGTTTTGTCGTACTGCTGAGAGTAGTGTATTGAATCGTATTTGTCTGTCTGTTAAATTGCATCTATTGTTGTAGGGAGTAATACACCATTCTCTGGTTGGAAACCCCTTGTCGCCTATAATGAATTCGTCGTTTGGAAAGTACTGCAGTCTATTTTGAATAATTCCTTTATAAAGATCAGAGTTACTAAATATTCTTGAATGAATTGAGCTTGGATAGCCAGCAAAACAATCCGTAAATTTTAGCTTGTGGTCGCAAACTGCTTGGAGAGTAACAGCATGAAATTTTTTCTACATATATATATATATATATATATATATATATATATATATATATATATATATATATATATATATATGTATATATATATATATATATATATATATATATATATATATACTTCTGCATTGTTTCTTGGAGCTTTTATTGCAATATAAGGTCCATCAATTGATCCAATAATATTATAGATTCCAGTTTTGGAATATACTTCTTTGACTTGTTAGGCGTATTCGTTTGTTGGCCACTGTATTATATTTGGAGCAATGATATTCAAAATATGGATTACTCTTACGAAACAATGGTGTAGAGATGATTTTGATAAATCAAACCTGTCTCCGACAGACCTATAATGAAAATGATACTTTACTTACAATTTAAAAAGTTACTTTTAAAGTAATGATAATAAAACCTGTATGAATCCGGTGTTGCCAGCAACCATATTACAGCCAGTAACTGTACTTTTGGATCTACTGTTGGTCGTCCATTATTATATTGGTTTCGTAATCGTGGTCCAATTATGGTCAATATATTTTCAAAAGTGTTACTTGTTACACGAAAGTGCATTTTAAATTGCGACTCAGTATATTGAGGGATAATGTTGTTTACATATAATTGTATTCGAACAGCTTTTTCATTATTATTAAATCTAATCATTACGAAATCATCATCATCTGAAGATGTGTCGTCATCCTGTAAATCAGTGATATATACAGTAAAATATTTTTATTTTATATTACATAGCCTTACCACAAATATATTTAATAATTGGCGAGAATATTCACAAATATTCGCAGTAATAACACATTTTCCATTACGCAAATTACTTTAATATCTACGAAGACTGTGATTGTCAGAATAAATACGTATACTCCCAAGCTCCAAATCGTTCCGAAACTAGACAAAACCCTAGAGGAACCTCCTTAAGCTTCTTACTAAAAAGTCTAAGTGCAGTCTTATTTACATTGGGTCCATCGCTCCCAAGCATTAAAATATTTTTTCGAGGCAACATGGCAGAGCCAATAGACTCTTTAAGTTTTTCTAAAAGTAAAGCAGCAGTAGCTTTCCTCATAAAGAATGTTTGTAAGTGACGGGTGACAAATTTGTTCTCTTTGTGCGACCAAAACCTAATAGCAACTTGCAGCTCTTTTTTCTCCGCATTGTTTGTTGTCTCATCATAAAGAAGTGAGTAGTATGATCCAGCAACATCACTTAACAAATCATCGCGGAAGTAGGGTGCTAAAGTATCAGTTGCAAGGTAAGTCGCTTTAGTGCGGGCTAAGGAGAACTGTTCAAGTACTGCACCTTGTGTCGGAAACATAGATTTGAAGGTCTCAACAACATCATCACAGGATGCAATACTGTAACTTAGATTTAAGGCATTTCATCGCCCATATTAATTCAGCTACATACGAAGAATCTCGGACGCTATAAACAGATAGGGTAGGTGTTGTGGAAGCAACAGCGGAGACTGGGACGTTGCTGTTTTCCGACGATGGCGAAGGGGCGGGGGCGGTACACAATCTGAGCTGAGGAGGATCCAAAAGACGACGAGCATTAGTTTTATGAAGAAGTTGTAAACGACTGTGCTAAGGATGAAAGTAAAGATGTACTCAGGATTTCAGTCAGTGATAATAATTTTATTCTACAGCCAACGTTTCGCCCCCATTTGGAGCTTCATCAGGGCAACTATGGAGAATGAAAAACGTGGTACAGCATTGTAACATTAAATACAGATGGTACTTACAGAACAAGTTAAAAAATTTTACAGTACAAGAATGTCATAAATATATCTAGAAGATATCGTCAAATAAAAATGTAGCACGTCAGCCAAAACATATTACAAAAGCACACAAAATTTTATAAAACCATGTAAAATGGCGAACAACAGTCACATGTGTAATAATTAAACATGAATGAGCAAAAAAGGTAATGAAACTAGGGACAATAATAGCACTAGTTACTAATTTTGAACATTTTGCAGATGTTGGTGTATGTGGAACTGAGATTCTGGATATCCACGCGGAAGTTAACATTGTTATTGTCGTTCTTGATGTGTAACATTTCAAACATAAGTCGTTTGTCTAAAATTGGTTCTTTGTCAAGAATTTGTACACCATCAAAATAAAAAGTGTGTTGGGCCTCTATTTAGTGTTGAGTTAAAGCGCATTTGCCAATGTTACTATTTTTTTTTTAGAATTTCTTTTATGTTCTGTTATACGCGTTTTTAAATGTCTTTTACTCTGTCCTGTATAAGTTTTTGAACAATTGTTACAATTAATTTTATATATTGTATTTGTTTGGAGCATTATATCGACTTTGTCTTTTAAATTACTAAAAAGTTTTTTTCACTCTTTTAACAGGTTTAAGAGCTATTTTTAAGTCAAGATTTTGTTCCAGTATTCTTTTTAAATTTCCCGCCAAGCCATCAACGTTGGGAATAGAGTAGTATTTGGTGAGTCTGTCACCTTGAGCGTTGACATTTCCAGCATTTGGGTTATGAGCACTATTCTCAAAATTATATAAGATTTTGTTGATGGTTTTGGAGGGGAACTAGTTGACAGAAAGTATATGTTTGACTGTTGCTAGGGCCTCGTTTTTAAATTCAGGTGAAGTAAGTTTTTCAGCTCTGGAGTTAAGGTTATATCCTGTATTGATTATCTGTGATTTAGGATTGTAAATTGTAAGTGTGGATTGTAGCTGTTAAATATTTCAAGAGTTGTATCGCATTGATCTCTAGGAATTGCCGTGAGAATATCGTCCACATATTTGAAGAGAAATGGAACTTGAAAGGGTAGTAGCGGGATGACATTTTCCAAAAGCGCAACCATCACTAGGCCGGCACAAACTGGGGCGAGGCAGGATCCCATAGCGAAGCCTATGTTTTGTTGATAATATTTATCGTTAAATCTGAAGAATCCCTGTGTGTAGCAAAAGGTCACTTATTCGAGGAACTCTTTCTTGAGAATGGAGGTTTTTAGCTGTATTATGTCCCATTTTTGTTCAACAGCTTGTAGGGTGAGTTCTAATGGAATATTTGTGAAGAGGGATTTAACGTCCAGACTGATCAGTATGTAATTTTGTTCCAATGTGGTGTTTTGTATACGTTCATAAATTCATATGAATTTTTGATGTAGTAATCATCATTTTCCAGATTTTTGAGTGTATTGGCCAAGAATTTAGACATATTAGTTGTTGGCGACTGAACTGCTGAAACAATAGGGCGGAACGGCATATTTTCTTTGTGCAATTTAATTAACCCATACATTCTGGGTGCAATAGCGTTTTCTGATGACATTTGTTTTTTTGTTGAAGTATTTATATAATTTTTATCGAACAGATATTTAACTATTTTGTTGTTCTTTTTTCGTATTTTAGTTGTAGGGTCTCCATTAATTTCTTTGTAGGTGGTGGTGCCTGATAATAAATCATTCATTTTATTATTGTAAATTGGTTTAGGTATGGCTACCGTTTTGTTAGTTTTGCCAGCCTGTATTATTAAAATATTGTCATTATTTTGTAGAAATCTTTTTGTTTTATTAAACAGTTTGATGTTGTCTATGAGTGGTTCTTCTTTCTTTTTAATGGCAAAGTTTGTTATAGTATTGGTAATTTGTGCTCTGACTTCATTTTGTAGGTCAGGGTTAGAGTTGATGGCGGATTCTATGTCAGCTAGCATATGAAATATTGGTATTTCTTTGAAGGCAAGTTGTACGCAGTGTTTAGGCCCTAGTGCTAGTAGGTTTTGGACATCATTTGGGAAAGTGACGTCTGTTAGATTTAGGAACCAGTTTTTTTGTTCTTCCGGAGTTATTAGTGTTGACTGTTTGGACTGGAGGCGTTCTAATTTATTGAGTTGTTTTGTTTTAACTTTTAAATTAGTTTTATGTTTATCACCCTTTGCGTGTTGTTCAACAGCCTGAAATCCTTTCGTTATCTTGAAATCACAACAACAGATGTTACAACGCATCTCATCATCAACTAAAGAAGCTCCCTTTTGGCCTCATTCGCGAATTATATATCCAATGGGATCTTTCTTGTCAAGCCAATCACTTCTGTATTTACAACGCCCCATATTCAAAAACTGAAAAATAGAACAGAGAAATCTCTAACTTCAACAATATAAAATATTTAAGAAAACACTCGCCATGTTTCACAAGATTACAGCGTCTGAATCAACCTTTCGGCCATCAACAGACGCCGGCCATGCTCAGCTAACAACCATAGACGCGTTTCGCTCTTGTTAGAGCTCATCAGTATGGTATAACTGCTGTCTTTTTGCAGAGACAATTCTCAACATTCCCTCTAAAGTCAACTATTTTTTATGAGATGCTTTACATATCTCGCCATGCTCAGTTGGGAATTGCCCTTAGTAGATCTCATGATGTGCACAAAATTAAAATTGTTTCATTATCTTTTATAAGATTTTTATTTTACCCACATTTGTTTCAAAGTTGATCAGTAAACTACATACCCTGTTATTTGTCTTTAAATATTCTTAAATAATTAATTGCTTACCGTGCATCGTCTTTTTCGAGGAGTGTATTTAACAAAAACTGGAAGCTTTCAAATGCGAACCGTTGAGATTTATATACTTCATCGGCTCCTTAAAAGTAAAATGTTAATTATTTAGTTGTATGTATGTTTGAATTAATAAAACAAGCAATTAGATTATACAGCCAATATATTCGTAAAAATACATACCTTTTCCAGTTCCCAAACTTTGATTATATTTAGATCGTTCTCTTCTAAATAATGACAAAAGGTTAACTACTTTTTACGACATTGTTCCGATGATATTTCAGACAATGTAATTTGTGACATATATGCTGCTATCTTGTTCCATGAGTCATTTTTTAATATTTTAGTAAAATGATCTTTATTTTGTGGATTCCAAATAATATCATGATTTCTGTATAACTCGATAAATTTGAAAGTATTGTTTTTAGACCATTCCATTTTTGGTAAATGTAGTATTAATGAAGAGCAAACATCTACCTTCAACCAAGGCATAAAGTGAAATAAAATATTTTTTTCACTACTAGCTACACAGAGGCACTTTATTGACCGAATAGAGTGCCGTGAAATTGCATTTCTCAACTCGTCCATGGTTACCGGTATATAATTTTTTATTATTAACCGCTAATAAGTTAATAATGAATAAATTTTTCATTTTTTGATAATTCTGTGACAGTTTTAAATCGGAAATGTTTATAGCAAGATTAAGTATAACCAGGAGACTTTATGCATTTAAATGGTTGTTTAAACAGCTTAATTATATATATATATATATATATCATCACGGCATATTACCCATTTCTAGGTGTGCCATTATCTACACATATGTATTCAGTATTAAAAATTCGGATTAATTTGAATATTTGTTTTTCGCGCCGAGAACATATTAAATACTTGACATTTCTTTCATGTCAATTTCGCTTATTTCAATGTAAGAAAAACAGTATTTAAAAATAATACTTTTAAATAATATTTGTGATTTAACAATAAATAATACAAATGCTTGAACCGTGCAACCAAAAATTATGCAATCACAATCAGATGATACAACCTGTTAATGAGCACATATGTGTAAGCATAGCATTCGGAGAGTGACGAGCCCAGAGTCGAATAAAGTTTGTTAAATCATGTGATGCTTTTTAATGTAAACCTGTCCCGAACACTACAGTAAGTAAAGGAATATTTAATCTTTTCTATTAATAATGACTTATATTTTAGGTTATTGTTAGGTAACACTGCTAACAGACAGAATTCGATACAACATAGACAATAATTATGGTTAGAACCACACTTAAGTGAATAAATAAATTACTATTATAAACAAGTACTTGCTAAGTTATTTATAAAAATTATAATTAATTAGTTGAAGTTGAAGGTATATTAATTATGGTATTATTTATAGTATTTGTTTCCTCAACATTTATTATTGTAGATGGGATATCAATATTGTTTTCTGCTGATGTCACAACAGAAACATCAGGGAATGTATTACTTGAAGACGGTGATGTCACTTGACCTTGTACCATGCATGCTATATTTTTTTTTAACGGACAACGAATCTTCCACATATCCTTCAGCTACGGTGGTACACTTCCACCCTCCGTGCTGCTTTAATTGAAGAATGTTACCATCCCTAGAAGCTAATATTGTGGCCGCGATTCTCCGGAAACTATGACCAGTGTACAATTCCGGATTCTGAAGTTTAAAATACATGGCAATTTTTTTTGGCATTTGTCCTATGGTATTGTGACCAATATTTTGTTTAGTAGCTTTTTCACAATGTATAGATATAAATAATTTTGGCATGTCTGAATTTCGTCTAATTTTAAGATATTTTTTTAAAAATTTCAATCCAGAATGTCTCTATTACTACGAATTTTCTGGAAGATCCATTTTTAGTGTTCCGGATGTTGATAATAATCATATAATCTTTTACAGTTAAATCAGAAGTCAGCAAATTGCAAAGTTCATCACTTCTGCATGCACCCGCAACACTAGTTATAAGAACTGCCTACAATGATAATTTTATCAACGTTTGTTAAACAATCGCATCTAATAAAATAAAAATTTACCTTAATTACAATATATTCTTCAGGTGCTTCAGTAAGAAATTTTGTAATCTCTTCCTTACTGAAAACTGATAATTTTTTGGGTGATAATTTACATTTTTCCGTTTTAAAAATGCAATTAATTTAAAATACTTTAAAATGTCAATGTTTTCTTTTAAAGAAAGAGTTAATTTCAACATTGAGTAATGAGATCATGCAGAGGAGGATTTTTTACTGCTTACATAATCTTGGAAATAGGCAAGAACTACATTTTCACAAATTTTAATAAATTCTTTAGTACTGCACCAATTCTTAAATGTTGTATACGCTTTTAAATAAAGGTGTTTCGATTTATCTGGCAATAGTTTTTCATTTAAATTTTCTGCAATCTCCCGTAATTCGGGGGATGTACAACTTATCTTCACTACTCATGATTATTTTTATAAAACTGCACAATGAAATGATAAAATTTCAGTTTTTGTTTTAATAAACAATTTTACTAGGCCAGCTATGCATAAATTGTGCCATCACATTTAAAAGTAAAATGATGTTATGGTGGGATTAATTTCATAAATAATTATTAAAATTACGTGCTAGTAGTGAAAAAAATAGTATATATACCACGGTTATGAAGAGCATACTCTTCACAAACTTGGTGTATAATATACTATTGTTGCAAGTATCCGTTCGCCGTCGCGTCCAGACTAGCTGCAACGTGCACGCGCAATATCGTTTGATCGTTGGTTAAAACACCGACAACGGATGGATCGCACAAACGTTGCAAGCAAACGTTGCACGTGTTGCAATGCTTTCATTGGATCGACGTTTTATTGCGCCGATCTGGACGTGGTTTGCCGAACGAACCGCAGGTCTGTACGAGGCTTAAGGTAGCTATTAAATAACTTAAACACCAAATTAACGAAATATGGCATTAAAATGTGACGCTCTAAGTTATTTATAATTTAAACATTTATTTTGTTGAAATCAATTTGGTGCATACGAGTTAATTATCAGGAAATTTAAAATTTTGAGAGCAATATTCAACAATTTATTCAACATAGGGGAGTAGCGTAAATATCTGTATACAACGCATTATGTTTCTGGTTTATTGAAATAAGTTCTACCCCTGTCGTTTATTTCCTTTCAGGAATTAAAAAATAATATATGCAAAAATGAAATGGCTGTTTACAGTAAAGAAAATTTGATTCCAATAAAGAAAAAAAAAATAATCACAAAATATTGATTATACCTATGAATTTATTCAAACTCGGGTATATGCACCTACATAATTGTGTATATGTACCAATAATGAATTTAATTGAAATATGATCCCTTAATTATATTTTAAAAAATTGATTACTACATAGAAAGATTTGATTACAAGAAAAAAATTGATTATAGTAATGAAAATGACTAATTATGAAAATATTTATTATAATTATTGTACCTACCGTACATTGTAAAAAATTAAACTTAATTTTTTTTTTGCCTTGGAGCGTTGTGAATCAGAGAGGCCCAGACAATTTTTCGCATGGAGGACTAAAAGTTCTAGTTACGCCACTCCATATGAGGCGAACAATCATGTGTCTCTGTTGACCTTGGCAAGCAGATATGAGTACCCGGGTCAGAGTGACAGCTGGTTTTCTATAAAGAGTGTGTAATTTAGCAAAAAAAAAAAAACAATGCATATGAAATTAAGAAGTCATGAAATTTTGAATGAAAAATAACATTTGTAGAATGTATAAATATTCACTAGCTGTCATTCTGCAACGAGCCCCTAAGGTCAATAGTCACAAGACTGCTCGTGTCCTACTATTAACATTAACTCATCTTATCCAGTGTCCAGAATTACGATCTCTGTGTTTTGTGTTGAAAATAATTCCTGAGCATGTTCGACGGCTGTAATGAGGGCTCCACCGTCGTCTCCTCCACTTCCGAAATTGGTTCCGGTAAACTGCCACTAATTTCAGTGAACTTTCTTTTCTAAATGTACCTTATATATAATATACCTGTTATGATTATAAAATTACACAGTTTTTCATACCTTGGCATCAGAATCGTAATTGGAAACATCTTCTTTAAAATCTGCTGGACAGATGTCGTACAATGCCCAATCATTTTCTGATGGATCAATTGTTTCTTTTGTGCCTCCTCCAGTCTTCAGCATATCTTTCCTATATTGTTTCATGCGGAAATATAGTTCTTTGATTTTTTTTGGCTCCCGCTCATTTCCCGCAAGCTTTAAGTTTGTTGGAAATATCTTTCCAAGCTTCCATTTTTTTTGAAAAAGTTTTGGGGTCACAGATTTTCGATTCGAGAATATCTGAGTTATCTTTCACTAACCCAATAATACATTTTTTTCTTCTTCAGAGAAGTTTGAGATTCTCTTTCTATCAGACATCTAAAATATAGAAACATAAGTGACATTATTATGATTTCTTCATTATTTTACAAGTAAACGTTACGTTAAGTATAATAATATTAATACTTACAATTATAATCGTTTGAAATTCCGATTTCTTTACTATTTAATACGAAAGAGTATGCGCGGTAAAACGTATTTGACAATCAAATCAATATGGCGGTTGAAACGGTTGCAATGTTGCCACATGTACTTTTGACACAGACCATCATTTGTTAAAGAAAGTATAAAGAAGTTTTTTGAATTCCATTCTAATTAAGACCATCACTAAGCACTGATACCTTATCCAGTTAAAGAAGGTTTATTAATGAAGGGTTTAGAGAAGAGTGCTGAATTCGGCCCCTCATTTTTGTATTCTGTACTGGTTTTATTGTTGGATCCACAGATAAATGACATTCTCCTGGTAAGGTTCTTAAATCATTAAAAATGTCCTCATATTCGCTTATAATGCTTTGTAATTCTTCTTTTCCTGCTTCTATGGATTTCGCCTGTATCGTACAGAGATTGGCTTGGAGTGTTATTAAACCCATTTCTTCACATCTCTGTGCTCCTTTTAGTGGTGTTTGGTTATTAGCAACAACCTGAAATATTAACGAATATTTTTTGTTATTATGTAAACATTCGATTGTATGTCCTCTTGGAATGAAAATGGTTTTTTTTTTTTACTGCAATATAAGGAATAATAATGATAATAAAACAATAGGTAATAGTAACAAGTAATAATAATATTACTAAAAATAATAGAAAATGTAATGTAATGAATCGAGTTTTTATAAATGTAATGAATTGTATTGGTAGCTATCTAACCAAATATTGAATAATAAGTAATAATAATTTTAATAAGATTTTTTTGATAGGTATTTTAATAATAAAATATTGAATAATAATAGATTTTTTCTATGTATATATATATTTTGTTTTTTGACTGTCCTATATCATGTAAGATATATTTTTAAACTCGAAAATAACTTTTTTAAAAAGTTTTATTTGTCACGAAGCAATACAGTTGCTAGTCTAAGGAATACACATATGTTCTTACATGCTACATGTCTTATATAAGGTTTACAATGATTATCTCTATGGGAAGGTGTCCATTTACACGCTTCCACACTTGAATTTTGATATATTAGCAGAATATGGGGCGACGTCTCTACTTAACTCTTCCCCCCTTAAGTGGAAAAACGAAATCGTCAAGAGTTGAGTTTTTAGAATTATTTACTTCATTTTTCTTTGAGAGATAATCCTTGCATTTCTTAATACTATAGAATATTATCAATACGCTTAAAATAATTATTACAATGTAGATTATAATATAATGAATATGACTGTTAGACTGATTTGCATAAGTGGGGTATAGGAAAATATCGTTTTCTTTACTACTTTGAAATTCAGATAAATTTTTTATTTCATCACCAAAATGAACTACCGTGTTTTTGTGATATTATTATTATTTAAGTCTATGAGATTTCCGTAGTTATTTAATAGTTTGATTTGATTATTAATTACACAATTATCGGTACGATATATTCGAGCTCTTGAATTTCCATGTTATTATTACAGAGATATTTCGCTTGCTTTTTATTTGGAAAGTATAAATAATTTAATTTTGAATTTTTTATTTGAATGATTGAATTAATTTTGGATATCCTGTTATATTCGCAAAAATGAAAGTCTTTATAACAAAGTACGTTCTCTAGGCATTTCTCATATTCATTTATTTGTGATAAACAGTAATATTCATTATTATTTAATTGAGTACATTTATCTAATAGCTTAATCTTACAATTATTCTTAGAATATAATCCATTAACTACGTTTATAGTTTCATAAACATTATGTAATTTTGTAGGAATGGAAGTGACTTGAATTATTTCTTCAACTTGGGTGTTAGAAGGAATTTCGATAAGGATTATCAGATTAGGATTCTTATAGGAACAATATGTCTTTATGATATCATTGTTTAATAGGTTATTTACAAGTGCTGATTGTAAGTATTTGTCTTCAATTTTGTTTATTTCTTCCAAAAGTTCTTTATGATTAATTACGCCAAAATGTAGGGTATTTAATTTACAAAAAGTAAGAGTTTCTTCTTCTAGAATAAACCCAATTTCTTTTTGAATATTATTTAGTTTTTTATATAGTAAATGATTGTTTTCATTTATTATATAAATTTTGTCATGGAATTGTGCCGTGATATTATTATTAATTTTTATTATTGTATTAATTTTATTTGAAATTAATTTTTGGTTACTATCGATATTTTCTATTATCTGATCATATCTGTCTTTGTCGGACTGATCTAGATTGCCTGTTATGCTCTTAATAATAGAGCCTAAGCCGTTAAGTACTCCTCGTTTAGTTCTTTTTATATTTAATAGTTGGATTTTTTCTTTTAAATGTAATATTAAATTTTTTAAGATATTCTGGTAATTTGCTAATTTATTGTAATAATTATGATTTTTAGAGTTATTATAATTTTCTAAATTTTGAAACAATTTGGTGGAATTCTTTTCTAGTATATCATATTGTTGGAATAAATTTTCGAGAGAAATTTTGAGGGTAATTATTTGTGTATTTACCTAAATATGAACTGTTCCAAGATCGAGGATATTGATTCCAGGATTTTGTTCGTCACGTATGATTTGTAATATTCCATATGGAATTAATTTGTAACAATACGAGGCTTTTTTAATTGTGACAATTTGTGTTTTTTATTTTGTTTTAATTTGGCCTCTTTCATTTATAATTTGTTTGACATTTACTTTTTTGAATTTTGGTTTCTCGATCTTTCCCGAATTTCGTTTATGAATTTTGACGTGGGCTTGTTTAGGAATGTCGAAGTGTTTTTCTTGGGGTTTGGCATATTTTAATTTTCTCTTTTCTATATTACTTTTTACTTGTCGATTTACTTCTTTAAGAACTTCTGCATGTTTTTGTATATAATCTTCGACCATTACTTCTTCAGGATGTAAATTTGATTAGAAATTTTGTCCATATACTATTTCCAATGGTGTTCGTTTTGTAACCGAGTGAATGCTATTGTTGTAAGCTAACAATGCATAATTTAGTCGTTCTTTTATTTTTAGTGACTTGAGAAGTGTATTTTGATTTATAATTCTCATTTGCTCAATTAGTGAAGAGTGGAAACGTTCGACAATACCGTTACTGTTAGGGTTATCTACAGAGATATAATGAATATTAATCTTTCTCAGTGCTAGATAATTTTGAATTATTTTATTATTAAATTCCAACCCATTGTCGGATACAATTTCTTTTGGTACAATAAAATGAGTAAAATATTTTATTAATTTATTAAATATTGTGATAGCATTTTTGTCTTTTATTGTGTAGGCCATGGCGAATTTGGAAAAAGAGTCTACGATGGTAAGGATTTTTACTTGTTCGAGTGATAAGATATCAATGTGTAATTTCTCAAAGGGTTTTTCAGCGGTGGGTGTTAGAATTGGTGGAATTTGAATGGGTTTTCGTTCATATTTAGTTGTCAGACAAATATTGCATTTATTTATATAATTCTGGATGTCCTTTAGCATATTGGGTCAGTAATATGATAATTTTAATTTATTATAAGTTTCAGTTATACCTCTGTGATTGGTTTTGCTTTCATGATAATTTTGAATTGTTAATTGTTGTTCGTCTTTGTCTTCTAAGTCTTTAGTCATTGTTTTGCAGGATCCAAGTTTATAACTTCCGCTGTCAAAATAGGTTTGTAATATAGCATTAAAATGTAACTTGAAATTATCAGGAATTATGCAATAATAAGTTATTCCGGGTTGTAGATAATCTTTTATGAATTTTTTTATAGTTTCGTTGCAATTTATTTTATTTAAATATACGTAAAAGCGTTGGGTTGTATGTCCGAAAAGTTTTAATATTTTGATATCGTTTTTACCTGTTGTCTCTTTAACAACAATTTGATTTTTGGAAGTATTTATGGAAATATCTAAATAGGTTAATCCGTTAACAGGACTTTCGTCATCAGAGTGACAAGTTTCTGTGGTTTCATTTTCTGAACCTGTTTCAACTATAACGGAATCATTGTCTGTGTTTAAATTTAGTTCTAAATTTGGGGGTTCTTCGTGAACGTTAAAAATAATTGAAGAATTTTCAAAAATTTCTTTTATATAATTTTCGACTTTCAAGACCGGAACAGATACGTGGTACATCTAATTCTGTAATATCGTTTTGAATGCAGTATTCAAATAATTTTCTTAAACAAGCTTTAATAGTTTCAGGGGTAGGTTTTTCATAATATAAATTTTTTGTAATAAGATGTAATATCAATCTTCGGTGTTTTTGAATAAAAATTTTGTTATCCAAATTAAAAAGATTTTGCAACGGGTAATGTGATTTAACTTGTTCAGCGAATCCTTTAGATAGTTTCTTATCTTTTGATACCCAGTGTACTAACGGATTGTTTGATTTAAAAATATCAGAATTTTTGTAACGAATTTCGAATTGTGGTCTAATCCTAGAAAGAGCATCGGCTACGTGATTTTGACAACCTTTTTTGTATTCTATGGTATAATTAAACTCTTCAAGTTTCAGTCGCCATCGTATTAATTTCTGATTTGGCTCCTTTAGGGAATTTAGCCAAACAAGTGGGCGATGATCTGTAATAATTTTGAAATTACGGCCTAAAAGATAATTGCGAAATTGTTTAGTTGCCCATACTATAGCTAGTAATTCTTTTTCTATCGTACTATAGTTAATTTCATGGTTGTTGAGTGTACGTGATATATACGCGATTGGTATGTCTTTATTGTTTTTATCTCGCTGTGATAAGACAGCGCCAAGAGCAAAATTACTAGAATCGGTAGTAAGGAGGAAATCTTTTGAAAAATCGGGATATTGGAGTATGGGATCGTTAGATAGGAGAGTTTTGCACTTCGCAAAACATTCTCTATATTCTTTATTATTTATGTCGATTTTATTATTTTTCTTTAAACAAAACGTGAGGGGTTTTGTAATTTTGGAAAAATCGTTAATAAACCGTCTGTAGTAGCCAAGTAAGCCTAAAAATGATTTTATTTGTTCTCTTGTTTTCGGGATCGGGAAGTTTTTGATAGCTTTAATTTTGCTTGGATTCGGTTTAACGCCTTCTCTAGTGATAATATGTCCAAGATAAGCGACTTCTTTACGGAGAAATTCGCACTTGTCCAACTGAATTTTTAGATTGGCTTCGCGAAGCCTTTTAAAACTTTTTCAATATTTTCTAAATGTTCCTGAAGGGATGTTCCTAGAATTATAATATCGACGAGATAGACGTAACAAATTTTGTTAACTAAATCTTTTAACACAAAGTTCATCAATCTCTGGAATGTTGACGGGGCATTTTTAAGACCGAAGGGCATTCGTTTAAATTCATAATGGCCAAAATTTGTCGAGAATGCAGTTTTAGGGATATCGTCGGGATTGATTTCGATTTGATGCAAACCGGAAGTAAGATCTAGGGTGGTAAAATAGTTTGATTTTCCAAGTTTGTCGAGAATATCAGTTTTGTCTGGTATAGGGAATTTGTCGTCCACTGTTTTTTCGTTTAGTTTACGGTAGTCTATGACAATACGGTATTTTTGTTTACCGGAGGCGTCCTGTTTTTTCGGTACGACCCATATAGGTGACGACCATGGTGAATAAGAGTGTTGAATGATCTCATCTTCTAACATTTTATCAATTTGAGATTGTACCTCTTGTTTATAAATTTCCGGATATTTATACTGTTTTGAGTGAGTGGGGATGTTATCGGTTGTTTTAATATGGTGTTTTCTTTTGCTAGTATGTGATAATTTTTCATGTTCATTTAATATTAGGTCTTCATATTTGTTGAGAGTAATAGATAGTGCATGTTTTTCCTTATCTGTTAAATGCTCGTCTCTTATTTCCTGCTGGTTTATCTTTATATTGTTATTGTTAAACTTACGCTGGTCTAAGTATTGAAATTCATATTTATATTTATTAAGAAAATTTACTTCTCCTTTTACGAAATTTTGTTTGTAATAATGTTATTCCAGGTATGCCTAAAAGTACATCAAAGTCTTTGTGGAAGTCAAATATGTAACTCTTTATATTTAAATTTTTAAATTTGAAAAATGTAAATTCAGAACCGGTTGATTTTCCATTACAAGTGTGTACACTGAAATTTTCAGGAAATGTAGTCGTATTTTGTTTAATTAATTTTGGGTGAATATAATTATGTGACGAGCCTGTGTCTAAAAGAATTTTGTAATCTGATACTTGAATAAAAGGTAATGCACTAAAGTTGTTTGTTAGGGATTCGATGTTGGTGACTCGAGTTCGGGAAAATTTTGAGTGTCAGGATTTTCAATGTATTCATTCTCGGTTTCATATAATTGCGCAAATTCGATTTGTTCTTGAGATTCATCGAAATTTTCTACGTTTTGATTATGTAATTCTTGGAAATTAGGGTTTCGCATAACAGTTTGTCTTGTTTGAATACTCATAGGAGTAGGATTTCGAAATGATGCATTACGGGCATTTGCTTGTGGTGCGAATGTTCTTTGTTGGGATTGGGGTGGAGGGTGCATTCGACTAGTAGATTGAGATGGAGGGTGCATACGGCTGGTAGATTGAGCAGGATATTTATGCATAGGTGACTGATGTTTAGGGTAATTGAATTGTATTTGATGTTTAGGTGGTTGTGGCAAGGCTTGTTGCTGTATTTTTTGTTGTGTGTGGATATATGGCAAGTCATTGGTTATCAAGTTTAGGATATCTGTGAGTTTTCGAGGGTTGCGGGCAGCAAGTTGACTTCTAAAGGGTTCTCTACAATTGTTTATAAAACTTTGAACGAAGTACTCTACAGAATGGTCCACAATAACTTTACTGACAGCCGCTACGAATTTGCATTCGATTTTGCTTTTATAAATGAGATATAAATCATTAAATTTATTAAAATAGTCTAAGATATTTTCTTTCGTTTGTTTGTAATGACTAGCCTCGTACATGAGTGTGTGTTCAGAGCGTGTGTCAGAAAAGTTTTGTTGTAAGTGGTCTTTTAATTCTGACCATTTAGTGAAACTTGACATATTCAAACTTTGCGCGGCTACTCCGCGTATTTTGTTTTTCAGAGTTAGCATTACAATTTTTTTTGTTATTTCTGATGGGTTAGTTTGTTCTATAAGTGTGTGCATATCATCTATTGTATTAATAAAATTTGATAGGGACTTTACGTCTCCATCGAATGTTGGTGCTAAGTCTAGCATTTTGAGAATTTCGTTATTTAAATTTTGGAAAATGTTTCCTATTTGGTCAGGCATGTTGATTATAGTTAAATTTGCAAGTGCTTGTATAAGAGAATCCAGACTTATATAAGAAAAAAAATAAAATTTTATATCACTTACAATAGTAATATGATTTCTCTTATCATAATATGGTGTCTTCTGCCTGTTGATGGGTGAGGGTTGAAGGAATGTCGACGTCTCGGCGATGATCGGCTGCTGGCTTGGTGCGGCTGCTGGGCACGCTGTGGCTACTGGGCTCGATAGGGCTGCTGGGCTCGCTGCGGCTTTGGGCTCGATCTCGGAGATGTAGCGACTCTGGTGATCCTTGACGTGAAGAGACTGGAGTACTGACTGTTTCGACGACTCAGTCTACCTCTTTAGCTGTTTCTTCGTTGAGTTTATGAAGATTTTGTGTCGAATTTACGAACACAAACAGTAAAGTTCGTTTAGTGAATTAACCGTTAAAACGGACGATTGCGAATTTTAAACGGATTAAATTCTACGAATTTCCGAATTTGCAAACTTTCACTAATCCTACAAAGACTGCGCCAGATATATTTTTAAACTCGAAAATAACTTTTTTAAAAAGTTTTATTTGTCACGAAGCAATACAGTTGCTAGTCTAAGGAATACACACATGTTCTTACATGCTACATGTCTTATATAAGGCTTACAATGATTATCTCTATGGGAAGGTGTCCATTTGCACGCTTCCACACTTGAATTTTGATATATTAGCAGAATATGGGGCGACGTCTCTACTTAACTTGTATATGATCAGAGGAATGTATAAATAAATAATTAAATAAATAATAAGGCAGTAATAATGAATAATAGTAATAAAATATAATAATAATAATAATATTAATAATAATAAAAAGTGATAATAATGGATAATAATAATATATGATAATAAAGTAATAATAATAATAATAAGTGATCGTATCCAATAATACCAACTACCAACGTTGTGGTACAGTTGTAATAATATTGAGCAATTAAAACCCTTTCGAGACGGAATTTAATTAAGCAAAATTTATTTTAAAAAAGTATATCTATATTCTCACAACAGTTACCGTAAACATATTATGCAAAAAAAAAATTAAAATTTTGGGGGTTTTTTTATTTAGAGGGCGGTACCTATATGTACCATCTGTCCCACTATGTGGTACACATAGGTACCAGCCGTCTAGGAATACCAGATACACACAACAAAACGCAACATTTTATTATTTGTATTTGAAAATTTTATTGGTTGCAAAATATGCACAAACGAAACAATATTTGTATTACAACACAAAAGAATATTTTTTCTGTATATAACACTACACTACATGGTACTTACAAGCTAATATTATTATGATACCTACAACCTAATATTATTATGATACCTACAACCTAATATTATTTATTGCTTATGATATGATCACGCAGACGTAAATTATTTGTGGTACAAAGCAAAACAGTTTTTGCACAAGGGAATGTTACATAATTCACACACTGTTTTTGTACGTGTTTGTTTTTTGTTTCTTGAACAGCTGACACAACGTCTTCTCGAAATCACCTTCTACTGGCAAGTGGAGAGAAACATTGCCATATGCTCTCCTCTTGCTCGATAGTCTGCCTGATCTAGTTTGCCTTTTTACTTTTGCTATTTGTCTGCCTTCAGCTATAAGTTCTGCAGCCAATGGAACAAGAAAATCCAAAAAGGAGATTTTTTTCTTATTCGATTCTTTGTATAAGACCCACGCATTTACAGCCGCCATCATTGTTAGTCTGTAGAACACCTTCTTCCACAATTTTCTTGACTTTCTGTCTAATTCATAGAGACCCATCATTTGGTCGGCTCTGTCAACTCTCCCCATAATTTTCCTGTAAAAGGAGACCATTTCTGGGCAGTCAATTTCTTTTTTTGACCCATCTTTCAAAGTTCTGTTTACTGTTGTCATAGCATTATCATGACAATTGCTCAGTAGCAGAATATCTTTGGTGTCCTTCCACTTGACAAACATTATCCCGGTGTCCGTGCACTTGAAATCGCTCTCACCTCGTTCTAGCTTGGTCTCAATTTTGGGTAGGTTCTTTCTATTCGAAATGCAGGTTCCTAACGCTGCA
Source organism: Ophonus ardosiacus (assembly GCA_943142095.1). Classification (NCBI taxonomy): domain Eukaryota; kingdom Metazoa; phylum Arthropoda; class Insecta; order Coleoptera; family Carabidae; genus Ophonus; species Ophonus ardosiacus. The sequence continues at coordinate 22,346,378 of OW964835.1, forward strand.
AATCCTATTGACTCCATAAGATGTAGACTGCTAAAAAATCTATCGAAACAAAGTACGACGTCTTTATCTGTAATAGTGTTCGCCAATGTATTGACCACACGTTCGCCAAGAGTTCCATCTTGTGCCTCAGTTTCGCGCCCAGTGTAAATATTGAAGTCGTATGTGTAACCCGACAACGCATCACTTCCAAGCCACAATTTTATGCCTCTTTTTACAGGCTTCTTCGGCATGTATTGCTTTAAAGATGACCGACCTTTGAATTTGGTCATCGATTCATCTATGCTCTGATACCCACTGTCTTGTCGGTGTTTTCTAAATGTGCCTTTCGAGCATTGGACAATATCATCCACATAATATGTTTTGGAACAATCCTTGGGTTTGTTAGGATGCGCGAAATACATTTTTGAGGAAATAATCTTGAATCGGTCACGCGATATCGCATTTTTTATGGCCTCATTGCCAAGAGATGGATGGCTCGACCAGTATTGACTTAGGTGAGGAACATGATTATAGCACATTATGAACATGCAGCCCATAATAATTTCAACTTCCCCTTTATCTGTTTCTTTTATGCGGCAACGTTTATTTTCTTGGGTTGTATAAATATTGAGCCGCTCGTTTGTATATTGTGCGATGTACGAAATCAGGGAAGTTGGGAACATTTTTTTGAAATATTCTAATGGTGTTAAATTTTTTTGTACATGTGACGATAAAGTGCATGGACGACTCACGGGAATTTGTTGCAGAGGTGAAAAATTCATGTCGGGTGCCTTCCACATGCTTGACAAAACATTGTTATTTGATTGCGTTGTAGTTGGTTGCACATCGGAATCAGCAGAATTGTCTGCCGTGTCACAATCAACTGATATGTTTCCGTTATTATCTTTTATTTCGTCATCTGATTCAGATTCTGTACAAATATCGGAGTCAGAAGAATAAATATCTGACTCAGAGCCCGATTCAGAAGGCCTATAAGAGTCTTCGCTGTCTTCAAAATAGTCCTCATCCTCTTGTTCCCAAATATCTTGGTTTGCCAATTCCTCCAATTCTTTATCTGTTAGGTATTTCTTTGCCATCTATAAAAAAACGGTATACTGCACTACAAGTAAAGTCGTATGTGTACGGTACTGCTGGTACACATTTGTACCAGCTCTAAAGACTGCTGGTACAAAAGTGTACCACAAGTAAACAACGTGACTAAAAACAACTAGTAACGGCTAATATTTGAACTTACCTTTTTATTAGAATGACTAAATGCAACTACGTATTACCACAGCACTAGTTTCACAAAAATATTGATTTTGTCCACCAAAATTATAAACTTGACAAACAGCTGTCTCGTTTTCACTGGTTTCTATCACATAATTTGACAAATTACTTTAATTTTCGTTATGTGTCATAGATGGCGGTATCAGGAGGTCTATTCTAAATGTAGCGACAGTAAGGTGTCGCTATTGCGTCATTGTTAGTGACGTCATATGATGACGTTGAACCTACGTCACCATTTAGTAACTGTTATTTTACTAGATGGCAGTGTTGTATTTTTAAGCGCTCAGTTTGAATTTCACAGTATTCATTTCAGTTTTGATTGTGATCTTATACTGTTAAATGCTTTTTTGTGTCGTGTTTAAAATTTTATATCTCTTGTCTATAGTTTTAATTTTTATTTTATTTTTAATTAGTTTGTTATATTATTATTAAAGTTAGATTATTTGGTTTTTAGTTTGATTTTTAAAATTTATATTTTAGTTTCTTTTCTTTTTTAATTTAGTTACGTATTTATTTAAATTTAGTGTTAGTTTATTATTTTAGTGTGTTAGTTTATTATTTTAGTTCAGTATTTCATTCATTTTCATTTTTTATATCGGTTTTTAAATTCTTATTTATTTTAGTTATATATTCATATAAAATTAGTGTTAGTTTATTAGTTCATTAGTTTAGCATTTTTTTTTTTTATTGTTTTCGTTTTTAATTTGTTTTAAAAACGTGAAAGAGAGAAGAGAATTTCAAATGAACAAAAAGAAACTACTCCATTTTATGGAGGACCACGAAGATTTTGCGAGGGGAAAATTATTGGGGGCAGACGGCAGGCATAATTGGAAGGCATTGTGGGACCAATTAACTATTTTGTTAAAGAATATAGAACGTGGTGCAACAAAAAATTCCGCTTCGGGCAAATTAAACGAATTATGTGCATCTCTAATTAATCTTCGGGCAATTCTAGCCTCTTCTCTTCTCTCCTCTACATCAGCATCACGCACAACAAAATATTAAAACGCACGAACAGCCATTTGTTTACAAACAAAACACTAACATAACCAAACTTCAAAGTTAGCGAGTGGAAAAGAACTTAGCGAGACCTACATAGGTGTCGAAAAATGTAGCGACCCTCGCTACGACGTCATTCTTCCTCTGAAGTGCGGCTATGACGTCAAGCTGTGACGCAAATACGTATGTCATCACTGCGTTGAAGTAGTGGGGATAGCGACACACGTGGACTTAGCGACTCGATAAGTGAATTAGAATAGGCGCCCGTACGTCCCTTTCCAATATCTGTAAGACTATGTGGTACATTTTTAAACCAAATTATATTTAAAATATTGAAGTCAGACTTTCACAAACATCTACTGGTACATATGTGTACCAGGAGTCTCGAAAGGGTTTTAAAGAAAAAAAACATGGGAAAAGTTGGTCATAATGCTGGAATGACTCAGTAAGTTGATAAAAAAAATAGATTAAAATGGCTCATGCAACAGTTTAAGTCCGTAGTATGGTAATCAATATAAACCAAAGCCTGACCCATATAAAACAGGCAGCGCAAAAAAAGGTGATGAATTTTGTAAAATTCTCAAGTATAAATTATCTTATGCCTATATGATATTAATGCCCATATTCATGAACACTTGTAAACTTTCAAAACGGCTCGTTATAATTTTTGACAAATAGAATCAAACTTGACAAATAAAATTTTGATTTTTCTTTCAATGTCGACTGTTTTTATTAAATAAAAATTATAACGAACCGTTTAAAAAATTTACGAGTGTTTATGAATACGGGCATAAGTAGCACAGGGGCTAATTAATAACAATAAAATTATCACCCTAGTGCAATGTCATGATGAAAGAAAAAGTGAAAAAGTAGAAGAAAATTAAATACCGATTTTTCGGCGTAGGGCCCTGTTACCTTGTGCCCAGGACCCTATATCCACGGAGTTTTTACCCACATCCCCGTGCCCCACGGCAGTTTACCCACGGCCTGCCGAGATGAGATTAGCATTTCCGACTAATGGCGGAAAGAACAAAACAAAACAAAAACAAACCAAAAAATATGAATGATGTAAAAATATTGAATAAAAGTTTGTAAAATTAAAATTTTCCGTGATATATTTCATTTTATTCATGGTATAATTTCAATCGGTTATTGTGAATTTTGACTGGTTTGTTTCTAATCAGAATTGATGAATTGACCTTTTCAAGTACAATGACCTCATAGGGACCTTGCCATATCGTTGATAATTTTTTATATCTGCCCTTTTTAAAATCCTCTCTCCGTACTAAAACCTTATCACCAACTTTAAATTTAATATCATTTACGTCTTTATCATACTGTTCTTTTGACTTCTCTTTCTTTTATAATAGTTTATCTCCAGCAATTTTATGACTATGTTGTAATTTAGCTTTTAATTCATATGAATAGTGTTCATATTTATACATTATTTCAGGCTCTTTTTTACTGAGCTAGGTAATTCTGCTTTATATCCATATATTAATTCAAATAGTGTTATAACATGTACTTGTATGTGGCGTAGTATTGTAATAAAATGTAGCATAAGGCAGCCATATATCTAATTGATTTGGGTCTTTATCTATAAAAGTTCTTAAATATTATCCTAATGATCTATGATATCTTTCAATTTGCCCATTAGTTTGTGGGTGATGAGCGATAGGTACTTTGAATTTTCTTAATGTTTAACAATTTGCAAACCGACTTAAATACTTTGCTTAATATATTTGCACTTTGATCTGTTAAAACAGTTTTATGAGTACCATGTAAACATATAATTTTGGTTACTAAATTTTTTGCAACCGTATTTGTTTCTTGATTAGGTATAGGTATCGCATGAGTAAATTTTGTTGGATCATCTTGTAAAGTTAATATATATATATATATATATATATATATATATATATATATATATATATATATATATATATATATTTATTTCCGTTTTCCGTTACGGGTTGTATCGGACCTACAATGTCTAAAGATAATTTTTCAAAAGTTTTGGAAGATGTAGATGTAATTACCATAAGAGCTTTAATCTTTTTACTAATTTTTTGTTTCTGACAGGTGGGACAACTTTTTACTTAAGCTTTTATATCGTTAAATATATCAGGCCAATTATAATTTGATCTAATTCGTTAAAATGTTCTGTTGACCCCCTGATGACGTCCTACCGGATTTTTTTAAAATTATTTTTATAATGTCATCTCGTGACAAACTTTCCTAAATACCCTCTCTGTACCCTTAAAGATATAATGTAACATCATTGTAACATTTTCCCATTTTAATCTATCTAATCCAAATCCAATCGTAGGACTAGCCAATTTAGTTATATTATTTAAAATACAAAATTCTTTCAAGATATAGTATATAACGGCCATCTTCTTTGACATATAAAATTTTAAATAATTCAGGTCTTTGGCCTCTTAATACTTTTACATTTTTAAATTTTTCCTTGAAATCTTTCGCTATACCTGCACTTATTTCTAAGTCTTTACTTACACAATTAGCTATTGAAAAATCTTGTGGTACATCGTGCATTACTCAAATTATCATTTACTTCGGTTAAATTTGGATTAGTTTTTATTGAATATTCTCTGTCATGTAAATATTTTTCGTATGAAGTCTCATAATTTTCATTATTAATATTGACCAAACAAATCCTACTTAAAGCATCGGCATTTGCGTTTGCCTTTCCTGATTTATAAACAATTTTAAATTCAAATTCTTCTAATTTCAATCTCCATCGCATTAATCTAGAACCGGGATCTTTCATATTGAATAACTAGATTAGAGGTTCATGATCTATCACAATTGTAAATTTCCGTCCGTAAATATAACATTGAAAATGTTTTACTCCCCATACTAAAGCGCATATTTCCCTTTTAATTGTAGAATAATTAATTTCCGCATTATAAAAACATTTACTAGCATACGCTATTGGTAAATCTTTGCCAATATCTCCCTGTGATAAAACTGCTCCCATTGCATATTGGCTTGCATCAGTCTTTAAAATAAATTCTTTGTCAAAATTTGGAAATAGCAAAACAGGAGGATTAATAATTTTTTCCTTCAATAAATTAAATGCTTCATTGCTGACCAAACAAATTCTTTTCTTTTTAATAAATTTTTAACGGCTTTGCTATTTTCAGGTATAAATCGTATGTAATATCATTCTAATCCAAGGAATGACATCTTTTTGATAGTTTGAAATTTTGACATTTAGAATACTCGAAACTTTACTCGCATCGGGTTTGATACCGTTTTCTGTGATTATATGGCCTAAATAAATTCTTTTTTCTCAAGAATTCACACTTATCTGGTTGCAAATTTAATTTGCGTTCTCGCAATCTTTTGAATACTTCTAATAATTTGGCATTATGAACTTCTAAAATTTTACCGTAAATTACTATGTCACCTAAATATACTAAACATTTTATCCTTTGCAATCCTGTTAACACATGGTTCATTAATCTTTGAAAAATTACAGAAGCTCATTTTAAACCCATTGACATTCTTTTATACTGATAATGTCCCGTCGGGGGTACTGAACGCTGTTTTCTCTTTATCTTCTTCCGCTAATAATAATTGATGAAAACCACTTGACAAATCTAGGGTGATAAATACTTCTGTACTTCCTAATTGATCTTAAATATCGGTCATATTTGGTAATGGAAAAGCATCTCCTACTGTTACATCATGTAATTTTCTAAAATATACTACTACACGCCATTTTTGTTTTCCGCTTGAATCAATCTTTTTAGGTACAATTAATAAAGGTGCGTTCCATGGACTAAATGAAGGTTCAATAATATCATGTTTTAACATTTCATTTATTTGTTTATTCACTTCTTCCTTTTGTTTTTCAGGTGAACTATAAGGTTCAACTTGAATAGGCGGTGTATTTAATACCTTTGGAATATTATGTTTTATCGTGTCTGTATACGTCAACTTATCAAATTCTGGCATTAGAAATATATCATTATGCTTTTTACATATATCTATTATTTACTTACTTTCCTCTTTATTTAAATGATCTACTTGTATCTTGTCTTCTAAGCTCTTTAATCTTTCATAAGACATTGTTAACCTTTACACTAATATACCCATGACAGAAACACTTCAAATTTTAGAAAACTATATATGTAATAATCATACATTCATAGGAGAATACAATTTAAGTAACAATGTTATTAGTAATTTAATAGAACTCTTCAAAACTACTACAGATATCAAAACTTTTTTTTGTTTCAAAATAAATTTTATACAGCAGAAGATGGACTAGCAATGGGTACCCCTCTTAGTGGATTGTTATCTAACATATTCATAGATTACATAAATAAAATAATGCAAGATCCCCCTCAGTAAACATGTGATGTTCTGGAAAACATACGTAGACGATGTTCTAATTTTCTGGACAGGCTCTCAAAAAGAACTTACAATTTTTCATAACAATATTTCAAATAAATTTACCATAGAATTAGAAACAAATAATAGCATAAATTTTTTAGATCTTACCTTACATATAAACGAGAACAATATATCCTACAACATATGCAGAAACCCCACTTCGATCGACAATCATTTCTCAAAATTCATATCACAGCCCAAAAATTAAACAAACTGCCTTCAATCATTTCAATAACATTTTTCTTCTGACTCTTGATGAATGGGCCTAAATGGTCAAGATGGATCTTCTCAAAGGGTCTTGTTCCTGGTGGAATAGGGTGTAAGAATCCTGTATGTCGTCCAGCTTTATGTTTCGAGAGAAGAAACTCGAAACATGACTTTATATGTTGTGCATATCGTCGCATACTCGAAAACTAGTACTTTCGTCGTATCTGATCCAATGTTCTTTCCAACGAAAAATGTCCCATCATATCGTGGAATTTCACCAATATGCTCGTTCTCATTGATTTTGGCATCACATATAACTTTACTTCACCTTTTTCGTGAATTTTCTTATATAACCTTCCTTCTTTTATTTTTAAACCTGCTGTTTCCTTCTTTTCTTCCGTACTCATGTCGTTGCCGTCTTCTAGCAATTTGATGATCATTGGATCATTAGTATTTGCTCCTCTTCATTTACAATAGTCAACATATCGAACCTTCGTTCGTAGATGGCTTCCATTGTGTCTTCACTGTCTTCCGTAGGTGCTCTGTTTAGTGCACTTATGTGAGTCATCTTTTCATCATTTCGATGCTGAATATTAAAATTATATTCTTGCAGCAAGTGACTCCATCTGGCGATTTGTGGATTTATCGTTTTGTGTGTATTTAAATATACTAACGCTTGACAATCGGTGACGATTGTAAATTCGATATCTAATAAATTTCTTAACCTGTCAATACTTCATACGATTGCCATCAATTCTAATTTACTGCTGTAGGAGCGGCTTTCTTCTTGAAAACACAATAGACTAGATGAATTCTCCCCTCTGTTCAGTTTCATTTAATCCCTCCTCTTCAAGTTTCAACTTTCCGAAAAGTAAATTAAATCTTTTCTGTTCTGCGCTGAAGTTGTCCCATGCGGTGCGGAAATGGTGCAGCTTGGGTGGCAGCATTTCGATGATTCTGGTTAGAACCCAATTTTCTTTGACTTGCTCTCCTGCTTCTAAATCTTCTGCTGTTTAATTTTCATACAGTTCTCAGTAGCAGACAAATCGGTGTCATACTTGTAACTGTAAAAACGTATTTGCAGCTCTTCAATTGTTAACTCTGATTTCTTTTTGCTAGAACCGTACTTCCTTTCGGTTTTAATTCTAACCCTTTCGCGAAAGCAAATAAACCTGTTGACTTTAAAGTGAGGTTAACCTTAAAACTCCACGACACATAGTTAACCTCTTTCTGCATATACATATTTATTTTAAGAATTTATCCGTACTTAATACAGGGGGTAACAGATTACACCACACGCAATTACAAAAATATTGTTAATTTGTGGTACTAAATTCCACGGTAATTTACCAGATAATATTTTAAATATTTTTATTCTCTGGTTCCATTCTTTCGATATGAACTCGTACTGCAGCAATTTCAGCATTTAATTTAGCATCTTCGGCGCTTAGCTGTTTTTCTGTCTTTAATAAAGGAGGTCTTATTAACTTAAAATCATTACTGGCACAAATATCATCAATTAAGAACCCCTCATCAACTTGAAAATTATATTACTGTTTTCGAATATGGTTTTATCAGATGCACGGCCACCGTAGGGTTCACTAATAAAAGTAATTGTGCCAGCGGGAGAAATACCAACAAATTTGATTGTTTGGTCAGAGTTACAGTGGGAATAAAATTTAATTCGGCAACACACACATTTAGGTTTTCCGATGTAAATCTTAGTGCAATCGGGGTTGATGTGGGCATTGAATTTATTTGGGTATTGGTATATTCTACTCTGAATGCACATGTCTTTATTTGTTTGCAAAATGTATTTTGACTCTGGAATAATAGTAACATTCTGAAACGTATTTGATTGGGGTTGATATTAAAAATTAATAGGAATGGATATGAAATATATCATTCGCGAGGGTTCAATAATTTTTAATAATTAATCGTACCTATTCTAAAATATTTTCAAGTTTAGGTTCGAATTGCTATTGAGTTTTATAGTGATCTGAAATCTTTTGAATTTCTAATAATAATTTATCTGGTTGAATTATGCTTCGATGAAGAGTTCTTAATTTGCAAAATATGTTGTAATATGTTTAGTAAGGGATTATAAAGCATAATTAATTGATTAAAAATGTCTCTAGCCAATGAAAAATCATCGCAAGTCATTTATTTAAAAGGTTGTACAAATGTATTAATTTTGTTTGCATTATGTTGTATATCCTGCAGAAAACTATTGAAATTGTTCATTATTTTATTATTAACTGAACAAGATAGTTTTGATTGATTTTCTAACTTATGTTGATTTTGTTCCAAATCTGATAAGATTTTATTATATCGCTTGCCGTCTTCGGCATCCAAAATTCCTGATATAAATTTAAAAACAGTTTCTAATCCATCTACTAGGCCCCTTTTATTTCTTTTTGTTAAGGCGGTGGAATGAAAGCCAATGTTTGCAATTTTATTATTAATACTGGCTCTAGTGATATCAATGATCTTTTCATAATTTTTTGATTTGTTGACACAATGAGAGTTATTTGAAATAATTGTTTTGTTTGTCGTATTGTTCGTTTAGATTATTGTACTGCTGGAAGCGTGACTCTAATTTATAATAATGAATGAATGTATGTGAGGTTTTCTCAAGTTTTGCCTGCCGCAGTTTAATAGGAAGTGTTCCCAAATTTTCAGTTATGTTTTGTATAATTGATCTGTTGCTGACCGCGGTACCTGGACAATTTTGAATTGATAATTTTTCTTTCTGGGACGTTTTATGTTAGATAAATGAATTTTCTTTACTGTATTGCCATGTGTTGGTTTCAGTTTCCCGGATTTTAATTTTTTATTAATTAATAGTAAATTTTCGTGCTTGTATGTACTTTTCGTTTTGGCTTGTTTCTGTCTATTTTTGATTTTTCCCGTAATTCACAGGGCATTCTACTATCGGTATGCCTACTATTGGGTTTTCTTTATTAGTGTGAATTGTTATATTACATTCGCTAGGAGTTTCGTCGTCATTGTCAGATTCGTCTCTTGTTTCTACGATCAAGGATTGGCTGTTTGTTTGTCCGCGTTTAATATTTTCTAAGTCTTTGTTAAACTGCTCCATGTGTTTAATAAAACCTTCTATATCGTCTAGTCGTTTTCTTTATTGTCTGATACGTTTTCTTTGTTATCCGAGTTGTTTACATTTAGTTCAATTTCTACCAAAGTCTGGCGGTTTAAAAACTGTGACAAGTATATCAGTGATATTAAAGATATCCTGTAGCATAGAGTTTACGTCGATCCATTTTAATTTGTCATATCCACAACCAATTTTGGGTATACAAAGATTTTTAATTTTATTTTTAATGAAAAATGATTTTAAGTTTAGAAGTGTGTAAAATAGATCTTGTTTGGTGGGCTTATCGCAATAATGCTCATTTGTAATTAGGTAGATAATGTATCTGAATTTAGTTTTCAAATAGACTAATAAATGGAGTTGGGATTTTGATTTTTTAATTTTTCTACGTTTCCAAATTTATTTTTAAATTGCTTTGCAATTCTTTTTTCCATATGCAGGTCTTTACTGATACGTGCTAGGTTGTTATCTGGTGTAGCGTCAAATAAGTTACCTTCTGCTTCTAGTATATTATTGTTTGTGGTTGTATTAGTAAATTTAGTCGTCAAGTATTGTTGGTATTGTGCTAGTAGAGATTGTGATTCTAGTTTCTCTGGGGAATTTTGAATTTTGTCGTTTGTTTCCAGGGTAATGTGACTCAATGCGTCCGCATTTGTATTTAATTTACACTTTTTGCACATAATTTCATAATCAAACTCTTCTAACCTGAGACTCCAACGAAATAATTTTTGACTGCATTGTTTCAGAGAAATTATTGATTATTTAATAATTATTTTTTGTCCTTCAAAGTTTTAGCTTCCAAAATATATTCCGAGTGTTTACATTTTTTATTTTGAAATCTATTCCCCAAAACAATTTTCGGCAATATGCAATTTAAATAAAATTTTTGTAGATTTAGAAGCATTACGTTTTTCCACAACCCCTTGTCTCTATAAATTTCTTCCACTAATAATTTTCTATCAGGACTGGTGAATACTAAGAAACAGCATTTCTTTTTATTGCAAATATTTAACTGCCCTTGCACCTACAACAATTTCTTGTGATTAATATAAAAAATTGATTTAAATATAACAATGATTACCTGATAATAATAATTGTGATTTCCTATCCGCTGCTTTTTCTATGCATATTTTATTTTTTAATTCTTTCTTCTCACCTGCCGAAAACACATCAAAGCCTTCTTTTGCTAATGTGTACAAGAATTTAACTTTTATTAAGCAATCAGTGTTCGTTATTCCTGTAAAGAAAAATTTTGAAATAAAATTATAAAACTCAAAGAAAATATTATTTACCATCCGGTGATGCTCCTAGGCAACAGCTTGCCTGTATTTAAGACACATATAGGTGTATTTTCTTTGCTCATCAACTCCTCAAACATTTTAACTGCAATTTTCATGTCGCTTGTCGTATTTAATTGCAGGAGGTTTTATAAATGTTTCTGTTTTTAAAATTTGTTTCACCAATGAATCACATGATGTATAACTTTGTCGTTTAATAACATGCCCAAAGAACGAGGCAGTTAATGTATTATGTTTATGTACCAAATATTCTTCATTTTCAAATTGCCCAATTGTTTGGCGCTCAATGGCATGTATTTCATCTTCTGTTACCTAAAAATTATATATATTTAAGTTAACCTTTGGTAACCGTTTCAAATATTGTTCCTTTAATTCATTTAGTTTTCTTCTACATTCTGATTCCATTTCAACTGAGCTCAATTCTGCAACCTCGGCATATTTTTCATAATCTATGTTCTTCTCCCGTATCTTCTGAATTTTTGTTTTTGATGGAAAAAGACATTTCTTTTTACTTATTCTTTTTCTCTGTATTTTAGATATATACTTTTTAAAATTGGATCTTGGGCTTCGATGTGCTGCTTTCTTCCATGGACCAATTTGCCATTCCGGTCCTTTCATAAAGTGAAGACCGGCTAAATGAGCACGCCTTTCGTAGGACCCTCTTTGAATTAAATTCAATCTCTTTCCACAGTTAAAACGAGCCACAAGTGACATAAAACATTCAGCGATATTACTAGTATCGTTTCCTATCAGCTTGTGACATTTTATAATATTTTTTTCAAGTGCCCCTATAAAAAATTTATTTGTAAGTGTAATATTTTAAATTAACGAATGTGACTTGCCATCAATATAATGTTGTAAACCATTCGATTGAAATAAATCGTTGCCTTCATCAATTGCGCCAACTGATTCGCCAAAATAAGATTTGCAATTTCCGTGATTGCCAAAAATATGCTTAGGCCTGATATTTAAATCAAGTTTTAATACTTCTGGATCTCTATTCGCATTTTCATAAATACTTTTTTGTGCAACCTTTCGCAGCGCCGTTATTTTGTTAGTTAACAATTTTTCAGCCCGTGCACTTATTTTCGTATCCTTTTTAATAGCGTACAATGCTTTACCATAATTTTTAATTGCATAAGTGCATTCTTTTTTAAAAACCTTTTGTCCATAAGTGACACGTTTCCTTATTTTGGCATGTACGCTTGAGTCACCTTCGGCAACAAAACATGTGTAACGTACACCATGCATCTCTTCACTTTTATTAAATCCTTCAACTATTATATCTGCCTCCATGGCTGGTGATGTGCCACTCAGTTTTTGTGTGCTACACAACTGCTTGATTTTTGTTACTGTTGCGGGTGCATATACTGCAGAATTTATTGCGGATTCCAAGAAACAAAATTTTCTTTGTTGTCCAGCCTATAATTACACCCTAAAATAAAAGAAAAAAGAGTAATTTTAAATACTTAATTTTATCTTTTTATATATGCTTACAACACCAGAAGCTGCCGTGTAATTATGTCCGTACGAACGTTTACTCCATCCCCCATCAACGTACACTGTTATACACGGCACCCCATCTCTATAAAAAAATTGTTTTCTATGGTATATTTTCGTTCTTCCTTCCCTGCCATTTCCTCCCAGAATGACTGTTTCCAAATCTAAAAATTAAACATTAGTAGTAAAAGGGGTCCAACAGCTAGACTTGACAATGAGAAAGACAAAGAAAGAGAATTTAGTTTAAATGGAGTTTGTGTGAGAGCGAGAGAGATGCAAGAGTAGAAAGAGAATTGCGTGCGATGGGTTATCGGTCTCTGAGCGAATCAGGATGGAGTATCCAGGGTCTGAACGAATAACGATGTGGGTATCCAGGGTCTGGACGAATCAGAATCGATGATACAGAGTCTGAACGAATCGCGATGTGGGTATCTAGAGTCCTAATGAATCGGAATTCCCTAGTCGCGCTGGCGGGTGTCGCATTGGGGGCTATCACGATACGTGTATTCTGGTATTGTATTAACGTGCAAACTTTAAATAAGAGATGGTATTTTATTTTACAAATATATTATTTTCATTTATTATAGTTACATTACATATTATAATATATTCTATACAATAATTGTTAAGAGTTATATTAAACTATCTTTTGAAATCCATGAATTATGTTTATTATCAAATCCTAGCCACTTGACCAAGTATTTATTTCCTCGTTTTTGTAGAATTTTTTCAACTAAGTAAGTATTAGGATATTTTGTCTTCTGTAACTCTTCTTGATAAAATCCACCTTTAATGCGGCTTCCTTCCAAATCTTGTATTATAAATGTTACAGGTATTGTATGTTTTACTTCAGCTATTCTAAATACTTCTGTAGTCCAGTTTGGAGTGTATCCTTTTTCAAACACATGTTTATGCTTACTTATTCTGACATGATCACCCACTTGAAATAACGAGGGTTTCAACTGATGATATCTTTTATTATGATAGGCTGGAATGTATGTATCTTTTTTAACTTCTGACGGTTTCATTTGTATAGTACGATGTTTGGAATTGTTATATTCTTTAACCAGATTGTTGAGAATATTTATCCACTTATAGGATCCTCTATAACTGAAATCTCTCCACATTTTGCTTTTTAACGTTCGATTCCAGCGTTCAACTATGCTTGCCTTTAAATGTGAAAATGTAGAGTAATGATTAATTTGATAATCGGACATTAGTTTTTTAAAATCCTTATTAAAAAACTCCTTGCCATCGTCGGTTTGAAGATTTCTTGGAACACGTCCACTTGAAAAAATTATTTTCATACCTGTAGATACATCTGTTGCTGATTTTGTGGCGACTGGAATCGTCCACGCATACTTTGAATAGGTATCAATAACAGTGAGCATAAACTTGATATTATTATTTTTACTGGCATATGTTGACATATCCACCAAATCTGCCTGCCATAAATCATCAAAACCTTGTAATATAACTTTGCGTCTAGTAAAATTTCGACGTGCTGGCTTGTGTAGTTCATTGGTTATTATACGTTTTATATTACTCATAATTATTTATGTATCTTCTGGTTGTATAAATAAACTCATCTGTTGCTTGAGAGAAGATACGTCTGTAGCGATATTCTTTACACTTTGTAAGTCGTTATTCAAATTATTAATTGACCCGTTAATACGTGTTATCTCTTCTTTAATTGTATTTTTTTGAGTTTGTTCGATGATATTAATATTTTGTATGATATTCTGTAAATCTTGGTCCAGTCTATTAACTAGCAATGCTACACTGTCTCGTATAAGATGCAGATCGTTTTGAATATTTTTGGCAAACGAACTAATATTCTCGTCTACGTATTTTTTGGATGCAGCGTCGTGAAGACTGCGAGGCAAATTGATGTTAGTTAATCGTTTATTGGCAAAATTTACGTCACCTTCGCTTGTTAATGGAAACTGAAGTTGAACTTTATACGACGAAGGGGTAGAATGTTTTCCACCTGAAGTAATATAAAATGGATCCAAGTAACGTCCAAATTTGTCGATTGACATGATGAAACTGACTCTATACAATGATTTCCTCTTCTCTTAACTCTTCTTCTATTGATGCTATTTCTGTATCAAGGCCACTATGGCCAATCGCACGTGAAGAATGAAGTAAATAAAGTCGTTCAACTAATTCATTAGGATCGTTCCAGTACTTTAAGTCAATTGGATTTTTAGAAACTTGTATTAAATTTGAGCCACCTTTTCCAGTCACTGGCTGAGATTCAATATATTTTATAATATTCCTGTATTTGTATGAATTATTCTTTCTAGTCTGTTCCAGTGGTTAGTAATTTTTCTTATGGGCATTTGTATCGAGAAGAATTGTTTTATAGTTTTGTAAGTCTTCCACTGTATATTCTTTTTTATTAGGTGAATTAAGAAAGAGTAACTGAGCCAAGCCTGGTGTTATTTTATATTGATTATTATTTATAATGACGTCATCATCACTTCTCATAAGCAAGTGTGACTCACCAATTTTAAAGTCATTACCAACGCGTCTTACACCGTACTGTTTATCTATAATCTTGTTTTGACCCATGCGAAATAGTAATTGTTTAATATATTTTCGTGTTATCGGTCCAATATGTTTATTAAGATACTGTTCAATTATACTTCTTCCACTTTCCGTTTTAAGTAAAGTATCAAAATGTATTTGATCTGCGATTAATCCTTTAGTGTCTTGTATGATATTTTCATTTGTCACTTTGCCGATTTCTTTCTTCGGTATATCTATTACAGGAGGAACAGACAATTTTTGAAGTACATCTGTGAGCGGTTCCACAATGGGTTTATATTGTTTAGAATAAAAATCATTTCTACTATTTTCTCGGTTTATAATACTTCTATATTTACGTCGTATATTATCAGCTGTTTTTTCAATATCAATAATAACATTATTATTGACTTTTGCTTTCTTTTTCGATTTATATTTAGTGTTCATTATCTTTGAATTTGATGTTGACATACTTGCACAACAGTTCAGTGTGATCTAGTTGAAAATTTTACATATCGACCTTTATGTACGAATCAAAACCTAAACGATATCGACCGTTATTTAATTCTTTATCTTTATCAATTACTAAAAAATCATATTTGTTCCTATTCCAACATAATGAACATATATCTTTAAAATGAGAAAATTTCATATCTGTATTAACATGATCCGTATAAATATGATGTAAATTCATATCGTCTTGTTTAAAGAGTATAAGTAAGTTTGCATTGTCTCGAATTAAATGTTTTGGAATGTGAGTGTATGTCTGACTTAAATAAAAACAATCAACCAGACTGTGACGACCCATACTAAAATATTCACGCATAATATTTTGCTTATCACACATGACGTCATCGAATATAAAAAGGGAATTCGCTTTCGCATTATGTGGTTCTGTAATATTTTCAGTATTCTGGTACGGAAAATAACCTATGTCTGGAATGCGATCTAATATATTTTGAAGTAATTGATATTTTGGTTGGTTCGGAGTTTTTGTGTACAAGTAAATATTTTTAAATTTTAAACCATTCGGATCCGTAATTAAGCTTATCATTAAATTCGTTTTTCCACAATTTGAAGGACCACTTATTATACATCTTATCGTATTTGGTAACAAACAACCATGTCTCAGTGATTGTGTTTTATTATTTTCAGATGTAATATTATCAAAATTTTGAATCTTTATTGATACGGGTTGTTTAATCAACTTCATGGTGAACACTGATAGATTTTTCATTACACTTTTTGTATATATTATATGAAGCGTAGGTAAATGTTATCTCTTTTCCGTTCAATGAAAATGTCATAGGATTACATATAAATACCTTATTATACTTAAGAATTCTGTCAGTTAATAATAAGCCAAGAATATGTCCAGATCTCGCTATTTATATGCAGGTAACGGATTGATCAATTCATTAATCAATCGTCTTCCGATCGAATTACATATACCTGGATATCAGTATTGTGGTCCCGGTACCAAACTTCAGCAACGTTTACAACGAGGTGATCCAGGTATAAATGAATTAGATAAAGCCTGTAAAGAACACGACATAGCATATTCTCAGAATAAAGATAATTTGACTGCTCGTCACGACGCCGATAAAGTGTTAGAAAATAAAGCCTGGTCAAGAGTATTAGCTACTGATTCTTCATTACCGGAAAAAGCTGCGGCGTGGAGTATAGCCAACACCATGAAAGTTAAACG
The DNA here is from genome assembly GCA_943142095.1 of Ophonus ardosiacus. Taxonomy (NCBI): domain Eukaryota; kingdom Metazoa; phylum Arthropoda; class Insecta; order Coleoptera; family Carabidae; genus Ophonus; species Ophonus ardosiacus. The sequence continues at coordinate 22,363,428 of OW964835.1, forward strand.
AAAATTAGGAATGGGAATGAAAATGGGTGCAATAAATAAAATTAAGAAACGAACATGTAAAAAAACAACTTTAAATACAGTGAAGAAGGTTGCAAAGTTAGCCATTAAATCTAAAGGAAAGTCACTCAAACATATGGATGATTTAACGGCACAAGGAATTATAAAAACTGCACTGAAAGCAGCTAAACGTGAAGTTAATAATCACAAACCATCTGTACATACTATAAGTAAAGACAGAATAATCCCATTACCCAAAACTGGTGGCATTCTCCCATTAATACCAATCTTTGCTGGATTATCTGCACTGGGTGCTCTTACCGGTGGGGCAGCGGGAGTTGCAAAAACAATAATCTCTGCTAAGAATGCTAAAAAGGAGTTGGAGGAAAATAAACGTCATAATCGTAGTATGGAAGCTATAGCCATAGGGAAAGGCCTACAAGTAGCCCCTACCTCTAATGGTTACGGTTTATATCTGACCCCGTATCCAAAAAACCATTAAAATTACCGAGAGTACCGCTAACTAATATAGATTTAGAAAACTATGCTCGTCATTACGAAATACCATATTTTCGTGGTATTTATATGCTAAATAACTTACCACGCAATCCAAAAATGAATGAATCTGCTATAATTAATTTGGATGATATGGATGGCAGAGGAACTCACTGGGTAGCTTACAAAAAACGTGGTTATAATGTAATTTACTTTGACAGCATAGGTAACTTACCACCTCCAAAAGAAATAATAGAGTATCTCGGTAATAATTGTAAAATTTTCTATAATTACAAACAAGAACAAGCGCCTAGTACAGTAATATGTGGACATCTTTGTTTAAAATTTCTTCTGAATAAAACTAGTCGTTGATACCACAGGAGATCATTTCTATGTTATTATTTGAAACGTCAACATAATAATGTCTTTAACATTAACATTACATAGTAATAGTTCTATTCTAAATGCGAACTTTTTTCCGCCAATTGAATTAAAAAAAGGTACCGAATACGAATTGGGGTTAGTTCTGTTTCAAACATACAATTCTATACCGAACATCGAAGAAAAAAATAATAGATTATATTACGGTGATTCACACATATATCTGTCAGAATACGTTAAAAAGTGAAATAAAGTGTAGTGAATGGATTTATTTTAATAAACCTAATAGTTTTGGGCCTTTATTAGGATTTACAGAACGAGCTCTAGAACCAAATAAATGGCACGAATCAGATATACCTGTTCAGATTATTAAAGTTTCTAATATTCGGATAGAGTGTAACATTACAACAGGTTCTTATACAAATGAGAAATTAATGCATACAATCCATGAATTTACCCCAATGGTTCCCCCTGGTTTTAAGATAGTGGAAATCCCAAACAATATAATTTACGTCCCACTTCGAGTAAATACAATCGACAATCTAACGCTTAAAATACTCGATCAAGATGATAATTTAGTCAATTTTCGTGGAGAAGCCATCGCAGTAAGATTACATATCAAACAGCTTTAACCTTATGATTCTTCAGAAGATAAAAAATAAAAACTCACTACGTAAGGGTTATCCTTTACCGATTCCACGAAGAAGAAGAAAATCTGATATTTATAAATACAGATGTTCATCTGGAAAAAAAATCAGAAACGATTTCGATCCGTTTCGAAGTTAACAGCAAATAGTCAAAACATCCTGAGATCTCTTGGATACAAGTTAAAACATGAACAGTGCAACAACATTCATCACTGATGATATGTTATCAGTGGACGAAGATATTATATTCGATGAGTCTATTAACCGCATAGAGTGGCATACACATCAGCCATATGTGACATCAACTTTTAATAATAACGACGAAATTCGTATTCCAATTCAACAGCAAGATATATACAGTGTGTCCCATTTAGAGGTGCCACCATTGGGATCTCGAGAACTGTAAGAGATACGATGTTGGTTAAATGGAACTTTTTATGCGCCTTTGGGAGGCCATCTCAGATGTGCTTTTATTTTTTCAAAAATTCTCATAGGGCACTAGATAATGACGAAAAACTGAATATTGTTGATTTTTTCTTTTTCAAATAACTTCTAAACTATTAATAATTGAGAAAAAAGTTTCAAATATAAAAGATAGATATTTTTATTAACTAACCAGTGGCGTACGAAATAAATTTTTATATCTGTAAATTTTTGAGATATAACACAAACTTATATTTTTTTAAATGGAACCCATATCTGATTCTAGTCTCAAAAAAATAAATATTTTTTTCTGTTTTCAACGATGTAAGGGTTATTATGTTTTATATTTGTTTTGCCTTCAAAAATGATTATTTTTTCCTTATTTTGTAATAAATTTACAATTATTTTGAAAATATTGGTAGATTTCTATTTGGAAATACTCTTTGTATTTAAATAACTTATTTCCTTAAAAATATTTGCTCAAAATTCGTATCAAATTAATTTTTATATTTTGTATCAGGTCGCCCTTGGCACATCATAGTGTAATTTGTAATTATGAGTCTAGAATGAAAATATTAAGTAATAAAGGCATAAAACAAATTATTTTGATCAAATACAATATAATTAATAAAAATAATAATGTTTTTCTGGGAAATAATTAGAAAATTCGGGAAAATAAAGAGAAAAATTAAATTTTAGGAGCAAAATAAATATAAATCATAATAACCCTTACACCATTGAAAAGAGAAAAAAATATTGATTTTTTTGAGACTAAAATCAGATATGGGTTCCATTTAAAAAAATATAAGTTTGTGTTATATCTCGAAAATTTACGGATATGAAAATTTATTTCGTACGCCACTGGTTAGTTAATAAAAATATCTATCTTTTATATTTGAAACGTTTTTCTCAATTACTAATAGTTTAGAAGTTATTTGAGAAAGAAAAAATCAACAATATTTAGTTTTTCGTCATTATCTAGTGTCCTATGAGAATTTTTGGAAAAACAAAAGCACATCGGAGATGACCTCCCAAAGGTGCACAAAAAGTTCCATTTAACCGACATCGTATCTCTTATAGTTCTCGAGATCCCAATGGTGGCACCTCTAAATGGGACACACTGTATACATTACCAGCACACAGTTTTCTCTATATAGAAGGTAAAATTGAAGCTGGTCAACAGGGACCGGAAGCAGTAATTAAGTTCATCAACAATGGTATCGTCTACTTGTTTGAAGAAATACGTTATGAATTAAATGGGATCGAAATCGACCGTACAAAAACATTAGGTATTACGTCAACAGTTAAAGCGTATACGTCAATTACACCAAACGAAGTACTTTCTTTAGAAAATGCAGGATGGAACATAAAAAATGCTGACAATGCAATTAGTTACAAAGAAAATTTTAATGTATGTATACCACTAAAAATGTTATTAGGATTTGCTGAAGATTTCAACAAAATCATTTTAAATTCACGTCAAGAATTAATATTGGTACGTTCTAAAACTGATAATGATGCTTTAGTATGCTCGCAAGCAGGCAATTTAAATAACATAATTGTAAAACTTAATAAAATCCAGTGGCGTGTACCGTACGTATACGTAGCCAATCCTGAACGTTTATCTTTATTAAAGATAGTTGAACAAGGTAAACCTATTCATATAAATTTTCGAAGTTGGTCAACATATGAGTTTCCTATGTTACCAAATACGTCGAAACATACATGGACTGTAAAAACAAGTGCCCAGCTGGAGAAACCTCGTTATGTCTTACTAGTATTTCAAACTGACAGAAAAAACTCTTTAGAAAAGGACACATCATTATTTGACCACTGTAATATTACTAATGTAAAATTATATTTAAATTCTGAATGTTTTCCGTATCAAGATATTAATTTAGATATTGACAACAATAAATATGCCTTAATGTATGATATGTATAAAAGATTTCAATCATCGTATTACGGTCGAAGTGCATATGGTGACCCTTTATTTGGTGTTCAGGATTTAAAGAACATAGCACCAGTGTTTGTAATTGATTGTTCAAGACAAAACGAGTCTATGAAAACATCTACAATAGATATAAGACTAGAATTTGAATCAAAAAATCCAATTCCAAAAAATACTTCTGCGTATTGCATCATATTGCACGATCGCCTCATCGAATATAATCCATTAACGAATATTGTTAAAAAGGTTTTGTAAGAAAAATATAAATCAGTTCACAAGTAACTCTTCATTATATTACATCGTACTGTTTATAATCAAAAATTGTTTATTTAATCGTATATTTTTATAAAAGAAACTGTTTATAAAAATGAAAGAATTTATTATTGATATTCAAGGATATGGTATCAGTAATAATCGTTTTATTTTAAAAGAAATAGCAATCTTAACAAAAAATGATACGCAATTACAACACATGTTTGTTCAACCTCCTTGTAAATGGAGTGAAGTCAGTTTTTCATTAAGGAAACAGATTTCTTGGTTGCATCGTTATTATCACGGATTACCGTGGGATGACGGATATATAGATTATTATACAGCTCATAATATAATAAAGGATCTATTATCTTGCGACTGCATAATATATTTAAAGGGAAATATAAAAAGAAAACTGCTGGAAAAGTTACTTAAAAATAATTAAATGTGTACCATAGTTGATTTGGCAGAAAATATAAATGACTATGATGAAATGCCACCGTCACTACGAATAAAGAACAAATATACTTCAAACTTTTCTTGTTTTTCCCATAAGCCACTTTCAACACAAAGAAACTGTGTACCAGCATGTGCCCTTCGTAATGTATTTACAATTCACGCCTGGTTATCAAGAAAACAAGAAATTTTGTAAATATTATTTGATATTTGTATATACTTACCCAGTATCCTTTATTTACATTTTTCAGGATTAAAAGGAGTAAAGTAAGTATAAGGTTTATAGTAACATATAAAATATAGTTTACCTTAATTGTTATATATATATTTACGAATTTTCATTATACATTTACATACACACAAAAATCGGTATAAAAAGGAGGTATGATTATGCAATATTATATAACATTTTATTTACAAGTATCCATTTTATTAATCAAGTGTTTAAATTTATTATAATTACTGGGAACATAATACATATTTGATTTTAAATCATCTAATATGAAATTTGGATAAAAAGTCAACATTTCTTTATATATAGTACAAACAATATTATTTTCTTCTTTGAATATAAGTTTCTTTATATTGTCAAGAGATTTTCCGGGCATTAAATAAGCTTGAGTATTAATGTCCCTATAATATTCACCAAAAAGAAGAGAATTAAAATAATTTAGCATGTCTGACAAAATATCAATTATATTACATATAAATTTTAGTGATAATTTATCTAACAATATTTCATTTTTCATCCATTTTATACAGATTGAATAGTCAGTTTCTAGTCTATGAAATTCAATATTATGTTCCTCGTCACCAGTGCTACTTATTAGATTTACAATACTTTTTATATAATCTACAAAAGCATTCCATTCTGACACATTGAATACAATACTGTTCTGCGATTTATAATTTACAATCTTAACAACGACTTCTACATTTATGGGATAAATTCCCACATACAGGACTTTTTCATTATTGTTGCAAAGGTTGTAGGCTTGTTGAAGCAATAAGCGAGATGCATGACTGGTTATCATTTTCTGGGCCATTCTGTAAAAATGAACAAATTATCAACTATATCTAATATTTGAGATTATCTTACAAAAACCTTACCTTGTTCTCTATCGATTTTTCATCATCTGCTTGAGATTTTAAAAAGTTGAAAAATTCCTTTTCCTCTTCCTCAAGAAAATCAACGACTTCACTTTCTAATTCTTGCAATAACTTAATTTTCTTGAATTTTACGAGTAACTGAATAATATTATTTTTTTAATAAGGTAATTATAGCAAATTTCTTCACCTTCAGTATAACGTTTCGAATCTTCTCGGTAAGAATCATTTAAAAATTTTTCGAAATCTTCATCGAAACGTGTTCGCTTGTAAACTATTTCATGTTCATTGTCATGTGCCAAATAATAGCAATGATTTTTTAAATTTTTTACAGCTGATTCAAGATCAATAGCGTCCTCTGTATGCACATAAGCAGCCCACATTTTCAACACGGACACTTTAAACGAAGAAACAGATATACACTCTCATAATCCTCACTTATTTCAAACTACAATCGATCTCTATGCAACTCATATATATATTATTTTCTAAATTTTGCAGGTTCAAACACGTTCGTAGTTTTGATTATATAAAACTGACTAATGATATATCAATTAACAAAACAAATAATCAAGTGTTATAAAAGAAAATCTTAAGATAAAAATGTTTTTGACTATAAACTGACTAATGATATTTCAATTAATAAATCAAATAATCAAACCTTATGAAGGAATATAAAGACAAATATGTTTAGTTTCAGAGAGCTAATAAATAAACAATGCTCAGGGGTATAAAAATTTTTAAAATGCGATTTACTGTTCTGTGAATAATATAGAAAAGGATGCATCAAATATAGTATTTCTTTGAGAACCCCTGTTTAAGATGTCAATATAAAATGCATCGTTTTAGTCAAATTATCTTCATTCTGTACCAAGTTCGTTTAAACATACAACGATTCAAAATTAAAATGAATATGGAAAAAATTAATGAAATCGGACAGTTGTCCGAATTTAAACCTACGAAGAAAGTGCGTGAATTAAAACAAAATCAACCATATAAAGTTAAAAAAATTAAACAAATTAAAACCAAATCTTTTGGCGATAAAATTTTGTGTGATTTGGGGGCCTTTTCTATATTCCTACCGGAAAGATTTTCATCGTTAACAAATGAGCAAATTCAATCACTTAACGATACACCTCACTTGGGTGTGACTTATTTGGGCTTAAAAAATATGAGTGCCGGGCGTAATGCAGCCACATTAATAAAGTTTACAACACTGGTGCCGGGTACAGCTGAATTTTTATCAGCTGAAATTGCTGCAGCCTCACTTCTAAAAGATGATTTAGAACAAGGTACTTCAGGAACGGGTTTGCAACCGCCTACGTCTCAAGTAAGATTTTATATTTTATTTTATTTTATTAATGTTCTAATATAGTCTTCAATTGTATCAGTAAATACACCGCCCAAATCATCTGTTGACCATCACATAATGAAACCTACTACTTCAAGTTCGAATACGAGTACAAGTTCAACTACTTTACCGATATCATCGTCAACGGATTCTCCGGAAACATCTTTAGAACATATAACTTCACATATTGATCATCAACTATTCAAAATTTTAAATATTCGTGAAAGAAAAATGAAAAAATTCAAATCTGCATGGCGTGAAATTAATATTGCAGTAAATACGGATTCCTCAAACAAAAATCCTGTTCAATGGTTAAATTCTATATTTGATAGACTAATAAAATATTTATCTGACGAAATGAAAATTTTACCTTCAGATCGAATAGGTATTGAAATTTTTAGCGAAAATTCCCCAGATTATCAAATCGGTATAAGTTACAAAAAATTTTCTGAATTATCATCGAATGTTATTGTAAATGCCATACAAAGTGTATTACAGAGTAACAAAAATTTTCTCCTAAATGACACCCTTATGTTATCGGTAGCTCATACAATTATGCCATCAGGTAAAGGAAAACCGAATTTAAAATATGTACCGTTTGAAGAATACTGTCGCCGAAAACATTCGATAATAAACATAAAAAATAACGATAATTTGTGTTTAGCTAGAGCTATTGTATTAAGTATTGCGTATTTGGAAAATCAAGATCTATATAAAAAATTACGTAAAAATGAAAATTTACAAAAACAACATGCCATTGATTTATGTCAAAAATTTAACATAAATTTAGACAACGGTGCAGGAATTGAAGAATTGCAAGACTTTCAAAATAATTTAAAACATTTTAAAATTACTCTATTTGGTGATGATAGATTAGGACGAGAAATTATTTTTGAAGGACCTGACGTCTTTAACCGTACTGACCAATATATTGATATTTTATATTTTGATAATCACTATAATCCAATTCTTAGCGTAACTGGTGCATTTAATTTATCGTATTATTGTCGTAAATGTCATTTAGGTTACAAAATGAAAGGTGCACATAGATGTCCTTTTTCATGTTCACGGTGTAATAGTTCGCACATAGAAAGTGAAAATAATATACTTGTAATATGCGACGAATGCCAAAGACAGTTTAATGGACAGGATTGCTTTGAAAATCATAAAAGAGTTAATTCATACACTAAAAATAGATCAATGTGTGAAGTTATTAAATACTGCAAGAAATGTTCCAAAACTTATAACCTGAATACAAGAAAAACACCCCACGAATGCTTTGAAATATTTTGTTCCGTATGTCAAGTTAGTAATTCTATTGAATTCTATATTTTTAGTTAAATATTTCTAATTTTATTTATTGTTTTTTGTTAGCAACATTTTCCACCGAATCATCAGTGTTTTATGAAAGTTATTACGACTGACGATTCAAAAACAGCTGTACATGTACTTTACATCTTTTTTGATTTGGAGTGTTCACAAAATACACCATTCAACGACGATAAGGCATCACCCCATTCATCTAAAAGGAAGAAAGAAAAGATTTCATTTGAACACATACCAGTCCTTTGTGTAGCCCAACAATCTTGCATACATTGTCTAGAAAGAAGTATTTATGGAAAATCCTATAAAACAGTTTTTTGGATATTTAATGTTACCACGACAAAATTTGAAGGAGATTATTGTAATTGCTCATAATCTTAGATCGTATGATGGACATTTTCTTTTAAGATACATAGCTGATACTTTAAAATTAACACCGGACATATTAATTCGGGGCAATAAAATATTAAATATTCGTTTAAAAAACATAAACTTTATTGATAGTTTAAATTTTTTACCTATGAAATTAAGTAAGATGCCTAGTGCACTTGACTTGAAATGTGATAATGTTTTGGAAAAAGGTTATTTCCCTTATTATTTCATTCGAAGTGAAAATTTAGATTATATTGGACCCATGTCCCCAAAACAATATTTTCCTACACAGAGTATGAGTTCCGATGAAAATGTAAGTTTTAATAAATGGTATAACGAAAACAAACAGTCTAATTGTAGTTTTAATTTGAAGAAAGAATTAATTAAATACTGTATAAATGACGTCAATATATTACGGGAAGCATGCATGAAATTTAAAACTTTATTTTTTGAAAATAATAATATTGATATTTTTTGACGTTCAATAACCATAGCTAGTGCATGTCTTTATACATACAGAAAAAATTATTTGAAAGAAAATAAAATAGCTATTGTGCCACCAACTGGTTACAGATGTAAACAAAAATATTCTTTTGAAGCAACTATTTGGTTATTGTGGGAGGAGAAAGAACGAAACATTAAAATACAACACGCTTTTAATAATAATGAACGTAGTGTATTAGGTTTTAAAGTAGACGGGTACACAGAAATAGAAAATAAAAAAATAATATTTGAATATCAAGGCTGTTGGTATCATGGTTGTCCTATATGTTATCCACACAAACGTAATATTTCATTATTAAATTCTGCAGACGATACAATGAATTTTCGATATGAATCAACAATTAGAAAAATAGAAATATTAAAAGGTGCAGGATTTGAAGTAATAGAAATATGGGGTTGTCAATTCGAAAAAAATCGTAAAAATAATATTAATTTACAACAGTTTTTTAATACACGTGAAATATTGTCTATAAAGCCCATAAATCCACGTGACAGTTTCTATGGAGGAAGAGTTGAAACAATGGTAACTCATTATAAAATTGATGAAAGTAAGAACGAAAAAATTTATTATTCTGATATTTGTAGCTTATATCCGTATATTAAGAAATATTCAGAGTACCCAGTCGGACATCCTACAATTTATATAGGCGATGATTGTCCAGATATTTTTAATTTTGAGGGATTAATTAAATGTACAATATTACCGCCACGTGAATTATATCATCCCGTATTACCAATGAAAATAAACAAAAAATGTATGTTTGTTTTATGTCGAACTTGTGCGGAGAATATGAATATCAATGACTGTACACACTCTGATACTGAAAGAGAATTAACATCTACATGGGTCGTTGATGAAGTTCGTTTAGCTGCCTCTAAAGATTATAAAATTGTTCAAATATACGAAGTTTGGAAATTTGAAACTGAAAAATATGATCCAAATTCAAAAACTGGTGGTTTATTTGCAAACTATGTCAATAATTTTTTAAAAATTAAACAAGAAGCTAGTGACTGGCCTATTGAATGTTTAAATAATGAAAATTTAAAAGAAAAATATATTCAAGATTTTTTTAAACGAGAGGGAATATTGCTAGATAAAAATAAAGTACAAAATAATCCTGGTTTAAGATCTCTTTCAAAATTGCAATTGAATAGTTTATGGGGCCGCTTTGGTATGAGAGATAACTTATCTCACACTAAAATTATTTCTACATATGAGGAATTAATAACATATTTCTGCAATCCAAATTATGAAGTATAGTCAACCATACCTATCAATGAAGAAATTATGTATATTACGTGGAAGGACAATAATAGACAAGTTTCTCCTACCACAAATGTTTTCATAGCAGCTTATACAACTGCACTAGCACGTATATACCTTTACAAATATTTAGATAAATTTGGAACTCGCCCACTGTATTGTGACACTGACAGTATAATTTATACCCAAAAACCAAACGAGTGGATGCCGGAACACGGAAATTTTTTGGGTGATATGACGAACGAACTCAATAAATATGGTAAAGGTTCTTATATAAACACTTTTGCATCTGGGGGTCCAAAACATTACGCATTTCAAGTGTGTGTATCTGGCGATAAAAATAATATTAAAACAGAATACAAAATTAAAGGCATAACAATTAATGTAAGCAATGAAAATATAGTTAATTTTGATAATTTAGTAAAAATGATTACTGAATACACTGAACCTGTTGTCCTGAAATACGAAAATCAAATTATACGCACTAAACAATTTCGTGTACTATCTTGCGATCAAATTAAAACGTATCAAAATGTTTATCTTAAAAGAAAATTTTATGATATTAGTTCTGAACCGTTTGGAACTGTGAAAAAGCAAAAATACTCGTAAACGAAACGTAATATTTATATATTTATTTGTGATGGCATATATCATATTAGAGTTTAATATTTAAATCAGGTAACCACTCATTTATAATATAAAATTATAACCCTTATTGTTATATTACTTTACTTTAATAGTAGTTTATATATCAAGGGAGTAAAGTTCGTCATTATTTGTCGAGAGCGAAGATTGAATCCTGAGGGCGTAGCCCGAGGGATGCAATCGCTTGAGGCAAATAATGACACTTTACTCCCGTGTTATATACAATATTTTATATACAAGCGGAAAAATTCGTTATTTAACAAAAGAGCATGCGAAATTATTAAGAATGAAGCACATTCTTATAAACGAAAGAAAAAAAAATTATTTTTAAATTTTATTAATATTATTATAATTCATTTAATATTAATTTTTATACTGCAATTCTGACAGTTATTAATTGTAATTTTTGGAGAGCTAGTACTCATACCTTCTTCACGAAGGATTGTAATCTCTTCAGATTTCTCTGTTTCTACTTCGTTAGTATAATCTTTCCATACTTCAGTATCTGTTTCCATTCTCAAGGAACTTGTATCAATTGAAGATGACGGCACCATATTTCCGTTGTTGTTTACAGTTAAAATCATTTTAGCGGTCTCAATTTTTCTTTTCATAGAATTTTCAATGTAGCCCTCCGCCACGTTTGAGGATTTCCATCCCCCATGCCTCTTAAGGCTCAATATGTCCCCTCCAGCATCAACAAGTAATGTGGCGGAGGTCCTACGAAAGCAATGTCCTGTATAATTGACAGGATTTGATAATTTAAGAAACTTTGCTATATTGTAGGGTATTTTCCCCAATGTATTTTTCCCTACAGCTTGTGAAGAACACTTGCCGTTCTTATAATATATAAAAAAACGCTTATGGGGTGTATGACTTGGACGTAAGTTCGCATATTTTCGGTAAGTATGTAAATATTTCGGTGTTTTTTCTTTATTATCAATAATGGAGAATACTCGCTGAATTTTTGTTTTCGACTCACGTATTGTAATTGCGAGTGACGTTCCCAAATCCTGGATGTCATCAATGGAAAGTTGTAGCAATTCGTCGCAACGGCATGCACCACCAATGCCAAATATTGCTGCCACCTATTTAGTAAATTTTTATTATTATTTATTAGTTTTTGGATATGTAAAATGACAAATACCTTCATCAGCAAAAAACTGTCGTCAGGAGCATCATTCATGAATTTGTCTAACTCATCTTTTGTTAAAATACTTGATTTTTTTGGTTTATAATTTTCAGATTTGCGCTTTAAGAACGCTGTCAGTTTAGTAAACTTGCCTATATCTATGTTATTGTTAATAGACAGAGTCGCTTTTATCATCGAATATGTACTCCATAAGGAAGATGACTTTAGTCGTTTGGATTTCTCATGAAAATAAGTAAGCAGAACATTTTCACTGTAGTTGGTTACACATTTGTTCTTACACCAAGCAATGAATTCCTCGTAAGCTTTTTCATACAATTTTCTTGATTTTACAGGCAGTAAGTTCAACACTATATTCTGTGCTGCTTCCGCTATATCTGGAGGTGTACACAATTCACTTTCTTCGTCTCTCATTCTCAATATTTAATTCACTACCAAATGTATTACCAGTATGACAGTATTTTAGGTTAGGTTGGTTTAAACAAAACATATGATTTTAGAGAAGATTACGCCATCTATCAAAAAAATATGAAAATAAATAGGATCCAATTTATTTTATTAAATTTATTTTCACAAAACTGATTATATTTTTATCCAAAATAAGTATAATTGATAATATTCAACATATCTGTTATTCAATATCAGTTAATAATTGAACACAAAGAAAATAAAATTCTTCCAAGGTGGCACTGTTAATGACCTTGAATCACTTTAGCTCCCTAGGGAGTACGTGTCATTTTTATCTCCCTCGATAAATAATGAAGCACATTAAATAATGATTTTGATAAGATTAAAGTTAACATTATTGACCGGTTGTATATAAAATATATTATTCAAATGTATGTATTTATAATTATGTTATAAGTATATTTAAATTAATAATTATAATATAAAAGTAAGTTCACTAATTTTAATGTAAAATATATATATCCTTAATATTGTATTATATATTATGTTTTACTATTACTGTATACTATATTTAATAAAATGTGAAGATTACACTTAACTTTTTATAAACAACTAACATGTTTTATTTCTAAATAATCTTACCTTCAGACGAAATTAAGTAAAGCTTCTTTTCCAAATATATTCCATTTCTCATAACAGCAAGGGCATGATATCTCTTCGTTTAACACTTATTATTATGAAAAACATTCCAAATACTCTAATCAATCACTTTAATAATCACAAACAGCACACAATACAAATATTAGAAATTACACTTAATACTTATTATCACTAAATTGTTTTATAAAACGATATTAAATAATAAAATAAGAGACGGCATCTCAAGACAAGAAAATCGTTATGTCTACATACATACATACAAACAGCCGAAGACTAGATATCACTTTGCCCTGGATCTGAAATGTTTACGTTATTCTAAGTGGCACAAAAAATCCCACAGCGGACTAACAGCCACGAGGAGAAGACGATATGATTTCATAGTTTACATTAAGAAGATATACAATCAAATTCCACATCGCATGAGCGTAACATTATATTTCTTCCATCTATTATTTAAAGTTTGCACGTTAATACAATACCAGAATACACGTATCGTGATAGCCCCCAATGCGACACCCGCCAGCGCGACTAGGGAATTCCGATTCATTAGGACTCTAGATACCCACATCGCGATTCGTTCAGACTCTGTATCATCGATTCTGATTCGTCCAGACCCTGGATACCCACATCGTTATTCGTTCAGACCCTGGATACTCCATCCTGATTCGCTCAGAGACCGATAACCCATCGCACGCAATTCTCTTTCTACTCTTGCATCTCTCTCGCTCTCACACAAACTCCATTTAAACTAAATTCTCTTTCTTTGTCTTTCTCATTGTCAAGTCTAGCTGTTGGACCCCTTTTACTACTAACATTGTTGAGCATAATATAAGTTATTATAATCCTCATTTTTTCATACCTCTTCTAAATTTAATTCAATCTTTTGAAATATATTGTAATTCATTTCCGGTATATTCATTGAACTAATAATTTGGTTCAGCTGACCGCAAGTACTTCCGGCTGCCAGAGCACCCCATATAGCACCCGTATTTATAGAATTAGTTTCCGGTTCTTCCGTATAAAAAGAGACTGTACAAAATGTACATTTTAAAAATATTTCGCTGACCAAACCAAGTCCTCGATTCAGTTCATTGGAAATTTGAAGTTTACCAACTGAACATTTTTTTGCATGACTGTATTGCAAGTCAATGACTTTGCTAATAACATAGTTCAAATCAACAATTCTATTTCCTTCAATTATGAAATCCGGTAAAAGGTTTGGACCCTTCTCTACAGCAAGCTCGTGATGCATTAGCCTGTAATGAAAAATAATAATTTTGAAGGTGTTTTCGAATTTAGTGAGTTACAGTAACTTACTCTCAATTATAAAAGAAAATGGCCAGTTGGTATTATTTACTACCCGTGATATTGATGGAATAGTGGGTGTAGTACAAATCTCTACGTTGGGTGGAATTTCAACACTATAAACAATGAAATAATGTGTAACGCGACATACCTGACCTCGTCTAATTGAAGGTTGTACTTACCCTACGTTGTGTTTATATTAAATAAGTAACCCTTACGTCGTTCGTAATACAGAGTAGCTGTTAAAAGTGGGGGAATTGGGACAGGTATTTAACAAAATTAAAGAATAATGTTCTCTCCAAAAAGCAGACAGAATATGTCAGCTTTCTGCATTTATTGAAAATTAATTATGAAAGTAAATACCAAATAACATGAGGAATACAATTGAGTGTAATGGTTTGAACATGGCACCCTGCTGTGGAAAGGTCCGCTCTCCGGCATTCGCCTTGACGTACGAGGGAAACCACAGCTAAAACCCCGCACAGAGAGACATCTAGACACAATTTCAACAAATAATTTATAACAAATTCAATATAGTAACAATGATACTTTGTCACAATAATTTAATATGAGCAACATTGCAAATAGACATTAATTAGACCTCTATATTTATAATCGTAATTGTGTACGTGTATGTGAGTGTGTAAGTGGGGTAAGCTCGGTTTCTCCGATGTTACCGTGGCGCTACATGCCGATTTTTCGTAGATAGCGAGGGTTCAGCAACGCTATTTTGGGTTCGCGGCTGAGCCGCCTCACCCTGATGGCAGAACAACCGATGTAGCCGGATTATTCGCTCGACGTGTGACTGAGTCACCACGCCGTATGTACCTTTGAGTACCTGTGTCGCACTCGCCGGCTGTGTATTATGTAAGTTATACCCAAGTGAACGTGGACAAGCCAACGTTCGGTGCTGACACGGCACACATCTTGAGCTTGGGTGGCTGCAAAGCAGCAGACCCGCAAAATTACGTTTGATTGCCAACCAATATCAGGTCATGTATATAAAAATTAATTATATCATTGTGACACCAACAAGCAGTGATTTATTAGCATATTTACCGTCAGTTATACAGTTTACAAAAGAAACAACCCAATACCCCAATACTGTCCGTACTCGTTACGCTCGCCTGAAACGGTAGCTCTGTGCAAAAAGATAAATTGTTTATGACTTGTCTAAAATAAATTCGCCGTGGGTGAAGCTGATGTGGAGAGAGGGGGGAGCCCCAGACGTGCCTGGCGAACCATAGCAGCTGAACGGGGGGGAAAGTAGGGGCCCAAACGTTCCTGGCGAACCATAGCAGCTGGATGGGGGGAAAGTAGGGTCCCAAACGTGCCTGGCGAACCATAGCAGCTGGATGGGGGGAAAGTAGGATCCCAAACGTGCCTGGCGAACCATAGCAGCTGAATGGGGGGAAAGTATTGGAAAGCGGAGTCGGAGAGAGAGACTTGGAGAACTTACCTCGGACAAGCCAAGAGTAAAATTTTGGTGACTCCAGAAACTCGGGTTACCCAAAGTGTCAACCACGCCAGAGGTTCAAGATCTGGGATGTCAGAAGCCCGGGTTACTCAACATGTCAACCATGCCAGAGGTCCAGGATCTGTGAGTCTTGCCTAAACAAGACTGATGAGTGTAGCTGCAGCCCGCGTATTTAAACCAAAATATCCCTCTTGTCTCCTTCCAAACCTGGGGTGTTTCGCGGGTAAGCGTTTCGTCACTGGTGTGGGTGGCTGGTGCGTGGCTCACAGAAAATTCTAGAACAACGTAAAGGGTGTGATTGACACTTCGCAGATGTGTGCAGCAGGTATGCGACACGGCCCTGTGATGCTAGCTCAAGTGGTTTCACTATCTCGTATTAACGGCCGAGCTCGGATTTTTTTGGTTCCCTAGTGACATAGACATAAACAAAACAACTGTACAACAAATATTTACGCAATGGCCATTGCAACGAAATAATAGCTATATATTTTCAATAAACAATAATTTACCGTACTACAATACTAATAATAATGACTAATCATAATAATAATAATAATAATAATAATAATAATAATAATAATAATAATAATAATCTACCGTGCTGCCTCAAATGTTTAATTAACAAAAAAAAGAAAAAAAAATAGCACTATATGTTACTTACTTGGATGTTGGTTCAGGTTTACGCCGAGCTTTACTACTAGCATTTCGCTTCAACACACGAATCGGTAGTGTTTTACTTTTTCGTCCCATCTTATAAAAAAATATAAATGGAATGAAAAGAAAACAGATAAAATTGAAATATCACACAGAGCTCAGATTTAAGACCGTACAATTCAGTTGTCAAGCAACGAATAATTTATATGGATATTGTAATTTCCTTTTATAGTTTGCATTTTGGATAGGGTTCTCATTAGAACCAATGAAAGAGTAGATAAACCTCCTAATTTTGAATTATCCGTAATTGGTGGTTCAGAAGATGCATGTACGGTACGTAACGATTGTATAATGTTTTGCTGGTATTCTACCCAAATATATGAAAACTTATACATTTTAAAAATAATGAAAATACTCATGAGTAATATAGTATTTTAAATCCATGAAGAAAAAAGAGAAGAGAATTTGTTATCTAATATAAAGTGATTTTCAGAAATTACAAAATAGTGTTTTTTAAATTCATAAAATATTGATTTTTCGGTAACCAAGACTGCAATAGAAAATTTATTTTTTTTGATACTAGTACCAAAAAGTCAACTCTAAAAATCTGTTGTGGTCAGCTTAATACGTCTCGCAATTTCCGTGTTATGTTATAAAAGTACTGTATTGCACTTCGCTGTCGAAACATCGTTGTATAATAAAACAAATTACACAACTTTACCAAAATATATATATATATATTGTTTTTTATTGCATTGAACATATCTTGCGTACATATACAATTCTAATTATATCTATTATTTCATTGTACACAGAGAAAAATAAGGTGGTAAATCTATTTAAAGTTTAGTAAAAATATCTAGATATATTCGTTAAAAATTAGCTAACTAATTATATTTGTTAACCCTGCGGCGGGCGCGCTTTTGAAAATCACATGAGCGGTCGCGCTGCGGTATTTTATGCCGCAAGTAAAAAGAACTACAATTTAATGCAAAAAACAAAATTTATTTATAAAATAATAAAAAAAACGTAATTAAATATATTTCTTATTACAATAAATACTAAATGTCGAACTTAATTCGCCTACTCAAGGTGTCGAGAA